>CM042149.1:47138455-47218600 GCA_023376005.1 Doryteuthis pealeii | reverse complement strand
GCAGAGGAGATACACTGATCTCTAAGTTTTTTACCACTTAGGAACAAAAAAGGTGTATGCAAGAAAACTGGAAACCCCCGTGCCCAAAATAAGATAACCAAGTAAATAACAGTTTTAATTAATGTTATGGTCGGGTTGAAATATGGAATATTACGTCTGACCACTTTACATACACCGTAAGCATATTTTTAACTACCAGGACATTGATATCTAAAAGGCTCAGTGTCAAGAACTTCCTAATTAACATATATTATTTTTTGATTTAATTGAAAAATAATTGATTGCAATAGCGGATGGAATGGCCGCAACTTTTTAAAAATTGCTAAAGTACATCCATGTAGAGAAAGCTAGAATCTGTAATCAGTCTGTTAGGTTGGATTTTACGGCATTTCCAACCCATTGTGGGTTTATTGATGGCGAAGACATCGTTCTTGATGGTATTCATTGTCTCTCTTTTTTTCATATTCATTTTTTTAAAACACGATTTTTTATCAACTCATTTTAAATAACTACTTAACCCATAGATGGGGAACCCCTAAGGTACGACCACTCCGAAGACAGATAACTGTAAGGTTCTGGTTGAGAGAACTCACAGGATTGATTCGTTGGTATATCCTTCCTTTACTGGCAGCTAAATAGTATATATGTTATAATACTTTCTATCTTCTTACTCTGTTTCTCTATTCTTCCGGCGTCTTTGCTATTTGATCGTCTATCTCTATCTTTGGTCTGGTATATCTTCTAAGGTCTCGTCTGGTCTTCTATTGAGGATTTCGCGTGTCTGGTTTCTGTTGGGGATTCATTCTTATCAGAAAGCCTTGTGTCATTGTTGTTTTTTAGTAATAAACACAAGACTTCGATTTTACGATGATGTTACTTTAATTCGTAGACCCCGCAACCAGACATCTGCGCATGGAGAACTCACATCTTGCTAGCTTCATCGCTTCTAGTTCTAACTCTAACTGACTGAGTTGCTTACTCCTTAAAACCGGAAGGGGCTTCTATTGCCTTCCGAGATTCCTCACTGATCATCCCCAGAACGCAAAGGTCAGAGTGAGGGTCAAACGCTGGGTCACTCACTCTCAAGGCCATCAGCTGACTAATATGATTTCTATACTATTGTCAATATCATTAGGTATCTATGATTATTAACATTTATTAAAACTGCTATTATACCCGAAAAGATCCTGGCTCTCAGTCCGCAATCTCGACTCAACAAGGACTTTACAACCGTGAATAATCCGGTTGTTTGTTAGGGGTTAAGTTAGGGGTTAGGGTTAGGGTTAGGTTTAGGGATTAGTTTTATAATTGCTAAAAAAAAACTCTCAAAATCGTCTGTTAACTAATCACACCAGAATTTGAGGTGTAAATGGAATGTCCCCAAAGAATCGAGATCGCAAAAATGGTGCTAAAGGTCATATTTGGTCCCCTCAGTCTACCAATAGTCCCGTGTGGTAATACTGTTGGTTTTTTTAATTCTATGTTTTGGTATTATGCTTTAGGTTTTTCAGTGCGTGTCCGCTGGTTTTTCTTTTAAACTCCATTATATTTGGTTTCTCTTCTTGTGGATTTGTCAGACTGATAAGAATTAAAAGGAAGAGAAAAGAGAGACAAAGACAGAAACGATACTTTTAGGGTTAGAATTATTATTTCTAGATTCAGTAGCTATTTCGTGGAGAGGAAATTTCTTCCTGCGCTAGTCGTAGCGTCTGTTTCCCAGTCAAGGTCTGATTTAGGAATGTCAAGGGATTCATTGCACCAGGAAGGGTGTCCTTTCTCAGCGGATCCCTAGAGGGTTTCTTACCTCGTCTGAGGTTCCTGGGTAGATTGGTAATTATCTTCTTCATCGTTTTTAAAAAAATTCTCTTCTATTGTCTATTTTAACACCCCAATGGGGTAATGGTTTTGCAAGACTAGTCTCACAGATGAATAACGATTCGATCCTATCTTCATGCCCCATAAAACATCCCTATATCAAACAGAGACTTGTGTTATCGGTCTGGTGGGAAATAAAAATTGTTTTTCCTTCATTCCTCTGGGAATTCGTAGCATGACTATCAGTTCCGATTTTTTCTCCTGTTCTGTTGTTACAGGCACAACAAAATTTTGTTTTTGTTTCTTTTGTTTTAATGACATATCAACATCCGTGGTTATTAAATGCCAAAGTCATCCTCTTTAGAAGAACGCGTAGTGTTAATATTTAACACATACGATGGGAAGATGAGGGGAGATGGTATTAGTCTGAAGGGAACATAATAGCGCGAAATTTATGTTATTTTTTATTTAGATTTAGCGTTAGTTGTGTTTTTAACCGGTTTTTCCTTAGACGTTATTTTCCTAACAGAGCGCGCAAGAGAAACTAATTTTTAAGGGAGATAAATTTTCCCGGAGAATTTATTAGCATAAAAAACAACGGATTATTACACTTTTGGTCATCCATACTTAAGAAAAGCTCGCATCGCCTGTAATATTGAAATAGAAAGCACGTTTTTATTTGCACTGTTTATTAATTCTGATAGCTTATCATCATACTGTTTTATTTTTTATTATTTTTTTCCTTAAACATAACTTAACGGTTAAAATTTTAGTTTAAAATATATTTTTTAATGATTAAATGATTAAATTCATTAAATCTATGCCCAAGCCAAATTTTTTCCGTTTTAATTTTGACGACGATTTGCACATTTTAACCCGTTAAACCACTACACCACCAAGGACTCACCCATCAGCCCACCCCCGATAACTATAGAAAAGAATGTAGATAAAGTGTGTATAATTGTTTACCTCGGAGATGAATACAAAAAGTACAGAACATATTCTACCAACAGAATGATACACTCATTTTTCAGCTACAGCATTTTCCTGGAAGAAATATCTATATATCAATACTGTGTTCCTCAGTTGTACAATGTTATCCTTCTTACAGGGACCTCTGGTTAAATATGAACAGTCCAAAGTCGTCAAGATGAAATGCAAAAATGTAAATCCCGATTATCTGGTTTTGTTTTATCCATCGAATTCTTATTTCTAATAAGTGTCATCATCTCAGCTAAATAATGGACCATTCCGTTCTTATCATAAAGACAAAAGGAAAGAAAAAGGAACATGCCAATACAGAAAATATAATAGAGAGAAAGAAGAAAGAAAGAGAGTAGGAAATATAGAGAGGGGATGAGCAAGCGAAGCAATTCACTAATCTGTTTCGATCGAACTTAATGAAAAGATGAAAAGAAGAAAAGAAGGAAAAAGGTGTGAGAGAGAGAGAGAGAGAGAGAGAAGAGAGAGAGAGAGAGAGAGAGAGAGAGAGGGGGGGGGGTTAATCAAGATTATACTTTTTACATATTGACTATTCTTCGCAATAGCTTTCAAGTAAACATATTAAATATTGTAATAATTAAATTATCATACTGTGGTATATCCACAGGTCCCGCTAGTAACGATTATTTTACTATTAAACAACCCCACTCCGTTCTTAAGGTCAGAGTGTTTCATAAAATCTAAGTGTATCATCATTTCCTTGAAATACATTTCCCTATTAGTCACCAAAAATCTTGTGAATCTAGGATCAGCTATCCCCTGCAAGACAGTAGAAGACAGGTACTAAAAGAGGGTTGGTTTGGTTGGTTTGATTTTACGGCATGTCAACCCTTGTTGGCTTATTTAATGTCGAAGACGTTTTGTTTCATACATTTTTGATGGGTAGTCATTTTTTTTAACTCAATTCTTTTAAAACATTTTTTAAAACCCATTTCGTCTATTTAACCCATAGATGGGACTCTAGCTCCGGGCTACAGTGGACCTGAGATAACAGTGATGAAGGGGTACTCCACATTCCCCAGAGCTCCAAAATTGGAACTTGACCATTAGATGCAGTTTAACGCCATATCCAGGACATTAAGACCCTCAGCCACCGCCTTCTAGCACATATATGATAAAAAAAAGGTTGGGGTTTGCCATGAGGGCAATAGGGTTGTGATAATCATATGGGTGCTAGGGCTTGACGTGACTAACCGATTGATCGGAGGGAACCTCTCCAACCGACCGACCGTCTAGACTAAGTAAAGGCCAAAGCGAACCAACCGAATATATCTTGCATCTACTCTAACTGCTGAACAAAAATATCAGTTTCGAATTTCACGAACGATAACAAAGCTTAATCCTCAATTCAGGAGTGACACACACGTAAACAATAAAGAAGAAGAAGAAGGAAGAGGAAGAAGAAGAAGAAGAAAGAAGAAGAAGAAGAAGAGCGTAGGAGAAGAAAAGTGTCGAAGAGAAAGAAGAAGAAGAAGAAGAAGAAGAAGAGGACGAGCGTAGAAGAAGAAGAAGAAGAAAAGAAGAAGAAGAAGAAGAAGAAAGAAGAAAAGAAGAAGAGAAGAAGAAGAAGAAGAAGAAGGAGACGAGGACGAGCGTAGAAGAAGAAGAAGAAGAAGAAGAAGAAGAAGAAGAAGAAGAAGAAGAAGAAGAAAAAGCGTGAAGAAGAAAAGCGAAGAGAAGAAGAAGAAGAAAAGAAAGAAGAAGAAGAAGAAGAAGAAGAAAGAAGAAGAGCAGCGTCGAATAAGAAGAAGTGCTCGAAGAAAAAGCGTCGAAGAAAGAAGAAGAAGAAGAAGAAGAAAGAAGAAGAGCAGCGTCGAAGAAAGAAGAATGCGTCGAAGAAGAAAAGCGTCGAAGAAGAAAACCATCTAGAAGAAGAAGAAGAAGAAGAAGAAGAAGAAGAAGAAGAAGAAGAAGAAGAAGAAACATTTATGTACACTATACGCAAACAAATTTGATACACAAACATATTTGTAAATTATTAATTATTACTAAAAATATATATAAATACATAGAAAGTTAACGTCTGTTGAACTCAAACTCCTGTTATTTGTTTTCTATTTGCATGTTTACTTTATAATTCACTGGATGGTTCATAAGACAACCCATACAAGACTTCTCTACTTATATTAGATGGCATGTAAAAAAAAACACCATTCATGTATTAACATGTAAGTCACTCCACTATCTATTAATAATGGAGATTCGCTTCCGGTTTTTGTCTGTAACAAAAATTACGTCACTGCTTACATTACATTACCCAAAATCGTCATAACATAGAATAAATACACTCAAAATTTGAACATGCAACATTAGACAGTCCTCATTGTTTTTTAAAACAAGTTTTAATAAATACATGACTGGTATTATATATCTATATATAGTTTGTTTTATTTTAATACATATTTAAAGTTTACATTTCAAATTTTTATTTTTTAATCCTTTAATGAATTTAATGATTTTACTTACTTAGGGTACAAACTAGCTGACATTGAATTTTTAACTCCCACCCCTCAGGCAATATGTTTCAAAAATCTATTTTTACATCGCCCGGAAGGTGTTTTTTTAATTTTGTACTAGTTTATCTAATGGATAAAGATACCTACTATTTATTTGATGGCATATAAGGTACCCACTATTTATGTAATGGCATATGACCCCACGATTTATATTAGACTAGAAGCTGCTACCTAGCGTCGACTGGGTAGAGGTAAGGGAAAAACTTGTGTATTAATTTGCTTACTTTTGAGATTTACAAACGCTGGACATTCTTGAGTAGAATTTCAATGCTATTTCTATGTATATTCTAATTTTTAAATATCTTCGAATATAAATAGAATCTTGATAATTTTTGCACAAGGAACTGGTAATATGTAATGTGTATACATATTTACTTTGTCGTTAATTGTTTTATTTTCGTAGTTTCACCCGGACATATATAAAAACCGTCCTTTATATATGTATAGATTTTAAAATAAAACCCCCTTTATCACAGTTACCCAGAAGACTCTTCTTATACAATATTAAGCTACGCTTTGTTACAGTAACTCGTTACACTAATTTGCTACACCCTCGTAACAAACCTTTGTAGGGATTTCAACTCTTACTTGCAACAATTGTCTTATTTGGCACTAGGCGACACGAAAGGTAGTTACCCTCATGTCTGCCAATAACCACTAGGTGACGTGGTCAACACCATAAAAGAGGACACACAACAAGTCAAACCCTCCCTTGGTTCTTTCTGCTTCAACAAACAAGTCGCACACCAGATACGCCCCCTGTCCCCTTCATTTTATGTCTGTATTTTTGTAATAAATGTTTTATTTTTCTTGCACCCGTTGTTTTACAATACTAAATATATTTTATTTATTTATTCTAATATTCACTTCAATGTGTATATTCTAAAAGTTTTTATTTTGTGAGAATGGTTAGTTTTAAAGTGGGGGCTCCTTTTACAATTCAGGCATAAATTGGATCCTCCTTTTATGACCGTAATTTTGTTTTTTCGTCGACGATGATTAAAATCTGACGTTTTTATTTTAGATTACCAAAGCCAAAAAGAAAAAAAAGAAAAGAAATAACAACAAAAGGAGTCCCCACTTTAAAACTAACCATTCTCATAACATAAAACCTTTTAGAATATACACATTGAAGTGAATATTAAAATAAATAAATAAAATATACTTAGTATTGTAAAATAATGGGTGCAAGAAAAATAAAACATTTATTGCAAAATCACAAACATAAAATGAGGGTTCAGTTTATTTTATAGTAGGAATTTACGAGGAAATAGTTAAGGATTACCTATATATATAATATATATAATATATATATATATATATATATATATATTCTACAATTAGAATGTGAAATAGATAGTACTTGGTTACATAGGTCCAGTAGCACATTGAGCGACCTGACACAAATTTCATAGTCGGATCATTGACGACGAAACCAGTAACCGCACAGATTTTGTCTGATGAGGGAGTGGCTAGTCACCCAGCAGAACGAAAAACAAGACCTGTAAAAGCGGGGATGAAGCTATTTGCTCAACGGTCATCTAGCACATTATTTCTGGGATATAGTATACTACACACAGGCGTATGCTACAAAATGTCCGAGTTTGTTCAACCTGAACTAATAATTGTTAGCGGCGAATTGGGCTATTCAATACGACCAGTATACGAAGATCAACCTTCAGTCATCGATACCATCGCCTGTACGCTACGACTTAAAATCACTCGGTTCGGAAAATTTCGGTTCCCTTAGAAACTTTAATATTTTGCATGTTCAATTTTAATAATAATAATAATAATAATAATAATAATAATAATAATAATGAAATTTATTGCGTACAGTGCTCAGGTGCACCACAACTCATCAAAGTCTCATATATAGTACATAGAATAATGTACTAATGTCAGGAACATGAACAGCGTACAGTAAGTAATAATATACATGTATGTGTACGCGTGCATGCATATATTTGTGGAGGGCTAAATCAGGTATAGTGTTGGCGAATTACAGGGAGCATGGAGGCTTTGAAAGATGCAGTGTTTCGGCAGCCTACAACGGTGCAGTTTATTCCATGCATCAGCAATTCTGAGCGTGGAAATATGTTTCCGAAATGTTTCCGTATGTTTTCTGACTTTGTAGGCATGCCCGCGTGTGTTAGAAACATGGTGATCAAAAAGGTGTTCAAGGTTGCTGTTGGTAAGATGATTATTTGAAATTTACTTTGTAAAAAAACATTGGATGGTTGGATAGCAGAATGAGAAATATTGTACAGAAAAAAAAAAAAATAATAAACACATACACATAAGGGTATCACATCTTATTGCCTGAGTAGCTCAGTCGGTAGAATGTCCGGCTAGAAACCTCAAGGTTCCTGGTTCGATACCGGCCCGTGCCAACTTAGCGTATGAGTAGCACAGGGATCTGTGCAGTAAAGTGAGGAGCTTGTGGTAGGTGTAGCGCTCCGTCTCTAAAACAATCTTTTTTCATTCTCTTTAACTTTGCTCAGGTAATAAAATTGTTCTTGCATATATATATATATATATATATATATATATATCCACTCAAGGATATGTTATACTACACAAACTTATTATACTGTACTATACAAAAATCGCTAAAAACAATATTCTTGGTCTAGCGCTAGTGAAAGGAGGATAGACTGCCTCGCTGTCTAGCTGATACCAACTTTAGGCCTCTCCGACGACTTTAATTACTTTTTTTTACACCTAACAGAAAGAATACAAATTGAAATGAGCTACAAGAAAGAATAAAGCGGTGAATACAGAAATGTCCTTAACGGTTATATATATATATATATATATATATATATATATATATATATATATATTATATATATATATATATATATATATATGGATACGCACGAGGATTATCATATTACACACAGGTTTACGATACAAAACGCCTGAGTTTGTTCCATCTATACATATATAAAGGGCAGTTGTGCATATGTGTATGTCCGGAGGAAACTTCGAAAATAAAACAATTAACAACAAAGTAAATATATATACACATTAAATATCACCAGTTTTTTTGTTTTCTGAGCAAAAATAATGAAGATTTGATTTCTATACTTGAAGATAATTAAAAAATATGATTTAAATGATAACAGCATAGATTTTTTTTTTTTTTTGCATTTAGTATTGTAAATAGTAGACATTAATTTTTCTATTTAGAATGGCTGGATCAACGCATGGTCTTTTTTTTTTTACGTGAGGATTTTAATGGGGCATCCTGCGAGGGTTCAACTCACGATTTAGTAATAATTTATTAGTAATAGATTATTACTGAATCGTAATAATTATAAATAAAATATAAAATATAAATACTGAATCTTCCTCTATTCAGGCGATGCCGGGTAGCCGCTTCTAGTCTCAACTAAAAATATTAGTAGCTTGTTGTGGGTTCCAAAATGATAAATATTATTTGATTAGTGAAATAGATCACTAATTATGACTGAGCCTATTCTAGTAGTGACCACCCCCTGCAGATTTTAACAGGTTTGATTTCAGAATTTTCCTTCTCCTAGACTGGTTGCCTCACAAAGTTTAAAAAGCCCAGTTTGCTCTACTATTTTACACATAGCTGGAGGGAGAGTAGTTGGATTCTTATCTTTTCCAAGGGTATTAGCACTATGTGAACTGTAGTTTCCTCTAGGGGTTGAACTTGGGTTGACGAGTCCATTTACTACGACTCTAACCATTACACCACGCACCTCCATAACGAAGACAACTTTTCGTTGTCGGGATCCTAGCTCCTCCGCTACATTAGAATCTTAATTATCGATATACAAACATAACTTTTGATACAGTTTATTACATGTTAAAATACGATTCAAAATCAGGTCACATAATGATCCCATAGCGGATACCATGATAAATATGTCAACTTAATTCTCGAGAGAATGCATGACAGACTCTGTTCGGTTACATGGTATCAACAACACAGAGAAAATCTAACAGCTACTCTGTGCAACAAGAAGGTTAAGAAGGTCCTGTGAAATAAGTACCCATAATGCTTATAGCAGAGGAGCTAAGTCCCCCCTCCCCAGTCCTAAAGGACAGAGACAGAACGTATATGTTAACTCTGACGGCTGGAGAGTCTAAGAGAAAAAGAAATTGATTTTGGTAGTACTGTCTTTATATAGTACCGGTTACCACACCATCTAGCTACCTAACCCAAAACAGTGACAAGTAAGGGTAATGATGCCAAAAGATTCTCCCCCCTGCTATGGGTAAATAGTTGGGCAGACAGGGCTCTTTAACCTTGGTTTGTCAACCAGTCTAGGAGATGGAAAACTTTGAATTCAAACCTGTTAAACACCGCTAAAGAAACTGACCTTGTATCACATCCTGTTCGTGTGGAAGAGTTGATATATATATATATATATAGGTTGTCTCAAAATAAGTTCCTTTCCATCACTCTTTGAATCATTATAACTTATTCAATTTATCTATTTTGACTTGTAAATAAGATTGATACAAGAGAAAGAATACACATTTAAAGAATTTCAATTGAGTATTCTCCATTATCAACGGTTAGTCAAATCTAAAATAGAAACAAACGTATTATTAACTATTAATATTTAACGAGTGTATACATTATTTTGGGACACCCTGTATATATATATATATATATATATATATATATATATATATATATATATATAAGGTATCCCAAAATAATGTATGCATTCTTTGAATCGTTATAACTTATTCAATTTATGTATTTTGCCTTGTTAATAAGATTGATACAAGAGAAAGAATGCACTTTTAAAGAAAGTCAAATCTGAAATCGAATAAAAAACGTATTATTAACTAAGAACATATTATTAACTATTAATATTTAAAGAGTGTATATATTATTTTCGGGACAATATATATAATATATATATATATATATATATATATATAATATATATATTACAAGAATACACAAGCGTGTCCTAACAGATTAACTGTGTACATTGTTTCATGCACAAGCAGTATGTAAAAAGAGGAATTAGAATGGTGAAAGTCTTGTCTTTTATGTTTCTTTTTTTTAAAATTTGAATAGTGAGGCAAATGACAACACCATGCGCCAGATGATGAGACCAAATCTGTTCAATGAACGGAGATTGTGATTGGTTGTGTGTTTCTTGTTTTTGCTTTAACCCCAATGCGCGTCATCCTTCCTTCTTGTTGGTCGTCAGGCTGAAAAGGAATGAAGGAAGTCAAAAATACAAAGGGATAAGAGATACTTTTAAAGTTCAACTTTTATTTCCAGGTTCACAACTATTTCTTGAAGATGTAAGAGCAGTCTCCCTTGTCTGAGGGTTTTTGGGTAATCTCCTGCGTCAGGAGACCCTTTTTTTGGTCACGTGATGCAGGAACCCAAGAAGAGAACCGTCTATGGCCGAAGCTACTGAACAAATACGGACGTGCTCGTCACCTCTCTCCGGCAGACACCTATGGTGCATGCCAGACATTACAGACTCTACTTACAGTAAGTGGTTTACACCTATTTTGTCTATTAACACTACTATGTATGTTTGGACACTTGTGACATTTTATAGCCTGGAGAATTTCGTTCCCCTATATATGTTATAATAAAAGTTGTATAAATGTAACTAACGCGTTTGTTGTTTTCCTAACTGAAGTATTCCGCATTGGGTACTTATCCTTTAAGTAACCTGATGCTTTATAAGAACCAGGGCGAACCTCTTATAGAGAGTAATAGGTGTGTTTCAGTTAAGGTTACAGAAGAACTGCCACGAGGTTCTTTTTGATGCCAGGAAGCCCCTGTTGGGTGAGTAAAACGTTTTATTTCCTATATGTGAAGTTAAGTGGGGGAGAGCTTTCTGTGATCTGGATATAGCAATCACCTAATGCACCCAGATGTTTTGGCGCCAGCGGACAAACATTTCTAACCAGTTCCAGGATCAGAAATTATTCCGAGAATTGACTAAATTTGAAGATACCAGATATCCTCACATTTCCTTTCCGACACACTGGTAATTCTCTCAAACTAAACTCTATGCATAGGAAGGACATTTATATTGTTTGTCATTTTTTCTGGTTAAATAAACTGTTAGAATTAAACTAAGTTTTAATTCATTTATTTGTTGCTGCTAGTCTTAGAATAAATGCTATACTAACACAATACTCCTTTTCCGAGCATACCAGATGGTTTTTCCTGTCAGAGGCTCTTGGAGAGTGTTATTTTTTGAATTTGTATTTATTTTAATTTAAAAAAATGTTTCCTCTTTTGAATGGTCCAAAAATTTTGAAGATAATATTAACTTTTATTCAAGTCCCTGACTCAATAACTCTTATTTACATCAAGTGTAAAGAAACTCCTTATCAAAGTAGCAGTTATTTGTGAGATTTTCTAGTTCGCTACAAAGTCTGTCTTTTAAGCAATGCAATTAACAGTGTAAATTATTGTATATTATTTGACGATCAACTTAATTTTCAGAGCATGCCCAGATGGTTTTTCCTGTCAGAGGCCTCCCGTGAGAGTGTTATTTGTTGAATTTGTATTTATTTTACATTTAAAAAAATGTTTCCTCTTTTGAATGGTCCAACAATTTTGAAGATAATATCAACTTTTATTCAAGTTTCATTGTGTTAAATATAGAGGAGGAGGTAAAATTGACACGTCAGATTGGACGTCCCTAGTGACCTAATAGGAGAATTACAAAAATAAGGGCTGAACGATGAACGACATTCCTTACATTAACATGAAATATCCCGATTACGTATTGGTCATACAAGACTAACGCACTCCTATATACTCAAACAAGAACAGCAACCACAATGTGGAACATGTCAAACACCTTTGACAGTTAAACACTTATTCATCGAATGCAGGTTTTTTGCTCACATCAGAAAGCGTTATTTTAAAGCAAACAATATGAAAGATATGTTTGAAAATGTCAACATGGAGGATATTCTCTCTTTTTGAGGGAAATAAAATTATACCATAGAATATAGACATGAAACTAATCAAATACCATACAACATAATCCCCAATAATGCTAACACATTGTTAAAACCAATTACAAAAAAGTATAAATATAAAATACACGATATGTATAATTTCCTAACCGTTAGGCATGACATAACCCCAGACGGTTGATATGCCGTTAAAATCAATAAAGAAACAAACAAAATTACATTTCAGGGTCAGAAGTTGTATATATTCGTTGAATTAATAGATTTATTAATGAAAATAATATTTTGGATTGGAAAAGAATAAAAACATCTTTAAAAAATTAATCAACGTAAATTTATTAAATTTAACTTTTAAAAAATAAATGTAAGCAGCTTGAGAAAATTGGAAGAATACTTATACCACAGTAGTAGGTTCATTGTGTCAAGACACCTTACAGTTGGATTTATCCCTTTCTCAAGAAAAAAAATGTTAACTAGTACTAAGAAAACAGAATCGAACAGAATTTTAATTTTATTCACCGATTCCATTTTTATTTCTATTAACGACAAACCAATTCCACACCTTCCCTAAACGCGAAAGAGAGAAAACAAAACTTAACGATTTGTAGCACCGTTGCGTTCCCGTATACAAGACGGGCCGGGCTGAATGAAAAAACTCGGCGTTATTGCCGTTATGCGCACCCGTAGTATATAATTGAAAAACGTCAGCGCTCACTTGCAAACACGTGACTAACACGTTCAACTGGGCTACTCTTTTGTTGCTGTTCAAGAGGACGGACAGCGAACGGACTTATCCAGCGGCGGCTAACATATCAGGTCAGTGTTTTCTCTATTGTAACTGGGTGCTGCTTTCTTTTTCGGCTTGCACCAGCGGAGTTTGACCTTCCCTACGGTCTGTGGTCAGCACGGTCGTCCTCCGAGGGGGCGATTGTGTTAGTTTTTCTCGTCTTTTCTTACACTCTACTCGCATTTTTTGTTGCCTCTCTTATTTGACAATGGAGCTTTTTAAAAAGAGTTGAGTAAATGGCCCCGACCTGTCACTCTTTTTGTCACTGGCTTTTAGGCGGCACGTACGCGCTTTTTCTAAATTGTCAAGCCCTAAATAAAAGAAAGAATCCATATGTTAAATAAATAATACATGACTTTTATTTATGGAGAGAAAGAAAACTAATATTTAGAAGCGGTATTTATTTTCCTATAAGTCTTCCTTATTGTTTTGCTTATTTTATAAGTTTATTTTTTTCTTTCTTTTACAAACTTATTTAACCTCTATCAAAATGTCTTTTCTTTCTTTCTTGTGTGAAAAAGATATTATTAGCATTTCTTTGTCTTCGATATCGATAAATAAAGTACTCCTCCCCTTCTAGTATTGAATAGTTATTTATTTTTAAACTGTTCAGGTTTTGTTTTATTTAATATCGTTATTTTATTTATTTTATATTTATTTCTATTTTTTACATATTTGTCTTGTAAGTCGTTTTATTATTTTGAATTTTATTTTATTCAAATCTTAAGAATCTCCCGTTGGAATGTCCTATGCTTCATCCTAGAGGTACTGAGTGAATGTGAATCGTTACCATTGTAAATATTTAATGTCCAATAATAAACCAGTGTCTTTTAAAGTCTGTTTTTCGTTATTTGAAATTGAGCAGGTGATAATTGTGACGGGGGTTCCTACTGTGGCTCATCTCGTAAAGATGTAACACTAATCAGTTTAAATGTGGGTGGGGGGCTCGGATTTTAGACAAGGTTAATTCTCTCGTGTCAGTCTATTTATTATGTGTGTAATGGGGAGGGGGTACTGACGGGTTAGTGTCTACAGTTAAAGGACTAAGTGTCAAAATGCTCACAAGCACATAGGTTGTCCCTTTCTCATTTTTCTACTTGGTAGATACACATACACAATTAATACAACTTTTTTTCTCTTTTTCTTCTTTTAGTCACTGGTCAGTCTTGTACTTAGTTGTAAGTACATATAAATGTATCCATTTAAGATTTTTATTTATTTTTTAAATTTCATCTTGTGGTGCTTTTTTTATTTTTTTTTATATTTTTTTATTGGGATTTTAAATTACAAATTAGACATGGCTGTTGCACAATTATTTGCCTTTAGCGTTGTGCAAAAAAAAAAAAAAAAATGCAAAAGTAATGAATTCGTAAGAAAAAATTATATAAGATAAGGCAGAAAAAAAATTTGAATCTTGAGTCAGTGCGTGTGGTTTGTAGAAGTGTTTGCGTGCGTGCTAGCTCGTAGCCAGTGTCTGGCAGGACGAAGCCAGCTGCTATAGAAATGGGATGGTTTGTTTACATGACATTATTACACATGATATTGTCACAAGGACTTTCATACTGACGGCACGTAGGCACATAAGAAGCTCATATATACCAACCAATATACCCTTTATATGTTAGACACGTACTGTTTTCACTTTCCCCAATTTTTAAAAAATGGTTATATCATTGAATTTTTAAAAATATATCGTTTTTATTAGTCTCGCTCCCTCTCTTTTTTTTTCTTTTTTTTGTTTACTCTTGCATTGACTATGCATTTGATATAGAATCGTTAAGAAAAAAGCTATGCTGATTAATAAAAAGGAATTTAATTTTTTATGCCATGACTCATATTGCGAGTTTGTTAAATGTTGTTTTTTTTTTCTCTCTAACCTTTTTTTTTTAAGTTTCGTGAGAAAGTAGAATAAATAAAAAAAAAAAATTAAAAAACGTTGGTAGACTAGAAAAATATCGGAAAATTTTGAAAAGTTATTCTAGTTTCTCTTTTTCTTTTCTTTTTTCTTTTACCAATTCCATTAAGTTCTTTAACTTGATCAAACACACTTTTCATCCATACTTAGTGGTTCTTTTTACTTCCTTAGTGTTCTTTACCGATCTTATATAAATAATCGTTTATTTTATTTCGCATTTTCCCTCGTAAAGAAAAACGAAATTAAAAAAAGCCTATATCCAGTAAATGCCTTTTTAAAGAATTAAATAAAGAAATAATTCAAAATTAATATTTACCTTTTAAACAAAAAATTTAAAGATAGACGTTTTTTTTTAAAAAAAATCTATTTTTGTTTTTAACGTCTTTGTAACATATGCGATCTTGTTTTGTTTAAGGCAATGACGCATGAAAGTGAGTCAAAAAATGAAAAAATGTTTAGAGGACTTTTCTCCTTTTATTTCTTTTTTTTCTTCTCTTCACTCGTCAAATATTTACTACTAAACCAAACCAGTCAACAAGAATGTACTATTAACTGTTAGATAGATATAGATATATACTAAAAGTGATTATTTATCTTCTTGGTTTTTAAAAAATAATTCTTCTCATTCCTTCTTTTGACTTGTCACCTTTTCTGAAGCATTCTGGGGTTCCTCTCCTCTCTTCCTGTTGTCTCTTTTTGCAGGTACATAAACGTCTATGTTACACACATATTATCAGTGGGGTCTGCAGTATTTATGGATGATATAACATTATTATTACTCAAGGTAATCATTTCATTCAAGGGCTTGTGTAAAAAAAACATACCTTGTATATCCCATCGTTTTTACTTTTAAAATATTTTAATTTAAAAATCTCTTAGGGGCTCGGAAAAATGATAATTTTTGGTCCTCATTAAATAATTGGCCCTTTGCATATAAAGATGTAAATTACGATTCTTAATTTAATTTATTATAGAATTTAGTATTTTATGTTTAAAAATGCATTTTGAAATTTGAAGATAAAATTTAATTTTTCCCTTTAAGTGATATCTAATTGATAAATTTAATTTATGACCGAAATGTTTGCATTATTTATCGAAATATGTCAATTAAATTGCTCGTTTCTTTTCAACATTTTTAAGTTTATAAATAAGCTGTATAATTCATGATGCTTCTCTTCATATATTAATAATAATCTCATTATTGTACGTTTTTTCTATTATGTTGTAAATAATTTTACTATATAGCAAGGGTAACGACCCCTAATTTTTTTTGTCAAATATTCTTTGTCCTAGAATTTATGTTAAGTAATCAAGGAATTTTGTTTGGGTACTTTTTATTTTCTTTAAAACCTGAAATTATATAATCTGACTAAATGTCTTGTTTCTATTTTTCATTATTGAAATCAAATCGGCTCTTTAAAAATGTATATATTTGACCAAATGACTCTTCACTGTCTCCTTTCTGACTCATTATATATATTAGAAACAAGATTTTATGCTTTCATGATTATTTTCAATCCTCTTTGTACCTGTTCCTTTCTTTTTTTATTTGTTCTATTGCTAAATTATTTATATAAATTCTATTCCGTAAGAATCTGAAAGAAATAACTTATAGTAAAAAGTTGATATCGTCTTTTCTACTATTTCTTTTTAATACAACATATTCACCTCCCTGTGGTGTCAAATGTCATCTGTACTTTGTGAAGTACATTTAAACTGTTGCTTTGTTCGTTAATGAATGAAAAATGGTTATATACGTGTGTGTGTTGCGTATTTACCCTACGCCACGATTGGATGTGACACAAGGGTCAATTTTTAAAGCGGATATATATATAACCTTAGAATTAAAGAAGTTCACTTTTTTAATGTTTTTGTTTGAAACCGATTCCTTTTTTCTTTTTTTTATATGAAGGAAGGAAGAAATCAACTCAAATTCTGAATGAATACATTTTTAAAGTCCTTTTTTTTTGACAACCTGTTTACTTTTTGAATAAATTTCTTAACATCTCTGGTGTCGCTTTATTTCCTCAACATCCGGATGTGGTTTTCGCCAATCATATTTATTACACCGGGGTTTTTTTTTCTTTAATTTTTTTTTATATAATGCATATTTATTTTACAAATTGTACAATAGATGTATCAACACTGGAGACTACTAGTGCTGCTACTATATAGTGTCAGTTGGATATGTATTAAGAACACATAAAATAAATAAATACACTGCAGTACACACGTACGCGCATGTGATTCCATTCGTCATTTGGGGTCGTCCATTTCGTCAAAACGATTTTCCTCTAACTTTTATTTTTCAGGTTTTAAAAACTATCGGTCATAAGTGATTTATTTTAATTAATTTTTAAATTCTCTTTTTTTTTTTTTAAAAAACAAATTTTAACGTGAACATTGTATGAAAAGATAAGGTTTATTTTAACGAATCGGGTTGGAGAATAATCATTTTACAATTTGATAGTTTTTCGCGGTCAATTTAAGTTTTTTTTTCTTCTTTCCTAAACGAGTTTCTTTGAATAAGTTTTTTTTTTCTTTTCCTCATTTTATCAACTAGAAAGTTTTTTTTTTCTTAAAGATTAAATGTATCTGACATTTTTATATTATTTGCATTATTCGGACTATTGTCCTCATCTTTATTGTTATACATTTCTTCTGTATAATAAAGGTGAGGATAATAGTCAAATTATCAAGCCTTATCTAAAAAGTTAAGTGACGTTTTTAGTTTGATTTTATTTATTTATTTTTTGACATTACCTTCTCATTTTTTTTCCGACTAAGAACAGGTCAGACTTATATTCAATACCACTTTGGGGAATCCATATATATGTGTATGTATGTATGTGTAAAATATATGTATGTTTACCTGTAGTTAAAATATATACTGTTAAAAGTAGAATTTCTCGTATGTTGGTTGTGTGAAGAAAAAAAATTGAATTTTCCGCCTTGTGTGTAGATTAAAAACAGGGAAAATATGGAACTGGTTCATCTACTATGGCGGCTGTTGTTACACGGTAATCGGTTATTTAATAACCGATTACTGTGTACGTACAACATATATTATATAAATTATTTTCTACAGGCAACAAAAAATAGATTCCTCAGATAGGATTTTTTTTTTTTTTTTAAATTGAAAAATTAAGTTAAGCAAAAAGTTTTTTAAACATGAGTGACCTGTAAAGTTAAATTTGTAAGCTTTTTTTTTTTTTTTTTCTTTTTTTTTTTGGTTGATAAAAAAATTAAAGTGATTTATTTGGCAGCTTTCAAAATATGTTACTAATTGATAACTAATCGTCCCTAATTTATTGTCCCCTTTCCCACAAATCCACCTTCGTGGCTGGGGTTTTTGACTGCAAGGTCCCAGAAGATACTTCCGGAAAGTTAATTTTTTTTTTCTTTTTTCTAGAGTAAGTAAATGAAAACTTGTGGAATGAAAATGTTGCTTTAAAATATCTAACTTTTAAAATTTATTGATGGTACTTATTTTTATTGTAGTTTAAGTTCAAAGGTTTTCACGCAAATTTCCTAGACGGAAATTTTTTAGAAACATCTAAAGGTTTACTTACTACCACCACTCTAATCCCCTTCCCACACACTGGACCACTGAAGAATAGCCGGTACTCTTAAGAAACCTGAGTCCTTATCAAAATGGCTTGATTCGGCATTAACTGACCGAAAAAGTGTTGATATGCCCTAAGACAACCAACCAATACATAAGGTATGACTAGAGATGTTGTAGATATAAAATAGTTCAAATCCCTGATTTGATATAATAATACAAACTTGAATTATTAGGGAATTCCTTCGTCCTCGTCACTGATACTTTGGATGGATGGTGGATATTTCTTAGTTACTTTTAGAAATGTCAAAACTTTCCTTCCGTGATTGTCTTTTCTTTTTACATATGGAATTTATTTTAGAATAATCGAATGTATTGATCGGCGGTAATTAGTTTGAAACACTCGCCCATCAAGATAAGTGATGTTTCTTTAAAAGCACTTCTTCCATTGTAACCAGAATGGTGCTTATTATTTTTTATAATTATAATTATTATTAGATCAGAATAAATTCTATAGAATTGTCATGTGAACATTTGAGTAGATTCGTAGGCGGGAAGGATGGTGTCTTGACTCGTGTCATCTATTTGACCAGCTTGACTTAGACGAGTAAAAGAACTGACCTCTAAATACAGAAATTTTCTAAGTCAATTCTTTTTAATTCAATAACTTAACACCACCTCCCGCTCGTTTCTTCCTTTTTGCAGTCAATACTGTATACTCGTAAAATCCAATTTTACGATCCCAGTTTAGTCTAATTCTATGTAATTAAATTTGGGATTTCGTAAAATGTTGCTAAAAAAAATAGTATGTTCAGTTTTATTATGGTTCTCTGTGCTTTTAGCAGGGCAAAAGGCTCTTTTAGAGAGTGAAAAGGAAAAAGGCCTTTAAAATAATTAAATTTATTCGATGGAGAAAAATTGGAGTGGTTATTTTGACCCCCCCCCCACTATTTTCTATTCCAGGGACTCTGAACTGGAAATTGATGGGACTAATTCATCAAGATCTATGTTTGTACTTAGTTCAAATAGGCTATTTAGCGGTTCTAAAAAGCTAGCATCCGGCATTTCATGTTTAACACCTTTCCTTATAAAAGGTAATGGAAACAATGCTTCGTGTTAGGAACGAAAAAAAAAATTACGTTTTCATATTTATGAAAAGAATTCATTGTTAGGGTTTACAATTTTATGTTTTAACAATTAATAGTGGAAAATACCATTTTTCCACCTAGAAAAAATTCATGATAGTCAAATTTATCTTTATCATTGCCTTTTAATTAAAAAAATTTTTTGTAAAAATTCACATGTTTGATCAGTCATTAATGATATCTATATTTTTCATTTAGAAGAATTTTTTTTGTATCTTTTATCCTTCACAAAATTAAATGAATATAAATAAAACTTTTATGCTCATTTTCTGTCGTGTAAATATTTTTATCATGAATGCAAGTAATGTTAATAATAAAGATTTAACATAAAAGTTTATTTATATTCATTTATATTTTGTGAAGGATAAAAGATACAAAAAAAAATTCTAAATGAAAAATATAGATATCATTAATGACTGATCAAACATGTGAATTTTTACAAAAAATTTTTTTAATTAAAAGGCAATGATAAAGATAAATTTGACTATCATGAATTTTTTCCTAGGTGGAAAAATGGTATTTTCCACTATTAATTGTTAAAACATAAAATTGTAACCCTAACAATGAATTCTTGTTCATAAATATGAAAACGTAATTTTTTTTTTCGTTCCTAACACGAAGCATTGTTTCCATTACCTTTTATAAGGAAAGGTGTTAAACATGAAATGCCGGATGCTAGCTTTTAGAACCGCTAAATAGCCTATTTGAACTAAGTACAACATAGATCTATGATGAATTAGGTACCATCATATTTCCAGTTCAGAGTCCCTGAATAGAAAATAGTGGGGGGGGGGTCAAATAACCACTCCAATTTTTCTCCATCGAATAATTTAATATTTTAAAGGCCTTTTCCTTTTCACTCTCTAAAAGAGCCTTTTTGCCCTGCTAAAGCACAGAGAACCATATAAAACTGAACATACTATTTATTTTTAGCAACATTTTACGGGGGAAATCCCAAATTTAATTACATAGAATTAAGACTAAACTGGGATCGTAAATTGGATTTTACGAGTATACAGTATTGACTGCAAAAAGGAAGAAACGAGCGGGAGGTGGTTAAGTTATTGAATTAAAAAGAATTGACTTAGAAAATTTCTGTATTTAGAGGTCAGTTCTTTTTACTCGTCTAAGTCAGCTGGTCAAATAGATGACACGAGTCAAGACACCATCCTTCCAGCCTACGAATCTACTCAAATGTTCACATGACAATTCTATAGAATTTATTCTGATCTAATAATAATTATAATTATAAAAAATAATAAGCACCATTCTGGTTACAATGGAAGAAGTGCTTTTAAAGAAACATCACTTATCTTGATGGGCGAGTGTTTCAAACTAATTACCGCCGATCAATACATTCGATTACTTCTAAAATAAATTCCATATGTAAAAAAGAAAAGACAATCACGGAAGGAAAGTTTTGACATTTCTAAAAGTAACTAAGAAATATCCACCATCCATCCAAAGTATCAGTGACGAGGACGAAGGAATTCCCTAATAATTCAAGTTTGTATTATTATATCAAAATCAGGGATTTGAACTATTTTATATTCTACAACATCTCTAGCTCATACCTTATGTATTGGTTGGTTGTCTTAGGGCATATCAACACTTTTTCGGGTCAGTTAATGCCGAATCAAGCCATTTTGATAAAGGACTCATGTTTCTTAGAGTACCGGCTATTGCTTCAGTGGTCCAGTGTGTGGGAAGGGGATTAGAGTGGTGGTAGTAAGTAAACCTTTAGATGTTTCTAAAAATTTCCGTCTAGGAAATTTGGTGAAAACCTTTGAACTTAAAACTACAATAAAAATAAGTACCATCAATAAATTTAAAAGTTAGATATTTTTAAAAGCAACATTTTCATTCCACAAGTTTTCATTTTACTTAACTCTAGAAAAAAGAAAAAAAAAAAGTTAACTTTCCGGAAGTATCTTCTTTGACCTTGCAGTCAAAACCCCAGCCACGAAGGTGTATTTGTGGGAAGGGGGACAATAAATTAGGGACGATTTAGTTATCATTAGTAACATATTTTGAAAGCTGCAAATAAATCACTTAATATTTTTTATCAACCAAAAAGAAAAAAGAAAAAAAAAAAAAAAGCTTACAAATTTAACTTTACAGGTCACTCATGTTTTAAAAAACTTTTTGCTTAACTTAATTTTTCAATTTAAAAAAAAAAAAAATCCTATCTGAGGAATCTATTTTTTGTTGCCTTGTAGAAAATAATTTATATAATATATGTTGTACGTACACAGTAATCGGTTATTAAATAACCGATTACCGTGTACAACAGCCGCCATAGTAGATGACCAGTTCCATATTTTCCCTGTTTTTAATCTACACACAAGGCGGAAAATTCAATTTTTTTCTTCACACAACCAACATACGAGAAATTCTACTTTTAACAGTATATATTTTAACCTCAGGTAAACATACATATATTTACACATACATACATACACATATATATGGATTCCCCAAAGTGGTATTGAATATAAGTCTGACCTGTTCTTAGTCGGAAAAAAAATGAGAAGGTAATGTCAAAAAATAAATAAATAAAATCAAACTAAAAACGTCACTTAACTTTTTAGATAAGGCTTGATAATTTGGACTATTATCCTCACCTTTGTTATACAGAAGAAATGTATAACAATAAAGATGAGGACAATAGTCCGAATAATGCAAATAATATAAAAATGTCAGATACATTTAATCTTTAAGAAAAAAAAAACTTTCTAGTTGATAAAATGAGGGAAAAGAAAAAACTTATTCAAAGACTCGTTTAGGAAAGAAGAAAAAAAACTTAAATTGACCGCGAAAAACTATCAAATTGTAAATGATTATTCTCCAACCCGATTCGTTAAAATAAACCTTATCTTTTCATAACAATGTTCACGTTAAAATTTTTGTTTTTTAAAAAAAAAAGAGAATTTAAAAATTAATTAAAATAAATCACTTATGACCGATAGTTTTTAAAACCTGAAAAATAAAAGTTAGAGGAAAAATCGTTTTGACGAAATGGACGACCCCAAATGACGAATGAATCACATGCGCGTACGTGTGTACTGCAGTGTATTTATTTATTTTATGTGTGTCTTAATACATATCCAACTGACACTATATAGTAGCAGCACTAGTAGTCTCCAGTGTTGATACATCTATTGTACAATTTGTAAATAAATATGCATTATATAAAAAAAATTAAAAGAAAAAAAACCCCGGTGTAATAAATATGATTGCGAAAACCACATCCGGATGTTGAGGAAATAAAGCGACACCAGAGATGTTAAGAAATTTATTCAAAAAGTAAACAGGTTGTCAAAAAAAGGACTTTAAAAATGTATTCATTCAGAATTTGAGTTGATTTCTTCCTTCCTTCATATAAAAAAAAGAAAAAAGGAATCGGTTTCAAACAAAAACATTAAAAAAGTGAACTTCTTTAATTCTAAGGTTATATATATATCCGCTTAAAAATTGACCTTGTGTCACATCCAACTCGTGGCGTAGGGTAAATACGCACACACACACATGTATATAACCATTTTTCATTCATTAACGAACAAAGCAACCAGTTTAAATGTACTTCACAAAGTACAGATGACATTTGACACCACAGGGAGGTGAATATGTGGGTATTAAAAAGAAATAGTAGAAAAGACGATATCAACTTTTTACTATAAGTTATTTCTTTCAGATTCTTACGGAATAGAAATGTATATAAAATAATTTAGCAATAGAACAAATAAAAAAAAAAAAGGAACCAGGTACAAAGAGGATTGAAAATAATCATGAAAGCATAAAATCTGTTTCAATATATATAATGAGTCAGAAAGGGAGACAGTGAAGAGGTCATTTGGTCAAATATATACATTTTTAAAGAGCCGATTTGATTTCAATAATGAAAAATAGAAACAAGACATTTAGTCAGATTATATAATTTCAGGTTTAAGAAAATAAAAAGTACCCAAACAAAATTCCTTGGATTACTTCAACATAAATTCTAGGACAAGAATATTGACAAAAAAATTAGGGGTCGTTACCCTTGCTATATAGTAAAATTATTTACAACATAATAGAAAAAACGTACAATAATGAGATTATTATTAATATATGAAGAGAAGCATCATGAATATACAGCTTATTTATAAACTTAAAAATGTTGAAAGAAACGAGCAATTTAATGACAATATTTCGATAAATAATGCAAACATTTCGGTCATAAATTAAATTTATCAATTAGATATCACTTAAAGGGAAAAATTAAATTTTATCTTCAAATTTCAAATGCATTTTTAAACATAAAATACTAAATTCTATAATAAATTAAAATTAAGTAATCGTAATTTACATCTTTATTTATGCAAAGGGCCAATTATTTAATGAGGACCAAAAATTTATCATTTCGAGCCCCTAAGAGATTTTTTAAATTAAAATATTTAAAAGTAAAACGATGGGATATACAAGGTATGTTTTTTTTTACACAAGCCCTTGAATGAAATGAATTACCTTGAGTAATAATAATGTTATATCATCCATAAATACTGCAGACCCCACTGATAATATGTGTGTACATAGACGTTTATGTACCTGCAAAAAGAGACAACAGGGAAGAGAGAGGGAACCCAGAATGCTTTGCAGAAAAGGGTGACAAGTCAAAAGAAGAATGAGAAGAATTATTTTTAAAAACCAAAAGATAAATATCACTTTGTATATATCTATATCTATCTAACAGTTAATAGTACATTCTTGTTGACTGGTTTGGTTAGTAGTAAATATTTGACGAGTGAAAGAGAAGAAAAAAAGAAATAAAAGGGAAAAGTCCTCTAAACATTTTTTCATTTTTGACTCACTTTCATCGTCATTGTCCTTAAACAAAACAAGATCGCATATGTTACAAAGACGTTAAAACAAAAATAGATTTTTTTTAAAAAAACGTCTATCTTTAAATTTTTGTTTAAAAGGTAAATATTAATTTTGAATTATTTTCTTTTATTTAATTCTTTTAAAAAGCATTTACTGGATATAGGCTTTTTTTAATTTCGTTTTTCTTTACGAGGGAAAATGCGAATAAAATAAAACGATTATTTATATAAGATCGGTAAAGAACACTAAGGAAGTAAAAAGAACCACTAAGTATGGGATGAAAAAGTGTGTTTGATCAAGTTAAAGAACTTAATGGAATTGGTAAAAGAAAAAAGAAAAGAAAAGAGAAACTAGAATAACTTTTCAAAATTTTCCGATATTTTTCTAGTCTACCAACGTTTTTTTTTTTTTTTTTTTTTTTATTTCATTCTACTTTCTCACGAACTTAAAAAAAAAAGGTTAGAGAGAAAAAAAACAACATTTAACAAACTCGCAATATGAGTCATGGCATAAAAAATTAAATTCCTTTGTATTAATCAGCATAGCTTTTTTCTTAACGATTCTATATCAAATGCATAGTCAATGCAAGAGTAAACAAAAAAAGAAAAAAAAAGAGAGGAGCGAGACTAATAAAAACGATATATTTTTTTAAAATTCAATGATATAACCATTTTTTAAAAATTGGGGAAAGTGAAAACAGTACGTGTCTAACATATAAAGGGTATATTGGTTGGTATATATGAGCTTCTTATGTGCCTACGTGCCGTCAGTATGAAAGTCCTTGTGACAATATCATGTGTAATAATGTCATGTAAACAAACCATCCCATTTCTATAGCAGCTGGCTTCGTCCTGCCAGACACTGGCTACGAGCTAGCACGCACGCAACACTTCTACAAACCACACGCACTGACTCAAGATTCAAATTTTTTTTCTTGCCTTATCTTATATAATTTTTTCTTACGAATTCATTACTTTTGCATTTTTTTTTTTGCACAACGCTAAAGGCAAAATAATTGTGCAACAGCCATGTCTAATTTGTAATTTAAAATCCCAATAAAAAAAATATTTAAAAAATTAAAAAAGCACCACAAGGATGAAATTTAAAAAAATAAATAAAAATCTTAAATGGATACATTTATATGTACTTACAACTAAGTACAAGACTGACCAGTGACTAAAAGAAGAAAAAAAAGAGAAAAAAAAGTTGTATTAATTGTGTATGTGTATCTACCAAGTAGAAAAATGAGAAAGGGACAACCTATGTGCTTGTGAGCATTTTGACACTTAGTCCTTTAACTGTAGACACTAACCCGTCAGTACCCCCCTCCCCATTACACACATAAATAGACTGACACGAGAGAATTTAACCTTGTCTAAAATCCGAGCCCCCCACCCCCCACATTTAAACTGATTAGTGTTACATCTTTACGAGATGAGCCACAGTAGGAACCCCCGTCACAATTATCACCTGCTCAATTTCAAATAACGAAAAACAGACTTTAAAAGACACTGGTTTATTATTGGACATTAAATATTTACAATGGTAACGATTCACATTCACTCAGTACCTCTAGGATGAAGCATAGGACATTCCAACGGGAGATTCTTAAGATTTGAATAAAATAAAATTCAAAATAATAAAACGACTTACAAGACATATGTAAAAAAAAAAATAAATAAATAAAATATAAAATAAAATAAAATAAGATATTAAATAAAACAAAACCTGAACAGTTTAAAAATAAATAACTATTCAATACTAGAAGGGGAGGGAGTACTTTATTTATCGATATCGAAGACAAAGAAATGCTAATAATATCTTTTTCACACAAGAAAGAAAGAAAAGACATTTTGATAGAGGTTAAATAAGTTTGTAAAAGAAAGAAAAAAATAGAACTTATAAAATAAGCAAAACAATAAGGAAGACTTATAGGAAAATAAATACCGGCTTCTAAATATTAGTTTTCTTTCTCTCCATAAAATAAAAGTCATGTATTATTTATTTAACATATGGATTCTTTCTTTTTATTTAAGGCTTGACAATTTAGAAAAAGCGCGTACGTGCCGCCTAAAAGCCAGTGACAAAAAGAGTGACAGGTCGGGGCCATTTACTCAACTCTTTTTAAAAAGCTCCATTGTCAAATAAGAAGAGGCAACAAAAAATGCGAGTAGAGACTGTAAGAAAAAGACGAGAAAAACTAACACAATCGCCCCCCTCGGAGGACGACCGTGCTGACCACAGACCGTAGGGAAGGTCAAACTCCGCTGGTGCAAGCCGAAAAAAGAAGCAGCACCCAGTTACAATAGAGAAAACACTGACCTGATATGTTAGCCGCCGCTGGATAAGTCCGTTCGCTGTCCGTCCTCTTGAACAGCAACAAAAGAGTAGCCCAGTTGAACGTGTTAGTCACGTGGTTTGCAAGTGAGCGCTGACGTTTTTCAATTATATACTACGGGTGCGCATAACGGCAATAACGCCGAGTTTTTTTTTTCATTCAGCCCGGCCCGTCTTGTATACGGGAACGCAACGGTGCTACAAATCGTTAAGTTTTGCTTTCTCTTTCGCGTTTAGGGAAGGTGTGGAATTGGTTTGTCGTTTAATAGAAAATAAAATGGAATCGGTGAATAAAATTAAAATTCTGTTCGATTCTGTTTTCTTAGTACTAGTTAACATTTTTTTCTTGAGAAAGGGATAAATCCAACTGTAAGGTGTCTTGACACAATGAACCTACTACTGTGGTATAAGTATTTCTTCCAATTTTCTCAAGCTGCTTACATTTATTTTTTAAAAGTTAAATTTAATAAATTTACGTTGATTAATTTTTTAAAGATGTTTTTATTCTTTTCCAATCCAAAATATTATTTTCATTAATAAATCTATTAATTCAACGAATATATACAACTTCTGACCCTGAAATGTAATTTTTGTTTGTTTCTTTATTGATTTTAACGGCATATCAACCGTCTGGGGTTATGTCATGCCTAACGGTTAGGAAATTATACATATCGTGTATTTATATTTATACTTTTTAGTAATTGGTTTTAACAATGTGTTAGCATTATTGGGGGTTATGTTGTATGGTATTGATTAGTTTCATGTCTATATTCTATGGTATAATTTTATTTCCCTCAAAAAAGAGAGAATATCCTCCATGTTGACATTTTCAAACATATCTTTCATATTGTTTGCTTTAAAATAACGGTTTCTGATGTGAGCAAAAAACCTGCATTCGATGAATAAGTGTTTAACTGTCAAAGGTGTTTGACATGTTCCACATTGTGGTTGCTGTTCTTGTTTGAGTATATAGGAGTGCGTTAGTCTTGTATGACCAATACGTAATCAGGATATTTCATGTTAATGTAAGGAATGTCGTTCATCGTTCAGCCCTTATTTTTGTAATTCTCCTATTAGGTCACTAGGGACGTCCAATCTGACGTGTCAATTTTACCCACCCCCTCTATATTTAACACAATGAAACTTGAATAAAAGTTAATATTATCTTTAAAATTTTTGGACCATTCAAAAGAGGAAACATTTTTTTAAATGTAAAATAAATGCAAATCCAAAAAATAACACTCTCACGGGAGGCCTCTGACAGGAAAAACCATCTGGGCATGCTCTGAAAATTAAGTTGATCGTCAAATAATATACAATAATGTACACTGTTAATTGCATTGCTTAAAAGACAGACTTTGTAGCGAACTAGAAAATCTCACAAATAACTGCTACTTTGATAAGGAGTTTCTTTACACTTGATGTAAATAAGAGTTATTGAGTCAGGGGACTTGAATAAAAGTTAATATTATCTTCAAAATTTTTGGACCATTCAAAAGAGGAAACATTTTTTTTAAATGTAAAATGAATACAAATTAAAAAAATAACACTCTCCCAAGAGGCCTCTGACAGGAAAAACCATCTGGGCATGCTCGGAAAAGGAGTATTGTGTTAGTATAGCATTTATTCTAAGACTAGCAGCAACAAATAAATGAATTAAAACTTAGTTTAATTCTAACAGTTTATTTAACCACAAAACAATGACAAACAATATAAATGTCCTTCCTATGCATAGAGTTTAGTTTGAGAGAATTACCAGTGTGTCGGAAAGGAAATGTGAGGATATCTGGTATCTTCAAATTTAGTCAATTCTCGGAGATAATTTCTGATCCTGGAACTGGTTAGAAAATGTTTGTCCGCTCTTGGCGCCAAAACATCTGGGCGCATTAGGTGATTGCTATATCCAGATCACAGAAAGCTCTCCCCCACTTAACTTCACATATAGAAATAAACGTATTTTACTCACCCAACAGGGGCTTCCTGGCATCAAAAAGAACCTCGTAGCAGTTCTTCTGTAACCTTAACTGGAAACACACCTATTACTCTCTATAAGAGGTTCGCCATGGTTCTTATAAAGCATCAGGTTACTTAAAGGAAAAGTACCCAATGCGGAATACTTCAGTTAGGAAAACAACAAACGCGTTAGTTACATTTATATAACTTTTATTATAACATATATAGGGGAACGAAATTCCCCAGGCTATAAAATGTCACAAGTGTCCAAACATACATAGTAGTGTTAATAGACAAAATAGGTGTAAACCACTTACTGTAAGTAGAGTCTGTAATGTCTGGCATGCACCATAGGTGTCTGCTGGAGAGAGGTGACGAGCACGTCCGTATTTGTTCAGTAGCTTCGGCCATAGACGGTTCTCTTCTTGGGTTCCTGCATCACGTGACCAAAAAAAGGGTCTCCTGACGCAGGAGATTACCCAAAAACCCTCAGACAAGGGAGACTGCTCTCACATCTTCAAGAAATAGTTGTGAACCTGGAAATAAAAGTTGAACTTTAAAAGTATCTCTTATCCCTTTGTATTTTTGACTTCCTTCATTCCTTTTCAGCCTGACGACCAACAAGAAGGAAGGATGACGCGCATTGGGGTTAAAGCAAAAACAAGAAACACACAACCAATCATAATCTCCGTTCATTGAACAGATTTGGTCTCATCATCTGGCGCATGGTGTTGTCATTTGCCTCACTTTTCAAGTTTTAAAAAATAAAAAATAAAAGGACAAGATTTCACCATTCTAATTCCTCTTTTTATATACTGCTTGTGCATGAAACAATGTACACAGTTAATCTGTTAGGGACACGCTTGTGTATTCTTGTAATATATATATATATATATATATATATATATATATATATATATATATATATATATAGGGTGTCCCAAAATAATATATACACTCATTAAATATTAATAGTTAATAATATGTTCTTAGTTAATAATACGTTTTTTATACGATTTCAGATTTGACTTTCTTTAAAAGTGCATTCTTTCTCTTGTATCAATCTTATTAACAAGGCAAAATACATAAATTGAATAAGTTATAACGATTCAAAGAATGCATACATTATTTTGGGATACCTTATATATATATATATATATATATAATATATATATATATATATATATATATATATATATACAGGGTGTCCCAAAATAATGTATACACTCGTTAAATATTAATAGTTAATAATACGTTTGTTTCTATTTCAGATTTGACTAACCGTTGATAATGGAGAATACTCAATTGAAATTCTTTAAATGTGTATTCTTTCTCTTGTATCAATCATATTTACAAGTCAAAATACATAAATTGAATAAGTTATAATGATTCAAAGAGTGATGGAAAGGAAATTATTTTGAGACAACCTATATATATATATATATATATATATATATATATATATCAACCCTTCCACACGAGCAGGATGTGATACAAGGTCAATTTCTTTAGTGGTGTTTAACAGGTTTGAATTCAAAGTTTTCCAGCTCCTAGACTGGTTGAAAAACCAAGGTTAAAGAGCCCAGTCTGCCCAACTATTTACCCATAGTTGGGGGAGAATTTGTTGGCATCATTATCTTTACTTGCAACTGTTTTGGGTTAGGTAGCTAGATGGTGTGGTAATCGGTACTATATAAAGACAGTACTGCTAAAATCAATTTCTTTTTCTCTTAGACTCTCCAGCCGTCAGAGTTAACATATACGTTGTGTCTCTGTCCTTTAGGACTAGGGAGGGGGGACTTAGCTCCTCTGCTATAAGCATTATGGGTACTTATTTCACAGGACCTTCTTAATCCTCTTGTTGCACAGAGTAACTGTTAGATTTTCTCTGTGTTGTTGATACCATGTAACCGAACTGAGTCTGTCACGCATTCTCTCGAGAATTAAGTTAACATATTTATCATGGTATCCGCTATGGGATCATTATGTGACCTGATTTTGAATCGTATTTTAACATGTAATAAACTGTATCAAAAGTTATGTTTGTATATCGATAATTAAGATTCTAATGTAGCGGAGGAGCTAGGATCCCGACGACGAAAAGTTGTCTTCGTTATGGAGGTGCGTTGTGTAATGGTTAGAGTCGTAGTAAATGGACTCGTCAACCCAAGTTCAATTCCTAGGGGAAACTACAGTTCACATAGTGCTAATACCCTTGGAAAAGATATGAATCCAACTACTCTCCCTCCAGCTATGTGTAAAATAGTAGGGCAAACTGGGCTTTTTAATCTTTGTTAGGCAACCAGTCTAGGAGAAGGAAAATTCTGAGTTCAAACCTGTTAAAATCTGCAGGGGGTGTTCACTACTAGAATAGGCTCAGTCATAATAAGTGATCTATTTCACTAATCAAATAATATTTATCATTTTGGAAACCACAACAAGCTACTAACATTTTTAGTTGAGACTAGAAGCGGCTACCCGGCATCGCCTGAGTAGAGGAAGATTCAGTATTTATATTTTATATTTTATTTATAATTATTACGATTCAGTAATAATTCATTACTTATAAATTATTACTGAATCGTGAGTTGAACCCTCGCAGGATGCCCCATTAAAATCCTCACGTAAAAAAAAAAAAGATCATGCGTTGATCCAGCCATTCTAAATAGAAAAATTAATGTCTGCTATTTACAATACTAAATGCAAAAAAATATATGCTGTTATTCATTTAAATCATATTTTTTTAAATTATCTTCAAGTATAAAAATCAAATCTTCATTATTTTTACTTAAAAACCAAAACCTGTATATTTTGATTTTTTTTAAATATATCTTTGAATATAAATCAAATCTTCATAATCTTTGCTCAGAAAACAAAAAACTGGTGATATTTAATGTGTATATATATATTTACTTTGTTGTTAATTGTTTTATTTTCGAAGTTTCCTCCGGACATACTCATATGCACAACTGCCCTTTATATATGTATAGATGGAACAAACTCGGGCATTTTGTAGCGTAAACCTGTGTATAATATGATATATCCTCGTGCGTATCCATATATATATATATATATATATATATATATATATATATATATATATATATATATAAAGTCGTCGGAGAGGCCTAAAGTCGGTATCAGCCAGACAGCGAGGGAGTCTATCCTCCTTTCACTAGCGCTAGACCAAGAATATTGTTTTTAGCGTTTTTGTATAGTACAGTATAATAAGTTTGTGTAGTATAACATATCCTTGTGTGGATATAGATATATATATATGCAAGAACAATTTTATTACCAGAGCAAAGTTAAAGAGAATGAAAGAAGATTGTTTTAGAGACGGAGCGCTACACCTACCACAAGCTCCTCACTTTACTGCACAGATCCCTGTGTTACTCATGCGCTAAGTTGACAGGGGCCGGTATCGAACCAGGAACCTTGAGGTTTCTAGCCGGACATTCTACCGACTGAGCTACTCAGGCAATACGATGTGATACCCTTATGTGTATGTGTTTATTATTATATTTTTTTCTGTACAACATTTCTCATTCTGCTATCCAACCATCCAATGTTTTCTTACAAAGTAAATTTCAAATAATCATCTTACCAACAGCAACCTTGAGCACCTTTTTAATCTCCATGTTTCTAACACACGTGGGCATGCCTACAAAGTCAGAAAACAGCATAGCTTACATGACTTTCGGAAACATATTTCCACGCTCAGAATTGCTGATGCATGGAATAAACTGCACCGTTGTAGGCTGCCGAAACACTGCATCTTTCAAAGCCTCCATGCTCCCTGTAATTCGCCAACACTATACCTGATTTAGCCCTCCACAAATATATGCATGCACGCGTACACATACATGTATATTATTACTTACTGTACGCTGTTCATGTTCCTGACATTAGTACATTATTCTATGTACTATATATGAGACTTTGATGAGTTGTGGTGCACCTGAGCACTGAACGCAATAAATTTCATTATTATTATTATTATTATTATTATTATTATTATTATTATTATTATTAAAATTGAACATGCAAAATATTAAAGTTTCTAAAGGAACCGAAATTTTCCGAACCGAGTGATTTTAAGTCGTAGCGTACAGGCGATGGTATCGATGACTGAAGGTTGATCTTCGTATACTGGTCGTTTTGAATAGCCCAATTCGCCGCTAACAACTATTAGTTCAAGTTGAACAAACTCGGACATTTTGTAGCATACGCCTGTGTGTAGTATACTATATCCCAGAAATAATGAGCTAGATGACCGTTGAGCAAAGAGCTTCATCCCCGCTTTTACAGGTCTTGTTTTTCGTTCTGCTGGGTGACTAGCCACTCCCTCATCAGACAAAATCTGCGTGGTTACTGGTTTCGTCGTCAATGATCCGACTATGAAATTTGTGTCAGGTCGCTCAATGTGCTACTAGACCTATGTAACCAAGTACTATGTATTTCACATTCGGATTGTAGAATATATATATATATATATATATATATATATATATATATATATATATATAGGTAATCCTTATATATATAGGTAACACTTAACTATTTCCTCGTAAATTCCTACCATAAAATAAACTGAACCATCATATTATGTCCGTGTTTTTGCAATAAATGTTTTATTTTTCTTGCACCCGTTATTTTACAATACTAAATATATTTTATTTATTTATTTTAACATTCACTTCAATGTGTATATTCTAAAAGTTTTTATTTTGTGAGAATGGTTAGTTTTTAAATGGGGGCTCGTTTTACAAGGCATAAATTGGATCCTTCTTTTATTACCGTAATTTTGTTTTTTCGTCGACGATAATTAAAATCTGACGTTTTATTTTAGAGTACCAAACCAAAAAAAAAAAAAAAAAAAAAAGAAAAAATGGAAAGAACTAGCAACAACAAAAGGAGCCCCCACTTTAAAACTAACCATTCTCACAAAATAAAAACTTTTAGAATATACACATTGAAGTGAATATTAAAATAAATAAATAAAATATATTTGGTATTGTAAAATAACGGGTACAAGAAAAATAAAACATTGCAAAAATGTTTTTTTTACATGCCATCTAATATAAGTAGAGAAGTCTGGTATGGGTTGTCTTATGAACCATCCAGTGAATTATAAAGTAAACATGCAAATAGAAAACAAATAACAGGAGTTTGAGTTCAACAGACGTTAACTTTCTATGTATTTATATATATTTTTTAGTAATAATTAATAATTTACAAATATGTTTGTGTATCAAATTTGTTTGCGTATAGTGTACATAAATGTTTCTTCTTCTTCTTCTTCTTCTTCTTCTTCGATGGTTTTCTTCTTCGACGCTTTTCTTCTTCGACGCACTTCTTCTTCTTCTTCTTCTTCTTCTTCTTCTTCTTCTTCTTCTTCTTCTTCTTCGACGCTTTTCTTCTTCGACGCTTTTCTTCTTCTTCTTCGACGCGCTTCTTCTTCGACGCTCTTCTTCTTCTTCTTCTTCTTCTTCTTCTTCTTCGACGCTCTTCTTCTTCGACGTCTTCTTCTTCGACGCTCTTCTTCTTCGACGCTCTTCTTCTTCTTCTTCTTCTTCTTCTTCTTCTTCTTCTTCTTCTTCGACGCTCTTCTCTTCTTCTTCGACGCTCGTCCTCGTCCTCGTCGTCCTCTTCTTCTTCTTCTTCTTCTTCTTCTTCTTCTTCTTCTTCTTCTTCTTCTTTTCTCTTCTTCTTCTTCGACGCTCTTCTTTGACGCTCTTCTTCGACGCTCTTCTTCTTCGACACTTTTCTTCTCCTACGCTCTTCTTCTTCTTCTTCGACGCTTTTCTTCTTCGACGCTTTTCTTCTTCTTTTCTTCGACGCGCTTCTTCTTCGACGCTCTTCTTCTTCTTCTTCTTCTTCTCGACGCTCTTCTTCTTCTTCTTCTTCTTCTTCGACGCTCTTCTTCTTCTTCTTCTTCTTCTTCTTCTTCGACGCTCTTCTTCTTCTTCTTCTTCTTCTTCTTCTTCTTTCTTCTTCTTCGACGCTCGTCCTCGTCCTCGTCGTCCTCTTCTTCTTCTTCTTCTTCTTCTTCTTCTTCTTCTTCTTCTTCTTCTTCTTCTTCTTCTTCTTCTTCTACGCTCTCTTCGACGCTCTTCTTCTTCGACACTTTTCTTCTTCTCTTCTTCTTCTTCTTCTTCTTCTTCTTCTTCTTCTTCTTCTTCTTCTTCCTTCTTCTTCTTCTTTATTGTTTACGTGTGTGTCACTCCTGAATTGAGGATTAAGCTTTGTTATCGTTCGTGAAATTCGAAACTGATATTTTTGTTCAGCAGTTAGAGTAGCTGCAAGATATATTCGGTTGGTTCGCTTTGGCCTTTACTTAGTCTAGACGGTCGGTTGGTCGGTCGGTTGGAGAGGTTCCCTCCGATCAATCGGTTAGTCACGTCAAGCCCTAGCACCTATATGATTATCACAACCCTATTGCCCATTGTGATAATCATATCGGCAAACCCCAACCTTTTTTTATCATATATGTGCTAGAAGGCGGTGCCAGAATACTCAGAAGAGTGCTGGAGACCTGAGGAGACTTGCTGTCACTCAGACTCCAGTGAAAGACCATCGGCTAATGCTGATGTGAAAACTCAAAAGAAGCAAATAATAATAATAATAATGAAATTTATTGCGTACAGTGTACCACAACTCATCAAAGTCTCATGTATAGTACATAGAATAATGTACTAATGTCAGGAACATGAACAGCGTATAGTAATAATATATATGTATGTGTGCGCGTGCGTGCATATGTTTGTGGAGGGCTAATGTCCTGGGTATGGCGTTAAACTGCATCTAATGGTCAAGTTCCAATTTTGGAGCTCTGGGGAATGTGGAGTACCCCTTCATCACTGTTATCCCAGGTCCACTGTAGCCTGGAGCTAGAGTCCCATCTATGGGTTAAATAGACGAAATGGATTAAAAAAAATGTTTTAAAAGAATTGAGTTTTAAAAAAATGACTACCCATCAAGAATGTATGAAACAAAACGTCTTCGACATAAAATAAGCCAACAAGGATTGACATGCCGTAAAATCAAACCAATCAAACCAACCCTCTTTTAATACCTGTCTTCTAATGTCTTGCAGGAGATAGCTGGTCCTAGATTCACAAGATTTTTGGTGGCTAATAGGGAAATGTATTTCGAGGAAATTATGATACACTTAGATTTTATGAAACATTCTGACCTTAAGAACGGAGTGGGGTTGTTTAGTAGTAAAATAATCTTAACTAGCGGGACCTGTGGATATACCACAGTATGATAATTTAATTATTACAATATTTAATATGTTTACTTGAAAGCTATTGCGAATAGTTCAATATGTAAAAAGTATAATCTTGATTTAACTCTCTCTCTCTCTCACACACACACACACACACACACACACACACACACACACACACACACACTTTTTTTCTTTCTTTCCTTCTTTTCATCTTTTCATTAAGTTCGATCGAAACAGATTAGTGATATTGCTTCCGCTTGCTCATCCCCTCTTTCTATATTTTCCCTACTCTCTTTCTTTCTTTCTTTCTCTCTTATTATATTTTTCTGTATGGCATGTCCTTTTTCTTTCCTTTTGTCTTTATGATAAGAACGGAATGGTCCATTATTTAGCTGAGATGATGACACTTATTAGAAATAAGAATTCGATGGATAAACAACACCAGATAATCGGGATTTACATTTTTGCATTTCATCTTGGACGATTTGGACTGTTTCATTTTTAACCAGAGGGTATTGTAAGAGGATAACAGTTGTACACGAGTATTGATATATAGATATTTCTTCCAGGAAACTGCTGTAGCTGAAAATGAGTGCATCATTCTGTTGGTAGAATATGTTTCTGTACTTTTTGTATTCATTTCTCGAGGCAAACAATTATACACACATTTATCTACATTCTTTTCCATAGTTATCGGGGGTGGGGCTGATGGGTGAGTCCTTGTGGTGTAGTGGTTAACGGGTTAAAATTGCAAATCGTCGTCAAAATTAAAACGGAAAATTTGGCTTGGGCATAGATTTTAATGAATTTAATCATTAATCATTATAAAATTATATTATTTTAAACTTAAATTTTAACCGTTAGTTATGTTTAAGGAAAAAAATAGATAAAAATAAAACAGATGAATGATAAGACTAGTCAGAATTAATAAACATGTGCAAACAAAAAACGTGCTTTCTATTCCAATATTACAGGCGATGCGAGCTTTTCTTAAGTATGGATGACCAAAAGTGTAATAATCCGTGTTTTTTATGTTAATAAATTCTCGGGAAATATTTATCTCCCTTAAAAATTAGTTCTCTTGCGGTCCTCTGTAGGAAAATAAGTCTAATGAAAAACGGTTAAAACACAACTAACGGCTAAAATCTAAATAAAAAATAACATAAATCGCGCTATTATGTTCACTTTCAGACTAATACCATCTCCCCTCATCTTCCCATCTATGTGTTAAATATTAACACTACCGTTCTTCTAGAAGGATGACTTTGGCATTTAATAACCCACGGATGTTGATATGTCATTAAACAAAGAAACGAAACAAAACTTTGTGTGCCTGTAACAACAGAACAGGGAGAAAAATCGGAACTGATAGTCATGCTACGAATTCCCAGAGGAATGAAGAAAAACAATTTCTTATTTCCCACCAGACCGGATTAACACAAGTTCTGTTTGATATAGGGATGTTTTATGGGGCATGAAGATAGGATCGAAATCGTTATTCATCTGTGAGACTAGCTTGCCAACCATTACCCCATGTGGGGGTTAAAATAGAAATAGAAGAACATTTTTAAAAAGAGAAGAAAATAACAATCTCCCAGGAACCCTCAGACAGGAAGAACCCTCTAGGGATCCGCTGAGAAAAGGACACCCTTCCTGGTGCCAAGGAGATCCCTTGACATTCTAACTCAGACCTTGACTGGGAACAGACGCTACGACTAGCACAGGAAGAAATTTCCTCTACACGAAATAGCTACGAACCTTGAATAAAATTCTAACCCTAAAAGTATCTTTGTCTTTGTCTCTTCTTTTCTCTTCCTTTAATTCATTTTCAGCCTGACAATCCACAAGAAGGAAAAAACAAATATAATGGAGTTTAAAAGAAACAACCAGCGGACACGCACGAAAAATAACCTAAAAGCATAATACCACATAGAATTAAAAAAAAAAACATATATCACAACAGGACTATTGGTAGGACTGAGGGACCATATGACCTTTACGCACCATTTTTGCGATCTCGATTCTTGGGGACATTTTTTCCATTTACACCGTCAAATTCTGGTTGATTGTTAACAGACGATTTTTAGAGTTTTTTTTTTAGATTATAAAACTAATCCCTAACACCTAACCCTAACCCTAACCCCTAACCCTAACCCCTAACAATCAACCGGATTTTGACGGTGTAAATGAGAAAAGTGTCCTTGTGAGTCGAGATCGCGGACTGAGAGCCAGGATTCTTTTCGGGCTATAATAGCAGTTTTAATAATGTTACATAATCATTAGATACCTAATGATTATGACAATAGTGTAGAAATCATATTAGTGCAGCTGATGGCCTTGAGAGTGAGTGACAGCGTTTGACCTCACTCTGACCTTGCGTTCTGGGGATGATCGTGAGAATCGGAAGGCAATAGAAGCCCCTTCCGGTTTAAGGAGTAAGCAACTCAGTCAGTTAGAGTTAGAACTTAGAAGCGAAGCTAGCAAGATGTGAGTCTCACTGCGCAGATCTCTGGTCTGGGGGTCTACGAATAAAGTAACATCATCGTAAATCGAAGTCTAGTGTTTATTACTAAAAACCAACAATGACACAGGGCTTCTGATAAGGGATGATCCCCAACAGAAACCAGACACGGAATCCTCAATAGAAGACCAGACGAGACCTTATAAGATATACCAGACCAAGATAGATGATAGACGATCAAAAGCAAAGACGGCCGGAAGAATAGACGAACAGAGTAAGAAGTAAGAGAAGTATATAACATATATCTATTTAGTGCCAGTAAAGAAGGGTATACAACAATAATCTTGTGAGTTCTCTCAACCAGAACCTTACAGTTTCTGTCCCGGAGTGGTCGTACCTTTTAGGGTCCCATCTATGGAGTAAGTAGATTAAAATGAGTGATAAAAATGTGTTTAAAAAAATGAATATGAAAAAAAGAAAAAAGAAGAAGCTGAATACCCATCAAGAACGAATGTCTTCGGCATCAAATAACCCAACAAGGGCTGGAATGCCGTAAAATCCAACCAACCAGACTGTTACAGATTCTGTTCTCATACATGGATGTACTTTAGCAATTTTTTAAAAAGTTTGTCGGCATTCCATCGCTATTGCAATTCAATTATTTTTCAATTAATCAAAAAATAAATATATGTAATTAGGAAGTTACTTGACACTGAGCCTTTTATGATATCAATGTTGTAGTTAAAAATATTTGCTTACGGTTATGTAAAGTGGTCGACGTAATATTCCATATTTCAACCCGACCATAACATTAATTAAAACTGTTATTTACTTGGGTTATCTTATTTTGGCACGGGGGTTTCAGTTTTCTTGCAGTACCACCTTTTGTTCCTAAGTGGTTAAAAAACTTAGAGATCAGTGTAGATACAATGAACAATTATCTCCCTTGGAGAATTGGCATGTTCGTTAGGGTGTTAGGTGTTATAATGTAGGGTGTCGTATGACAGTCCCAGAAGCCCATTCTCGCCCTTTCCTCTCTCTGTTCTTTCAGCAGTAGATATATTGTCACTGGATTCTGCTTGTTTATGAAAGAATGTGTATAGTTTTAACAGGGACACGTTTTATTTTAATTTCTTTCTTTTAATACCGCTTGTATATAAAAGATATTTAGGGGCCGGTTTAGCTCCGTTGGTATAGCACCCACCTAAGAATCGCAACGTTCCTGGTTCGATACCGGTCCTCGCCAATCCAGTTCATGAGTAGCACAGATAGGGTAATCTGATCTGTGCGGTCAAGTGGGCAACTGACGGTAGGTGTAGCGCTCCATTTCAGCAAATACAATCTCCCTGGTCTAGCGCTAGCGAAAAGGAGATAGACTCCCTTGCTGTTCGGCTGATATTGACAATAAGTCACTAGGTAAATGACCTTATCTTGTCTTCGTCGTAATCTGCCAGAACTCCTTTTTATAACCCAACTGGAATTGTTCACGGCGACAACCATTGCTCAAATGGCAAAAACAAACGGAAATCGCGACCGGCTCCACGCATTCACTTCCGGGACAAAAACAAGAAAAATACAAAGGGTAATAAAATATTTTCCGACCAGCCGGCAACAGTTACACAATTTCAAACCAAGTTAATTTCTAAGCCGATTCGAGTCATTCTATCTATACATCAGGATGTGGTATTTGACTAATGTTATATCGTAATGACTAGTTATACCGAGTGGTCGATCACAGGAGTATTATGAGGAGAGTCCTTCACATAAGTCCCGCACAGAATGATCTGTTTGTCCTTAAATAGTGGCTAGGACCACCACCACGGCTGAGGTTTAGGGAAGGTGGGTCATTCCATTCTATCAACAAAGCAGTTAGAAGGAAATGGATTTTGGTAACGGTCATTTCAAAATGACGTCAAAGGATGACTAAGCAGCAACAGCAGCAATTTCGAAGAGATCCCAAAGGGCCACCAAGAAGCAGCATTAGTAATTTGCTGAGAGTATAAGTCTGTAATCAATTCGTCCAAAAGTACTCGAGAATTAGCACTTGACTTCAACACATCCCAATCCACAATCTGCCGCCACTTGAAAAAAATATGAAAGGTGAGCAAGCTGGGCGTTTAAATTCCTCATACTCTTAGTGAGAAGAATAAGGAACATCATAGCGACAAGTCTTCTTTCAAGGCAGAGAAATTACCCATTTCTGGTTTGGTTTCTTTGGTATCTTTGTTTTAATGGCATATCAACCTGTGTGGGTTATTCAATACCAAAGCCATCTTATTTTAGAAAAACAGTATTGGTACTATTTAACCCATAGCTGGGTATCTATTTCTGAAGAATATTAATACAGGTGACGAAAAATGGGTATTTTATGATAATGTTCTATGCAAAATGCAGTGATAGTTTACCCATAGCTGGAGGGAGATTTGTTGGATGAATACCTTTTCCAATGATATTAGCGGTATATGAAATGCAAAAAGCCTCATCCGGAACTTGCACTCGGATCTATGAATCCATTTCCTACGACTCTAGACATTACACCACACCTTTTTATAATATATCTGATATGAATATCTTACCAATGGGCGCTACATGTACTATAATAGTTAACGAGCAAGGCTAATTGCCCATTAGTGAGTTCGATTCTCACTGGGTACCTTGTACTTTTGGTTTTGGGCAAAACAAGCAGAGTTTACTTAATGACATATTTACGGTCAAGTCACGATAGAAGCACTGGTTCCAATCAGATCAATGAAGTTAAGCAATGATGAGCCTGTTCAGTACTTAAGTGGGTGACCACTAAGTAACAGTACTGTAAACAATCTGAATCCTGTGTGCTAGACTAAGAAAAGTTTAGCAAAAGCAACAACTGGTATCGTAACTAACATGTGACCGGTAATCCTGAACTTTAAGTGACTAAATTTGCGCATTATTTGAAATTAATTTAATTGTTATTAAAAAAACATTTTATGATTTTTTGGAGTTAAAAACTCCAAAATATCATAAAATGTCTTTTTAATAACAATTAATTTCAAATAATCCGCAAGTACAAGTTTAGTAGGAATTTAGTCACCTAAAGGTCAAGATTACCCATGTGACCTGCTTGCATAAGCATATCTAGGTAAGTAACAACAGTAGGGATGTAATCAACCCGTGACCGTCTGCTAGACTAACCAAAAACAACAGCAGGTACTGTTTGCAAGCCAAGGCTTGTGTAGCAGGCTAAGCAGAGCTAAATAACAACAGCAAATAGTTAATCAACCTGTGACCTGTGTGCCAGCCTAAGCAAAGTTGTGTGAGTAACAACAGCAGGTATGTAATCAACCTGTCGCCCGTGTGTTACACCAAACAAAACTTTGTAACTGACAACAGCAGGTACTATGAGCAAGCCGAGAACTACTTGCTAGACTTAGCAAACCTGGGTTAGCAAAATCAGCATGTATGTAAACAACCTGTGACCCGTGTGCCATGTGCTAGATTAAGTAAAGTTTTGTAAATAACAAAAATAGGTATTGTAACCAAGCCTAGGCCTGTTTGCCAGACTAAGAAATCTGAGTATGTAACAATAGCAGGTATTTTACTAACTTGTGACCAGTGTGATAGACTAGGCAAAACTAAGTAAGTAACAACAGCAGGTATTGTAAACAAGACGAGTCCTGTTTGCCAGACAACGCAAATCTTATTAAGTAACAACAGCAGGTATATAAACAACCTTAAACCCATGAGCCAGACTAAAAAAAAGCTTTGTAACTAACAAGAACATCTTTTTAATTACTCGCTTAAAGGTTGTTGAAGGTGGCCTTTAGGTCTATCTGATTGTTGCCAGGATGTCAAGGTTGTCTTTTTAATTTTTTTTTCTCTACTTCTGTTTTAATCCCTCTTTAAACACGAGCTCTAGCATTTTTATATGAGTCAGTACTAACGGAAATAGACTTTTCTGCGAACATTTGAGTGTACAAGCCATGTGGTTGTATCGCACGATCAAAATTAGAATTAAACAGTAACAGAAATAGTTTATCAAAAAAAAAAAAAAAAAAAAAAAAAAGGAAAAGAAAAGCAAATAAAATAACCCGTCTGGACCTCTACGTCCGCGCTGTAGCTATATATAGCCCAGACCTGTCACGATTTTTGTGGCGATCCTTTAGGCTTCAAGCAAGAGCGCCATACAGCGGATATCCTTTGTGTAAAGCAGAATGCGATCCTTAGTGAAGAATCCTTTAGTTGTTCGCTGGTGCTCCTCGGTCTTGCAGGTCGTTCGTCAATGATTGGAAATGGACGTCTCTTAGTATCAGCAATTAAGTAGTTAACCAACCACGCATTCGGGCTGTTGATTGGCTGAGGTCTAAACCACGTGACTTCGCTTAGTCTATAAATTCAAGTTGTGTATTGCAGCACACCTTATATATATACTAAAATATTCCAACGCGACCAACCAGAAAAAACTGACCTTCTATGGAGACGACCCACTCAGGCCAGAGGTAAAAACATTTCAAGCTTATGTAAATTTATTGTATTTTGATGTGTGGAATTATCTGCCCTTGTCCGCAAGGATTCCTTTTACGATGACCGTTAGGTGGCGACACGCTTAGTAGCCATAGTGTCACATTTGGGAACTTAAAAGCAAAAACGCGAATCAAGCTCTCTTTTCAACTTGACATATCTTAAATTGACGAGTTTGTTTTTGTTTACCCGATTACTGGGACATCAGCCAGAGGCCTAGTCAACTCTACCATACATTGTACATGATACCGAAAGCTTTCATATGTGACAGATATGTCTATTACAAACATGATCAAACGACATTTGCCAAGTAGGTGAGGCACAGTGTTTTATTTCTATCACATATATACATGCGTCTTTTTTTTTTGTATCTTCGTTACTGTTTGCATACCAATAAAAGTTAATTTACAGTAATTGCCTTAGATTAATTCCCTGAACACAACATCTCATTCCTCATTCTTGATACAAATAACCTCTGCGCGCTTAGCGGAACGGTTATCGTCGTAAGAAGTGGAATCAACGACATGAGTTCAAATGCTAGGCGAGGCTGTCTGCGTTTCACTTTGCGCTAACACACTTGGGAATGGCATGAAACAGATACGAATTTAGTATTATATCACCTTTCGCTGTTTTTTGTTTGTCTTTCCCAGTAAATCTACTTCTGTTATTAAAAAAGCTACTTTCTGTTATTAAAACTAGCGAGTAACACGCGAGCGGATATTAATTCACTCTGTTTTTTTTCAATCGAAAGATTACTGCTGTATAATCACTAAACTAACCTGTGAGATATAACCTTGTTTTTAGGTTATTTCCTATCAGTCTAACATAAAAAGGGGAACCACTCTTGACTGATACATTATTTATTTATTGATCTACTAGGTTAAAAGAAGAGGTTAAGGGTTAGGGTTAGGGTTAGGGTTAGGGTTAGGGTTAGGGTTTCGGGTTATTTTAATGGGAAGATAAATAAATAATTTATCAGTCAAGAGTGGTTCCACTTTGTTCATGTTGGACTTATAGGAAATTATATTTTTATAAATTTTTGTTTATCAATTACCACCACAAATCGAGTGTTAGAATATTTTAGTTGATTTTTATAAATCCCATTTTATCAGTTGCCACTGACCCTTAATTTACTGGAAATTGGTAGGGTATAACATGTAAGGGCGTTATATTAACGTTGGAAGGCTTAAAGTAACCTCCCAACGTGGTTATAAGTGGTACATAAAAACATTCCGACAAGAGTGTGAAAACGATAACATATTTATTCCGTAAGTGACGGAGATACATTTAAGACAAAGGTATGCAAAACAGATACATAAACGTATTATGAGGAAATAGGCGTACGATTTACGTTGTGGGGAATGTCACTTACTGGTAGTTGGGGGGGAAAGACCCCTACCTAAGGTTTAAAGGCGCCTAGACCATGTTTACTCGCTGCCGGCCAGAGTGGAAAAGAGGCAGGAATTCAGAATTCCCGCTTGTGGTCAAATACCAACGCCCTCGGTGAACGAACCTCAGCAAGGGAAGATAACTCATTTTGGATTTATGTCCACCCACTTACCATCTTACTGACCCAACATTACAGCTCATATACAAACCCTACTTAGTTTACTACCGCTGGTTAGAGAGTCGACACGGTGAGAATTTGTGTCCATTTCTTTCTTGTGTTTCCATTTCTTTTAAAATTTTTGTTGTTATTTATTGAATATTGTTTCTTCTTTGAAAACTTTTTACGGTGATCATTAAAACAAACTTGATAACATCAGTCGAGGCAACCAGTGTTTTCTCTATACGCAAATCAGCGGCAGTTACAAATGTCCGTCGGACTCTGAATGAAATGGGCTTTGTGGATCAAGATAAACATATTCACCAACCCCTTCGCACGAGTAGGACGTGACACAAGGTAAATTTATTATTTATCTCGATATTGGGCTGCTTAGTGTGGCAAACCTGTCTGTTAGAGGCCAGATCTTCCACGCTTGAAGGCATGATGGTACATTTCTTCAGTGTTGTCATAATATGGTCTTTGAACCACTTTTGGGGGGGCTCCTGTCCTCTGTGGGCCCATCTGTGAGTTCACTGTAAAGTATTTTACGAAGGAGTCTGCAGGAATGCGGATGGTGTGACACAACCATCGCAATTGAGTTGCGATAGAATAGTCTCAATTGGGTCAATCCGTGCTCTGCTTCTAATTTCTAAGTGGGGGATTTTGTGCCACCACTTTACACCCAGTATGTGTTGGAGACAGTTGATCTGGAATGCCTCCAGTTCTTTTAGGTGTCTGCGATATAATACCACGACTAATAAGTAGGTAAACAGCTCAATATCTAGATAAACAGTACTGCAGTTATGAACAACCAAATGTAGATGGGAATTTCCCCTGCAATGTGTGTGACCGCATATGCTATGCCAGAATTGGACTAACGAGCCACCAGAGGGTCCACCACTGAAGACATAGAGTGACGTCATCGTCGTCTGCGACGGGTTTCAAAATAAATAAAAATGAAAGAAGAAAATTATTTTTCATACAGGTTTGAATTCAGTTTTTTTTTCTCCTTGACCAGTTGCCTGACCAAGATTAAAGAACACAGTATGCCCTATTATTTACCCATAGCTGGAGGTAGAATAGCTGGATTCATACCTTTCTCAAGGGTATTGGAGTTATGAGTAGTGCAAACAAACTCGGCCAGGATTTGAACTCGTCTTACTACGTTTCCTACGACGGTAACCATTACATCACAATCGCCTCAACTGTTCAATGTGGAACTAGATATAAGATAAGGCTGGATAATACTTGTGGAATACTGAGGAGTCCATCAGGAATAATCGAGTGATACCGTGAAATTGGGGACTCAAGAATGCTGCAAGTCCTCATGGATATTTCCTTGATTCAAATAGGGTTCAATTTAAGAACAATGTGAAAATCCTATAACCTGTATTGGGTATATATATATATATATATATATATATATATATATATTATATATATATATAGAGAGAGAGAGAGAGATTGTGTGTATGTAAGGGAAATATTGTGTATCAGTGTGCGCGCGTGTGTGTGTGTGAGAGAGATTGTATGCGTGGTGTGTGTGTGTGTGTTGTGTGTGTGTGTGGAGAGAGAGAGAGAGAGAGAGAGAGAGAGAGAGAGAGATCAACTTGTGCAGTCTACCTTGTTATTATCCATGAAAATAACAATGATATATTTGAATTTCTAAAATGTCTTGAGTTAACCATAATAATGGAATGTCTTATTACCCTGAAGTGAAAAGTGGTTGTGTAACCGAAACACATAGAGTTATTTTTCAAGTATCATTTAGGTTTGGCACAAGGCCAAAAGTATGGAGCGCTCAATGAGAATCGAACTCGTTAGTAATGCTCTGCTAGTCCAGGTTAGGTGTTCACACACACACAAAACAACTTAGTTCAAATGATATTTCGCCTTGGTATGTAACGAATCTTTGTCAAATTTATTTTGAAGACAACTGACATTCCAGTCTGTTTTTATGCTAAAAAAAAAAGGTAACTGAGAGGGGCAGAAGAGGAGGGGAGGGCGGATGCGTGGTAAGGTGTGAGCCAAAAGGAATAGAAAGGAGTGGGGATTTTGTATTTTTATGGGTTCTTATCAGTGGCATCATAGTAATTGATAGTCTGGTAGAACGTTTGTGTGTGGCGACTAAGTGTCTGTATAAGTTTGTGAAACTAGGGGATTGGAATTTTTTGTTTTGATTTATTTTAGAGATTCTATAATTCTTTTATTTCATTTTTTATTTTATTTTTTTACTTTTTTCTTCTCTTTTCCTCACGCCTTACCACGCATCCGCCCCTCTTTTCAATGGGTTGAATAGAAAAATGATTTTGAGTATGTTTAAAAAGTGAGTTTAAAAACGTTTAGTACCCATGAAGAATAAATAAAACAAAACATCTTCTGCATAACATAACCCAACAAGGGTTGACATATCGTAAATTCCAACCCACCAACCAGCCAACCAACGGTTATTTCCTATAACTGCAACCTAAAAAAGAGGAACCACTCTAATTGACTGATAAATTATTTATTTATTTATTTTTGATCTACTATGAAAAAAGAAGACGGGGATTAGGGTTAGGGGGTAGGGCTAGGGGTTATGGTTAGTTCAATGGGAAAATAATGGGTAGATTAATTATCAGATAAAATTCGTTCAGAGTGGTTCCCCTTTTAGGTTGGAGTTATAGGAAATAACCCAACCAACCTATACACATTTATGGAAACGTCGATTTGTAAACTACAAGTGTTCATCTGGTTAAAACTTACTGATTGTTAAACTGAGCAACCTGAACTAAGATTGTTAAATATTCATCTAATTACACAAAGTGATGAAAGAGAGAGATTTATTGTATCTATAAATGTAAGAATTGAATCCATAAAGAATTTTGTACGGATATTTATAGGATAAGAAAAGTTTTATCTATTTAATGTCGCCCAGCCGCAAACGAGATGACAAGACTACACGCAAGTAAGCACATTGCGCATGCGTGTTCGTTTTAAAACAAGTAAGAACAGGGTACTAAAACAATTAGCTCCATCTTTTAAACTCTCTCTCTCTCTCTCTCTCTCTTCTCTCTCTCTCTTCTCTGCTTGTCTGTCTCTCTCTGCTTGTCTGTCTCTCTGTCTCTGTCTCTGTTTCCCTTCTGACTTTCATCGGAAAAAGAAGAAAAAACTACACAACTTCTAGAAATATAACAGACACAGAAAAATAAACAATTCGGCAGCTCCTTTGGGACTCGAACCCGCACAGCGATTATGTATATGACCTTAATATTGTAGCTATTTTTTCAAAATATATTTTAACTCTTTCCCCTCCCCCTCTCTCTCTTTCTCTCTCTCTCTCTCTCTCTCTCTCTCTCTCTCTCTCTCTCTCTCATCGGAAAAAGAAGAAAGAAAAAAAAAAAAACAAACAAACTACACAACCTCTAGAAATGTAAAAAAAGGCAGAAAAATAAACAATTCAGAAACTCCTTCGGGACTCGAACCCACACAGTGATTATGTACATGACCGTGGTACTGTAGCTATTTTTTGAAAATGTATTTATTTATTTATTTATTTATTTATTCTATCTATGGGAGTACCAAGGTCATGAGTACCATTTTTTGGGTTCATGTCCCCGAGAGAGCTTGAAACAATTTTTCTGCCGCTAAAATGTTTCTACTTTGGTGTTATTCAAGATCAAAAAATATTTCTCATGCAGCGATATACAAGGGTTATTCAATATATAAGGTGAATTTTGCCTAAGTAGTTGGCAATAGGAAACACTGTTTACAGTTGCTCCAAATTCAAGGAAATTAATAGTGATATGTCCTTTCATGTCCCAGAAGATTGTCAACATTAATTCTTTATTGACCGATGCGCCCGAAACTTTTATTTACCTGACAGTCAATGTCTTTTCACTCCATGTTCCAACCTTGTTGGCTTGGGATTTAGAATACACCGACTGCACTTCTGCAGAAGGGTTAGACCTCCAAGGCTACCTGTTAACCGTGAGTGGCGACCCGTGATGCTTATGAATGGAACCTGGGGCTGGAAGTCCATGACATGCAACACTCCACTTTGGTCTTACATAGGCTAGACGGGCGATCAGAGAGGCCCACTCCGATCAATCAGCCGATCACGTCAAGCCTTAGAACCGATATGATTGTCCCAACCCTATTCCCCTTGTGGCAAGCCCCAGCCCTATTTATCATATATGTGCTAGAAGGTGGTGACTGAGGGTCTTTTTGGCCTGGGTATGAAGTTAAACTATCTGATGGTGAGATTCCAGTTCTGGACCTCTGAAGAATTTGGAGTACCCCTTCATCACCATTACTCCCATGTCCTCTCTAACCCGGAGTGGTAGTACTTGTTAGGGTCCCATCTGTGACTTAAATAGAAAAAGGGGTTTAAAATATGTTTGAAAAATTAAGTTAAAAAAATTGAATACCCATCAAGAATGAATAAAACAAAACGTCTTCGGCATAAAATAACCCAACAAGGGTTGACATGCGGTTATTCCTATAACTCCAACCTAAACAAAGGGGAACCACTCTTGACTGATAAATTATTTATTCATTTATTGGTTACCAGGAGAAAAGAAGACGGGGGGGGTTAGGTTTAGGGTTAGGGTATTTAGGGTTAGTTTAATGAGAAAATAAATAAATAATTTATCAATCAAGAGTGGTTCCCCTTTGTTTAGGTTGGAGTTATAGGAAATAACCTGACATGCTGTAAAATCCTACCAAAACCAACCAACTAGGCTCTTCATTGTATATTGTCCACGCAAAGAATACCCAACTTTTTTTTTCTTTCAAATCGGGTAATGCCAACATTATCGACAAAATTTATATATTTATCGGACACTTCAACTACACATTTATTTCTCTCTCTCTCTCTCTCTCTCTCTCTCTCTCTCTCTCTCTCTCTTCCCCGCACTAGCAGCGGACCTCCGCCTTCACACGACTCTAAATCTTTCAAAGAACTTCTGATATAAAATAGACACCCACGTTAGAAAACTGACAAATGGGCCGATGAATGATACAAATCTTTGCAGCCAGTGGATGGAGAGAGACAATAAACCAACTGTTTGTTCTCTTTACTATTTGTTTGTTTTATTTTTTTTTAAATTCTATTTCTAGTATGTCACTCCTCCTCCTCTCCCTCCCTCCTTTGGATTCACCGTCTCTTTCTTTTACAAGATCAACAGTTGAAAGTAAAAAAAACATGTAAATACCACGTCGTTCAACATGAAATTGCAGATATATCTAAACCAAATAAATTGAAAAAATACCGAAAGGAAAAAGAAAAAAAGAAACAAAAAAACCCTATGAATTCAATGGCCATTTTTCCTCCCTCTAAATTTGACAGTTCTTTTTTTTCTAAAGATTTTTTATTTCATTCAAAGTTTGATAAAATCCATTGAGGGCTTCCTCCATTTAATTCAGCTGAAAAAAATACTTTCCTGTACGGAAATGACGGTTCTGTCTGGAAAGTGTCCAATCGTTTTTAAAATACTTAAAGGTTCGGGTTCGATACCGGCCTCGCCAACTCAACACATGAGTAGCACAAAGATCTGTGCGGTTAAAGTGAGGACCTGAATGTGCGTCCACATCAGACGCCAAAACAATCCCCTTGGTCTAGCGCTAGTGAAAACAGGATAGACTCCCTCGCTGTCTGGCTGATTCTGACTTTAGGCCACCCTGACGAAAAAATGGAGGTTCGGTGTCTGTCTGTCTGTAACCAAAACTACTTAACTGCTATGTCACAATACCCTCAGCAATTGTGTAAGTTTATCAACGTGTATCTAATTTATAGCCAAAATCAATCATTTATTATATCATATATAGAATTAATCTATTTATTAACGATGTCTCTATGAAAATTTGTGTTAGATTTGCCTCAAAACAACCCATGTTATTGGTGCGTTTGAAACGTGTAATGTGTTTTATATATCACTAAGAAATAAAGCTTTACATAATATATGGTGTGGTTGATTTACATACTGGTTTTAACAAAACTGGATTTAATAAATAATTACTCGGTTTCATCGATCTCTAATAATATTGTTTTATTATCCAAGCATAAGTATTTAATTTTTAATGTAATGACATATATTAAATTAGAAAGACTAACGAAATTAAATAAGAACACATATAAAAAGATTACACTTGTTTTAATTATATTCTGATTAGTTCTATATAAAATCATTCATAGGATTGATTTTAATACGTCGGAGAATAGAACAATAATATCAGAGATCAATAGCACCAAGTAATTATTTATTGAACCCGGTTTTGTTAAAACCAGTATGAAAATTAACCACACCACATATCATGTAAATATTTAATTCTCAGTAATATATAAGACACATTGTAAATGTTTATTATTAAGAACAAGAAATGGGCGTGGAGAGAGTCAACAACTCAAGACAAGAAGCTTGGGTCCTCCAATCGCTCGATTTACCGGATTGAATTGCGACCATTGAGGGAAACCTCGGAGGGAACCAGCTACTAGACGGCTCGATTGGTCTTTCGAACATACACCCGGTTCCGACAAGAGGACACAGGGCGAAGACAAGAAGACGAGAGAGCACAATCCGGTAAGCCTAGAAGGGTAGCAGAGATAGAAGATATACCCAATATAATAATAAGAAAATGAATTATAAATAAAATAGACTACTACAGAAAAATCGATCTACTACCGTTCTTAAAAAAATGGTCTAAGATATTTCTTAAGAATTAACTACTGTCAAATCATCCAGGCCATGTCACCCACCACCTTCAATTTTTCTGAAATTTTGTACAGGTGTGGACTATGTTAAAGTTAGACAATCCCCAAAATTTGAGCTTCCAATTCCAAGAATTGGCGGAGTTATGTCGACTTGTAGCTCTCGCAAAAAATGGCGACTTTTTGTAATCTATTTTTGTCTGTAAAATGAGTTCTAGAGCTTCCCTACTACTGAAAATTGGTTTATAAAAGCATTTTTCCTCAAGGAATCCCAAAAATGCTCTAGAACTCATTTTACAGACAAAAATAGATTACAAAAAGTCGTCATTTTTCGCGAACCCTACCAAATTTGGAGAGATGAAAATCGACATTACTCCGCCAATTTTTGGAATTGGAAGCTCAAATTTCGGGGAGTGTCTAACTTTAACAAAGACGACACCTGTAAAAAGTTTCAGAAAAATTGAAGGGGGTGTGTGACAATTTTACTTTTTTCTAGATGATTTGACATGGAATTGCTCTACTCAAAAAATGTAAATATATAAAAATATAGGTGTTTCGGCCAATAGGAAACTCGCTGGAATAAGTGCATTGAATCGCAAGGAGATCATATCGAAGAAATTTAACGTTTCATTAATTGTTAATTTCTGTCTAGGGAAAAACAATTTTTGAGTCGTCTTGGTAGGACTGAGAATACGCTGATTGTATCCCCTGCAAAGTGGACGGCTGGGGGCCTCCAATCGTTCGATTTACCGGATGGAATTGCGACTATCGAGCGCTAGCCATCCTAAGGGAAACTTCTGAGGGAACCAGCCACTAGACGGCCCTATTAGTCTTTCGGGCGCACACCCGGTTCGAACGATCGATTTGCTCGTCAGATGCGCTTCGGGCTTCCACCAGAGTTTCCTCTAGCGTCATCCCGTCCAGGCGTGGATCGCCATCTTTCGAGTCTCTGGACACTCGTTACATCAGACCCCTCCCACATTTCAGCAAGTATTATTAAGAAAAACATTGTTGGATGGTACATCGAATATTACTGCACCTTCATATATGTTCTTTATTTGGCACCGTTATAGTTTTATATCTATTAATAATGGAGATTTGGTGTCTATCTGTCTGTAACCAAAACTACGTCACTGCTTACGTTATAATACCCCCAAATTGTTAATACATAGAATAAAGAACAACTCTGTGTTATATATCTTTTTATTAATCTTTTTTTTAAATATTCAATATTGATATTAATAAAATATGTAAATGCTGTTCCTTGTATTTTAACATTTGAATCATCAACATTGTAATAATGACAGTTTAAATAAATAAACTAGGAAATTAATTAAAAGGTTATATCATTACTATATTATTATTAAATGGAAATAATTATTTCTTAGATTATTGCTTAATTTCGCCCTTTTTTCAGTAACAAAAAGTTAAACAAAAACTTTACAAATGTTGCATAATCTATGTGGTAGCATAGATTACTGACAACACCGTGTGGCGAGAATACAAAGAGCCCAAATGGAAAGTTACAGACCGTTGGGAAACTTTGACCCCAGATGCGGGAAAACAGCAAATCTCGTGAGAACAGTTCCTCAGTTACAGCCGAAACGTAACCTAGATAAGACGTATCCTGGGTGACTGGACTCATGTTAGTTAGTAAGAAAAGGCAAATAAAAAACTTTGAAAAATCAACAGGCGTTGTTAAATAACTAAGCATGCCTTAGTAGAACCAACAAGAAATTGAAAGAAGCAACAGATGAAGAATCTAGATGTAGAATCCAACATGGCCGGAGAGACGACCAGACAAGAAGTAGTGTCCAACATGACGAGAAAGGATAGAAAGAAGACCAGAGATCACAAATGGCCAAAGAAAAATAACAAGTAAGTTATGCATTCTCTCTCTCTCTCTCTCTCTGTCTCTCTGTCTCTCTGTCTCTCTGTCTCTCTGTCTCTCTCTCTCTCTCTCATTACGCTAGTTAAGCATCGATGAGCCTGCTCAATACTTAATTGGGTGACCACTTAAGCAACCGCAGGTTCTGTAAACGACCTGAGTCTTTTGTTTACCAAAATAACTTGATTCGGTATTAAATGACCCGATTCTGTATTGATATGTTGCAAAATACAACATTGAACAAATCTCTCTCTCTCTCTCTCTCTTCTCTCTCTCTCTCTCTCTCTCTCTCTCCTCTCTTGTCTCTCTTCTCTCTCTCATTACGCCAGTTAAGCATCGATGAGCCTGCTCAATACTTAATTGGGTGACCACTTAAGCAACCGCAGGTTCTGTAAACGACCTGAGTCTTTTGTTTACCAAAATAACTTGATTCGGTATTAAATGACCCGATTCTGTATTGATATGTTGCAAAATACAACATTGAACAAATCTCTCTCTCTCTCTCTCTCTCTCTCTCTCTCTCTCTCTCTCTGTCTCTGTCTCTCTGTCTCTCTCTCTCTCATTACGCCAGTTAAGCATCGATGAGCCTGCTCAATACTTAATTGGTGACCACTTAAGCAACCGCAGGTTCTGTAAACGACCTGAGTCTTTTGTTTACCAAAATAACTTGATTCGGTATTAAATGACCCGATTCTGTATTGATATGTTGCAAAATACAACATTGAACAATCTCTCTCTCTCTTCTCTCTCTCTCTCTCTCTCTCTCTCTCTCTCTTCTCTGTCTCTCTGTCTCTGTCTCTCTCTCTCATTACGCCAGTTAAGCATCGATGAGCCTGCTCAATACTTAATTGGGTGACCACTTAAGCAACCGCAGGTTCTGTAAACGACCTGATTCTTTTGTTTACCAAATAACTTGATTCGGTATTAAATGACCCGATTCTGTATTGATATGTTGCAAAATACAACATTGAACAAATCTCTCTCTCTCTCTCTCTCTCTCTCTCTTCTCTCTCCTCTCTCTCTCTCTCTGTCTCTCTCTCTCTCATTACGCCAGTTAAGCATCGATGAGCCTGCTCAATACTTAATTGGGTGACCACTTAAGCAACCGCAGGTTCTGTAAACGACCTGAGTCTTTTGTTACCAAAATAACTTGATTCGGTATTAAATGACCCGATTCTGTATTGATATGTTGCAAAATACAACATTGAACAAATCTCTCTCTCTCTCTCTCTCTCTCTCTCTCTCTCTCTCTCATTCACTCACTCACTCACTCACACGCGCAACACACACTTTACTCTTCTTTGTTTTCCCTGTCTGTTACTTATCCTTTTTTTTTTATTTCTTACTTTTGGTTTATTGCTGACTTTAAAAATCTTAAATCTCTCTCTCTCTCTCTCTCTCTCTCTTCTCCTCTCTCTCTCTCTCTCTCTCTCTCTCTCTCTCTCTCTCTCTCAAAAGAACTCATTATATACCCGCAACATGAGTATATAACATAAATAAATATAAGTATATAACATAAATAAAAAAATAAATCTATTATTTATTAATTGAATAATTATTTTGAATATTTAATACATTAATTTTACACAAAATCGTACGGATTTTGTGTAAAATTAATGTATTAAATATTCAAAATAATTATTCAATTAATAAATAATAGATACACGCAACATTTTATTTGAGGGGTCAGAACTAAGTTTCCATTTCAAATTGTTTTATTTTCTTTTTTTCTTTCTTTTTTTACTCCTTTAATAAATTTGATGATTTTACTTTACTTATAATACACTCTAACATAGAATTTTTAACTCCCACCCCTCGGGCAATATCTTTCAAAAATTAATTTTTACACCTCCCGGGGGGTGGGTGCTAGTCTTCTTATAATGGATTTATGTATCTGTAGGTCTGTAACCGAAATTACGTCACCATCGATGTCACAATTCGTTTTGGTATTTACGTAATATTTTCAATTAAGTAGTCATTAATCTTAATTGACATCTTATCAGTTAACGATGTCTCTATTAAAGTCTAACTCAAAACAGTTCATGTTATTAACGAGTTTAGTTAAACACGGCAAGTGTGTTATATATCAAGAAGAAGTAAAGAGTTACATAGTATAGGATGTGGATAATTTTCATACCGGTTTTAAGAACACAGATTTAATAAATTATTACTTGGTGTTATTGATATCTAATAATAGTGTTTTATTCTCAAATGTATTAAAAGCAATCCTATGTATAATCTTATATAAAAATCAATTAAAATAAAACAAGAATAAGTGTAATCTTTTTATAAGCGTTTATATTTAGTTTCTTCAGTGTTTTTGATCTAATTTAATATTATATTACATAAAAAAACCTTGCTTGTACAAATAAATACGGGGCACTGAATAAAAATGCAAGAACCAAATGTTGTAAATTAAATTTTATTATTAAATGCAGGGTAGAGAAATGCTTCTACCCCAAGACACTGACTTAAGAGCTCAACTTGTGTGCGACCAGCTGTCTCGTGAACCAGTCCATGTGTCACGGCTGAAGTCCCATTTCCGGTCCGAGCTCCCACAATGCACCTGTCACGGGAGGTAACTTTCCTCTACTTATCAAGGGAAGGAACTCTATTTTTCGTTATGGAAGCGCGTGGTGTAATGGTTAAAGATGTAGGAAATGGACTCGTCGCCCCGAGTCCAAATCCTGGATGTGGTAATTGCATTTCACTTAACGCTAATACCCTTGTGAAAGGTATTAATCCTACTCTCCCTTCAGCTATGGATAAATAGTAGTGCAGATTGGGATCTTTAACCTTGGTTAGGTAACCGGTCTAGGAGAAGGAAAACTCAGAATTCAAACCCGTTGAACTCCGCTTAAAAGAGTGACCTTGTGTCACATCCTGCTCGTGCGGAGGGGATGGTATATATATATATATATATATATATATATATGTATATATATATATATATATATAATATATGTGTGTGTGTGTGTGTGTGTTGTGCGTGTGTGTGTGTGTGTGTGTGTGTGTGTGTGTATTTATAAAGATAAAAGGTGGCTTTTATATATATATGTCGTTAGAATTGATTCTAACAGGCACAGTATAAAACAATTTCTTTTCGTGGATTTTTTTACAAATTTACGAGGATACTCCGAAAGTAAAGCCTCCAGTTTATTTCCATGGAAACTACAACAGATACAGGGAACACAATAATTAGATATAACAAGTTTTCAGTTACAAAACACTATATTTTTGCTTGCAATTAACAAAAGAAAAATTCTTAAAGTTAAAGTAAAGGGCCGCACCGATGTATATTGAGGGCCGCATATGACCCACGGGCCGCGGTTTGGAGAACCCTGCTCTTCACCATCAAATACGTTAACCTTACGTAGCAGAAATAATCATTTGAACCTATGTTCTATGCATTGTAAATATGGACACGCATTAGATACAAAAATAAAATATTTTTGTTTTTACTTACAAAAATAGGGTGCAACATTATAAACCGGACCTTCTCTAAGTGGTCCATATGAAAGCATAGTGGTCCACAGGGCGGGGATATACTTACCTCTAACAGATACAACCACTCCGAGTCAGAGTGGATTTGGGAGTAATTGCAATGAAGGGATGACCCAAAACTCCCCTGAGCTCCAGATTTACAGCCTCAGCACCGGATGCAGTTAGTGGAATACACATATCTTTTTTTCGGATGAAAGAGGTCTTACTAATCCTGGATGAGGCTGTTTGCATTTCACATAGTGCTAATGCTATTGGTAAAGTATGCATCTAACTATTCTCCCTTCAGCTATGGGTAAAATAGGACAGACTGGGCTCTTTAACCTTGGTTAGGCAATCAGTCTAGGAGAAAAAAAATTTGAATTCAAACCTGTTAAATTCTACACAAGAAATTAACCTAGTGCAACATCCTACTAGTGCAAAGGGTTTAGGTAAATACATAAATGTAAATTCTCTCTCTCTCTCTCTGTCTCTCTCTGTCTCTGTCTGTCTCTATGTATATCTATATATCTATCTCTCTGTATATCTCTATCTCTCTCTCTCTCTCTATATATATATATATATATATATATATATATATATATAGTATGAACAAAAAGCAATAAGACAAGCAGGAATATTTCTTATATGTTGTTTATTCTCAACTAGTTTCGACCTTAGGTCATCGTCAGGAGAAAATTTCTTATTTGAAGAAATTTATAGATTTTTTGAAAGGGAGCATTATACAAGAACTATAAAAATTGAAGTGTTTTTGAGGGTTTGACATGCTATTAAAATCCGAGTAGACGAGTGTGTAAGTAGTAGCATGTCCATTTATTCCCTGAAGAACCTCTATCATATATATAATATATATTGGTATATATTATTGGATATTAGACACTCTTGATAAAGCAGTTACCAAATGGACACTAAACAACAACAGCCTCGTTTGCTTGATACATTTCAAGTCACATTTATAGTACTCTCCTAAGGAGAGTTACGTAAAATACCATTTAAAGAAATTTACATAGTCTCAGACAGCAAAGTATCATTAAAGTCTATTTGTTCCTTTCTTGATAATATATAGGGCTTCCACTATTATCATTTTAATCTTTGCGAGTTCTAAAGGCCTCAACAAATATTGCTATTACTGTCACCTTCATGATTCACAGCCTTTTCAGCTCTTTGGCAAGGTCCAGGAAATTCGTCCAGAATTTCGCCTTCACTCACTTTCACTCTGTGGTCTGCTGGAACAGCAAAATCCTCTCGATGGCAATTAACATTCTTCTTGTTAATTAAAACTAGGTTTATTTTTCTTATCCGGTGATCCATTTGTATTTTAAAGTCACATAGAATCTTTTGGCGTTTATTTTCAAATTTCAGTTTCTTGCACAAAGCGGATCACTTTTACTTCTTCTTCTTCTTCTTCTTCTTCTTCTTCTTCTTCTTCTTCTTCTTCTTCTTCTTCTTTGATGCCTTTCTTCTTCTTCTAAGCGAATTTTTCAAACGAGTTCTAACTGGCGATTTTTCACTTGAGTCTAAGTGACAGCAAGTCTCTTCACGTCTCCATAACTTTTCTATTCATTCTAACCGATTTTAACAATATTCAAGTCTGGATGGTCTCAATTCTTCCTCTGATATCCATTTTCACCCAGACATGTTTCCCTGCCTTTGGGGACCATTCCAAGGGCATCAACTACAATTGGTATGCAACTATTATGGAACTGGGATAATTAAATTTTTTTTGTTTATTCTTTTAACGTTATTTAAAACTTGGGAGTGGGGGAAACTGCCAGGTTTGCTGCTTCAGAATTCAGTAATCTTAAGATATTTATTTTTGATTTTAATTTATTTTTATTTTTATTCTTATTTTTTAAAATGTTCCACCCAAAATTTCAAGTCAGTGGCAACTGTTGCCAACGGGCGTAACTTAATAGCACTTTTGGTGCATAGTTCTTTTCTATTTGTGTCTTTAATCTCGGTCGGGGCGGGCAAAAAAAATTTGGTTGTTTTTGTATTTTTTTTTTTTTTGTATTTTTTTCCCCTTCTCGTCTTCCCTTTCCTTCTGGTTCTCAACTTACAAATCGCCGCCCAGACTCTAACCTTTTACAAGGTCAACAGAATCAGACCTGCCTATTTTTTTTTTTTTTACATGATAATAACATTAGCGAAAGAATTTAAACAATTCAGACAATAGCATTATTGAAATTGGCCAAGAGTATGAAGAAGAACACTTGATCCTAAGCGAAACACGTTTCCTTTTCCTGTCTATCTCTAATTAGCGATCACAGTCTATTTATTATTACTCCTTTTGAGTTTTTCACATCAGCGTTTCACTGGAGTCTCAGTGGCAACAAGTCTTCTCAGGTATCCAGGACTCTTCTGAGTATTCTGATAGATTGCAGCAGTGCAGTATACTAGATGGTCTCGATTCTCCCTCTGATTTCCAGATTTTCCAAACTTTTTTCCAATCGTTGTGATAGTTTGCTACATTCGCATAGTACATGGTTTACAGTCTCATCTCTGTCACTGCATACTCTACATTTACTATTTTGCTGGATCTTATCAATTTTTGCTTTGATATAGTTTGTCCTTATGGCATTATTATGTGCAGCAATCATTAGTGATTCAGTTTTGAGGTTTCCTTTTCTTAGCCATGTCCATGTTTTTTCATGTGCAACCACTCCAATTTGTCATTTGAAGAGTCCATATAAGTTTTTCTTCCCATTTTTTCTAGTTTTTGTTGTTTTTCTGTTTGTCCATATGTCACATCTACTTTTGTTGGCTGCCATAAGTAATCTATCTTTGCTCTTTTGTGTAGTCTTCGAGTTGTTTGATTGTGGCCTCTATGCAGTCCTCTATGTTGCAAGACTCTTCCCCTTCCTTTCTTGATATATATAGTCTATCTCTATCGTCTCTCGGATGTAGAGCCTTGTGCATGGTCACTAATTTTCTAGTCCTTTGGTCAATCTATCTGAGTTCTTCTTTTGTCCATTTTAAGAATGGTCCAGAGTATCTTATAATGGGGACAGCCCAGGTATTAATTCCTTTGTTGAGTTTGGTTTCTAGGAATTTTCTTGTTCTCCTGAGGTATTCTTTTTTAAACTTTTCTTTTCATTTCTGCTCGCTTGATATTGTCCGCTTCTAAAATTCCTAAGTATTTGTAACTTTCATTTTCATCAAGTGATTTTATAGTGTCCTGATTTGGCACTTGTATTCCATCCATTAATTTTCTTTCATCCCGTTTATTACTAGCATAGCACATTTTTCAATTCCGAATTCCATCCCTATATCCTGGCTATATATTCTAATAGTTTGTACTAGGGTTTTCAATTCTTTTTCATTTTTTGCAAAAATCCGTGTTTGTTTTTGATCCACTAATTTGTTCCTAAAATTTATTTTCGTTGTTTTGGAAGGTCCTATTTTGTTTGTACTGTTTAGTTCTATCTCGATATCTCTTGGGTCTTCCTTCTATAGCAGATATATTTTGATTTACTTCTTCCATTTTAATTTGCTGTTGTCTTTTCAAATTTTTAGCTGAATGTGTATTTGTACTTTTGTTTAAAGTATTCATTTGTTGTCGTAGTTTTATTATTATTATTATTATTATTATTATTATTATTATTATTATTATTTTGTTTTTCACACCTGCCGTAGCTGGTGGTTCACTGGAGGCTGAGTGACAGCAAGTCTCATCAGGTCTCCAGGACTCTTCTAAGTATTCTAGCCGATCCCAACAATGCTGTATTTTGGATGGTCTCGGTTCTTCCTCTGATTTCTAGTTCACCCAAATTCTTTTCCAGAGCTTTGGGGATTGTTCCAAAGGCACCAATTACAACTGGTATGACCTTCACCTTCATGTTCCACAGCTTCCTCAGTTCTCTGGCGAGGTCTAAGTATTTGTCTATCTTTTCGCTTTCTTTCATTTTTACTCGGTGGTCGGCTGGGACAGTAAAATCCACGAGATGACAGGTTCTCTTTTTCTTGTCAATCAATACTAGGTCGGGTCTCCTGGCCGGGATTAGGTGATCCGTCTGTACCTCAAAGTCCCAGAGAATTTTGTGCGTCTCATTCTCTAGGACAGGTTTAGGTTTGTGCGTGTACCATTTGGTTGTACGGTGAAAATTGAATTTCTTGCACAGTTCCCAGTGGATCACCTTTCCCACAGAGTCGTGCCTAGTCTTGTATTCTATTTGTGCTAGTTTGCTGCATTCACTTATTATGTGATTGACTGTTTTGTCTCTATTTCCACACATTCTGCACTTGCTATTCTGCTACATCTTATCTATTATTATTATTATTATTATTATTATTATTATTATTATTATTTTCACTCCTTTTGAGTTTTCAATCAGCGTTAGGATGGTATTTCACTGGAGTCTGAGTGACAACAAGTCTCATCAGGTCTCCAGGACTCTTCTGAGTATTCTAGCCGATAGCAACAGTGCAGTAGTCTGGATGGTCTCAATTCTTCCTCTGATTGCTATATCCTCCAGTCTTTTTTCCAAGTTTATTGGTACCGTTCCAAGTGCACCAACTACAATTGGTATCACTTTCACTCTCCTATTCCACAGCTTTTTCAATTCTTTGGCAAGATCCAGGTATTTATCCATCTTTTTATTTTCTTTCAGCTTCACCCTGTGATCTGCTGGGACCGCAGTCCTATTATTATTATTATTATTATTATTATTATTATTATTATTATTATTATTATTATTATTTCACTCCTTGTGAGTCTTTCACACCAGCGTTTCGCAGGTGGGTCTTTTACTAGGGTCGGAGTGGCAACAAATTTCCTCAGCTCCCCGGGGCTCTTCTGGGTATTCTAGCCGATCTCAACAATGCCGTTGTGTGGATGGCCTCAATTCTTCCTCTGATTTCCAGTACGTCTGGTCTGATTACTGAATTTTTGGGGACCGTTCCATGGGCACCAATTACCATTGGTATCATTTACACCCTCATATTTTATAGTTATTTTTTTTTTTGTTTTTTTTTCAATTATATAACGAAGGTTCGGGTATTTGTCTATCTTTTCGTTTTCTTTTATCTTCACCCTATGAACTATTGAAACTGCAAAATCTACCAGTTAACAAGTCTCTCTCTCTCTCTCTCTCTCTCTCTCTCTCTCTCTCTCTCTCTGTCTCTCTCTCTCTCTCTCTTTTAATCATTACTAGGTCTGGTCTTCTAGCTGGGGTAAGGTAATCCACCTTTATCTCAAAGTCTAGACAATTTTATGTTTTTAATTCTCAAGAACAGATCCTCATTATCATATCCCTCCTTGCGAGTCTTTAACACCAGCATTTAGTGTTGTATACCCACATCTCGGGTATATAATACGAGAGAGAGAGAGAGAGAGAAGAGAGAGGAGACAGACAGACAGACAGACAGACAGAGACAGAGACAGAGAGACAGAGACAGACAGAGACAGACAGACAGACAGACCCCCGACGACTTTACTTTACTTTACTTAACTCCTTAACCCAAACTTATTTCTTTATTTAAAAAACAAGCATTCCAATTCAGAAAATTTATTAGCATAAGTTAAAAGTGAAATAAGTTGACAGAGTGGCCTATTGTCGGTATCAACTGGACAGCGAGGGAGCTTATCTCATTTACACTAGTGATAGACCAGGGAGATTGTTTTGTGCTGAGGTGTAGTGCTACACTTACCGTCAGCTCACCACTTTACTACATAGATCAGATTAGCCAATCTGTGCCACTTATGTGCTGAGCTGGCAGGGACTGGTATCGAACCAAAAACCTTGTGATTCCTAGGTGGGTGCTCTACCGACTGGGGTACGTATGGTTACGCTTTTTGATCATCTCATTTCAGAAGAAAAGTTCGGTGATAATAGTGAATATTTTCGCAGACAAAAATTACTTTATCATGGCTCAAATTACAGCTCTGTCCACTGAAACCTATTTATCTTTCTTTCTTTTTTTAAACATAAAAATCTGTGCATAAAAAAAAATGAAACCAAACTTGAAAATGACGTTTTCATATTATTTGTTATTTGTTTTCTTTTAATACAAATTAGATTCTTCCACCATAAAAAGTCCATCTGTTTTTTTTTTACATCCCTACACACCACACACACCTACACACAACACACACACACATTATATATATATATATAATATATATATATAATATATATATATTATATATATATATATACATATATATATGGAAATACGATGAGGAAATTAATCCGACAATATGAAAAGAAAATATTTTAAAAATATAACAAACACAGGATGTTTCCTGTTCGTAACATCCTGTGTTTGTTATATTTTTTAAATATTTTCTTTTCATATATATATATATATTGATAACACAGTGTTTACTGTATGTATTTTCCCGACCCCTCCGCCATGAGCAGTTTAGAAAAAAGACTAGAAGAACTGGAAATTAGAAGAGGAATTGAGACCATACGGACAACATCTTTATCACTTCTTTATGACTTAGTCCTACATCCTTTGTGTATCTTTATGCATCTGTTTTCTATATCTTACTGCACCTTGTCATGAGTATGTGTATTCCACCATGTGTGTCCAGACAAATAAAGTCTATATGTATTATCTTCTGGTTGCTTCGTTCGAACTTCACCGTGAATCTTTTCACTAACGTTTTCTAACGTATTCCAAGAACATTAACATTTTATAGTATAATGACCCTGTAGGTTATTTAATTCCAAAAACTATTAGAGTGTAAGATAAAAGTGGGTACTCAAGTTTCCTTTACAGGTGTAATTTCGTAGATGTATTTTATATCTGATTCATAATTTTCGATATATTCTTATTTCTCTCAAAAAGGATAAAATGTCACCCATGTTAGTATTCTCAAACAGATCCCTCATTTTATTTGCGTTGAAATATTTCTTTCTGACTTGAGCGAAAATTCCACATTACATGAGGAAATGTTTGACAAGGAGTTGATATGCCATTAAACAAATAACCCAAACCAAACCAATCCATCTAAATAAATTAAGGCTCTTTAATTTGTAACAGTAGTAATTAGACGGAGTGGCCTATACTATATACAGTATAATCAAGGCAACGAGGGAGTCTATCCTCTTTTCATTGGCGCTGGAACAGGGAGATTGTTTTTGCGCCTGAGGTGCAGCGCAACATCTATCATCAGCCTCCCACGTTACCGCACAGATCTAAGCCGTGCTACTCTTGCGCTGAGTTGGCAAGGGCCGGTATTGAACCCGGAACCGTGTGGTTCCGACCCGGACACTCTACGGACTTATGCAGAAATCCATAAAAAGTACCCATAGCAGCTCGATGTTAATTACAGAAATTTAAAAAAGAAAGCCCCAGTTCCTTATTTAATAGGGATGTGCTGCTGAAAGGATGGATCGTCAGCGGAGAAAGGGTTCGAGTGCTTTTTCTTCGTGAGGTCAGTTTGGTGCGAATAAAATCAGCTACATACACCAAAATGTAAATTTGTATTTGATATGAATACTACTTTATGAAAATTGGCATGTAGTAGAATTGGAGGGGGGCTGTATTATAGATTGGAAGGGGAGCACAAAACCCTAGCACTGGACTTGATAGGATTTCCGAATTATTTTAATAGTTTGAATACTATCACTGCATGTACGTTATTCTAAAAAAAAAAAAAAAATTAATTTAAAAAACAGGTTCATCTGATAACTATATATATATATCACGGAATTTTTTTAAAGCCTCGGTTCCTTATTTAATAGGGATGTGCTATAGAATGGATGGATCGTCAGCGGATAAAGGATTCGAGTGCTTTTTCTTAGTGAGGTCAGTTTGGTGCGAATAAAACCAGCCACATACCCTCAAATGTAAATTTTCATTTCCCCTTTTCTTTCTTGGAAATGATGCTTCGCAGTAACACTATTTAGCAGAGCGGTGGTTGAACAACCGGATGTTTGTACCATGATCTCTCTCCCTTTTCTCAACAGCTTTCCTTGCCTAACCCTGACTCAGCACCTTCCGCCGCCGCCTTCGTATCTCTCCGTTCACGCCTGCCACCAGCAACCTTTAATAGCAGTTTGCATAAGACGGAAAAGGGCGTTGTGGCTTCTTCATCGATTTAGCCGGCCCAAAGTCGCGGTTGGTTCGTGTAACTAACAGCGGCTGTGGCACCAACGGCCGGTCAGTGTGCTCGACTCGACTCGACGCTCGCCTGGTCTGGCTCTATCACGGGGTTTTAGTGTGAAGCAAGGTCAACTTAACCTTGCCTGTAAATTTATCAATCACGTGCCGGGCTAGTTAATGATCGACCTGTTTCAAGAGGAAGTGGGGGGAATGAGGGGGTAGCGGGGAGAGGAAAGGAGAGGAGAAAATGCTTATGTGCGAAAATGCTCGAGCCTATGAGGTCACAGAGGAGAGTAACACACACACACACACACACACACACACACACACACACACACACACACACTATCTATTCAGAATTTTTATCTCGTCGGGTCGACGGTCCAAAATTCTGGGAAGTTCTCACGCCCACAAACAAATAACCTAATCGCGCACTGAATGAAATAAAAATAAATCTTATTCTTTCCAAATATTTTTGTTTTAGATTAAAAATGATATATCTGACTGATAATTCGGATTACCTGAAAAAAATGATCACGATTTTTTCAAGGTGGCGATTCTTTAGCCGAGATATACTGAGGTGATCGTTATTCAGTTGATCATCAGTTTATATATATATATATATATATATATATATTAGTCCTCCACGGACACAGTGTTTCGATCTTTACGTTTCATCAGTTCACTTTAACAGCTACTTCTAGCCGGGAGCGAAAGCCGACAGAATTTTCGTCAGTCAAGCTCCTTACCCTCACGGCTGCCGAACAATTAATTAGTACGTACTTACGTAGATGTATGTTTTTACAGTCACTAGAGAACTCAAGTATATAAACAACAGACGAGTAAATACCTTACGCATTTAAAAAAATTATTTTTTTAAATTTTTCAGTGTTTCACGTATGCTACATATATTTGATGTCAAGATTATAAAAAAAATAAAAGTACAGGATGTTTTTTGAAAATATATATACAAGGGTTTTGTAATTTGCTTGAAGCATTGTGTTTATATTGGTTGGTTGGTTGGTTTTGAAGGCTATCACAATGCAAGTGTAAAGAAAAAAGAAGGTAACTGTGGTGTTGTTTGTTAACCTGTAATTTATTCTTAATTCTTAATATTTCGGGATAAAAATCCCATCTACAGAAGATTACTAGAACTGAAGTTGTTGCTAGTGGCTGTTCATTTGTTCTGTCTCATGTCTTCCAAACTTTGTGATTGGAGGGGGTGCTTGTTTATGTGTGTGTTTGTCTGTGTCTAAGTGTGTGTGTGCGCGCTTATGTCTATATGTCTGTTCATTTCCTTTTTTTTTGATAATTATTATTCCAGATTTGGCTCGCCCTCTAAGCATGTTTTTTTTTTGTTTACTAACAGGACCATCTGATCCCTTTTTTTAAATTAATGTGTCTGAGATTAACATTCCAGATATCGTTTGGTTGTTTATGGGTGTGTAAATTTACTGTTTATCAAAATCAGCTGTTGTCTTGTTGTATGTGTGCAGTGTATTCGAAAGAATTAATGTTAAAGAAAAACAATTGACTTACCGATTTCTTCTAGACCTATTGTGTATTTATTGTAAATTATTAATTGCATAATCCTCTCATGCTTAAAAATCCAGTAAATTTATTATATATATATATATATATATATATATATATATATATATATATATATATATATATATATATATATATTATTAAGAAATTTGAAAAAACAAGTGTTCCAAAAATGAGATGAATTTATTTATCCACGCTTAAATGTTTCAGTTTCTTTAAACCTTCATCAGGATGTATTAAGGGGTGAAGAAATTGATGAATGTCTTATAGATGTCAGGAGATAAAAAATCTATATAAATTTTTTGTTGTTGTTTGTTCAGCGTTATATTTTTGAAAGACGAGTCGCGATCCGAAGAAATGTATTCAACAAAAGACAAGAAAAAGTATTAATGGACTTATTTTATGAGAACAAAGGGAACAAAATGGGAATGATAACTAAATAATTAAATAAAGCCTGGTATTTTGTAGTTATTTAAAACTATTTTAGCTAGAAACGGTGATATGTTAAAAAAATCCATGTCGATTATTAAGGGAGGGCAAAAGCGAAATTGCACAGGCCTCAAAAATCTGTCGAAGTTTTTCGTTGTGAATATGAGCTAATATTGTGGCATCATTGAAACTAAAGGTATGATCATTTTCAGACATATGTTGGACGAGGGTGTTCTGAAAATTATCCAATTTAATATCACGTTTGTTCTCATATAAACGCTTCTTGAGAGTTCTGGCGGTTTCTCCAATGTATTTTTGTCGCAATCTTTACATGGAATTGCGTAAACGCCAGCCTCGGATTTTATAGGATGTTGAGATCCAGCATTGAGTAAGCTTCTAATTGATTTGGATGAAATAGTAACGATTTTGATACCAAGGTTGTGTAAATTGTTTTCTATGGAGTTAATGGAAGAGTTATTAGGTAAAACTATGTATCTATGGGGAAGTTTTGTTATATTATAAGATGTATTAGTAAAGGTTTGTGATTGTTTTCTTTTATGGATTTTGAGAGCTTTTCAAAAATATAATGCTGAACTATTTGTTCAGCATTATATTTTTTGTTGTTACACAACAAAAAAAAATTTATAAAGATTTTTTATCTCCTGTCATCTATAAAACATCTATCAATTTCTTCACCCGTTAATACATCTTGATCAAGGTTTAAAGAAACCGAAACGTTTAAGCGTCGATAAATAAATTCATCTAATTTTTGGAACACTTGTTTTTTCAAATTTCTTGATATGTCGGATTTATTTCCATATTTACTCCCATATATATATATATATATATATATATATATATATATATATATATATATATATGAAAGGCAATGCTCTTCTATAAAAGGGATGGAACACTCTCTGGTGGCTTTTAGATATATACAGATGTGTTAAAATCCTCCTCCAATTCTGTAGGTGACTATGGCCGAGTGATTCAAAATCGATCGGGTTTTCATCCCGGCTAGAAGTAGCCTACAAATGTCTAACCACACTAATATGACGTGATACGTCGAAACACAGTGTCTGTGGATGACTATATATATATATATATATATATATTATATATATATCTACAGACTCCGTTTTTCGACGTTTCACGTATAGCTGGTTTCTTGTGGGTTGTTATTTCCACGACTTGTTCAATATCGCACACAGCATTCTTGTGTAGCTGCCATATAGCTTATTCTCTAAGCACTTCATTAGGGTCCAGGGGGCTTCCCGTAGTTATATAAGCACTAGGAAGCGCGTGGTGTAATGGTTAAAGTCATAGGAAATGGACTCGTCGACCCGATTTCAAATCCTGGACGTGGAAATTGCATTTCACTTAGCGTTAATACTCTTGGTAAATGTATGAATCCTACTCTCCCTCCAGCTATGGGTAAATAATAGGGCAGACTGGGCTCTTTAACCTTGGTTAGGCAACCGGTCTAGGAGAAAGAAAACTCTGAATTCAAACCTGAAAAGGATTGGTAAATATATATAAGCACTACTGATTATTTAAAATTATATTTTTCTTTCTTTCGGAGTTATTTTCATACTTTATGCGTCACAGCGTTCGGCTAGAAACCATAAGGTTCCTAGTTCGATACCGGCCCTCGCCAACTCAGCATATGAGTAGCACTGGTATGTGTGCGGTAAAGTAAGGAGCCGATGTTAGGTGTGGCGCTCCACCTCAGACGCTAAAATAATCTCCTTTGTCTAGCACTAGTGAAAAGAGGATAGACTCCTTCGCTGATTGGCTGATACCGACTTTAGGCCACCCCGACGATTTTACTTGCTTTATGTGTCACACAAAAAAAATCACGAAGTAGACGATATTCCGCAGAAACTATTACAGATGCAGACTAAGAAGATGATCTACCGCTTCACGATACACCTACTAACGCCAAATCTTTGCTGCATAGTCTCCATTCTCCAAGTTATGGATTAAATAGTACCACTATTGTTATTCTATAAGGATGGCTTTGGTATTAAATAACCCACGAAGGTTGATATGCCATTAAACAAAGAAACCAAAGGCGTACACGCACAGCCATATCCAGCGACACATATGCACAAACACACTCACACATGCATACACACGCGTGCAGCGACACACATGCACATGCACGTAAACGTTGTGATACACACGCACACAACCGCACATACATACAAAAGCACACACACACACACACACACACACACACACCTTTCAAAAGCACACACAGGCGCACGCGATGATTTCAATACAACCAGACCAGAACACCGCTGAATGTGCCGTGCTATGAAATCAATAACACATAAAAATAGTACGTTCCAAGGTTGTGGGTACATATGTGCTTTTGCCACGACATAAAACGAAAGTTGAATTACATCATGAAAGATTAACTCTGTGGCTGCAAGAAAGAAAGTCTAACTTGTGGCCGATATAGCCGCGCACTTTATACCGGTGACAGCGGTCGGTTCTCGACCTCAAGTTAAAAACAAAAAATATTTAGAATGCTGATTTTCAAAGCTTCTAAGTAAGCTTTTTCCATTGCAAAGATAGGCATAATTCTGTCACCCTACGTCAATTCTTAGGGACCGGTTTAACTCTGTCGATAGAGAATACGCATCGGAACCATAAGGTTCTGAGTTCGATACCGGCCCTCGCTAACTCAGTGCATGAAAAGCACAGCTTTGATCAGTGCGGTAAAGTAGTGAGCTGGCGGTAGATGTAAAAACATTCTCCTTGATTTAGCACTAGTGAAAAGAGGATAGACTGCCTCACTCCGCCTACTTTGCCTTACTTACCACAATTTCCCCGTTTGTGTAAACCTAAACCAAGCTCTCTGAATTGATGTGATGCAGTGGCCGCCTCCTGCCACTAGTGAACCTGGTGCTCGGCTATGTGATCGTCAACATAAGGTCAATCACGGCAACTCTCGCGGTAGATGCGAAAAACACGCGTAAGATGTTTTTTAAGAGTAATATAAATATACATGTATATACACATATGCACACCTATATATATATATATATATATATATATATATATATATTTATATAACTTATTTATATAACTTACCACTTATTTTATTAAACTTGCATAGGCGAGAAATTGTCAGTTACAAAGCACTGTTGAATTCATGTCCACGCTACCCGAACTTTTATTTTTTTTGTTTTTATTCTTTTTTTATTTTATTCATTCTTGATGGAAATTCTAACTTAAAAAAAATTTAAACTCAATTTTTTAAACATATTTTGTAAAACTCATTTTAATCTATTTAACTAACAGAGTAAACCTGGAAGTAAAGGCGATTAAGGGTACTCCACATTCCCCAGACCTCCAGAACTGAACCTCTCGATCATATAGAGTTTAACGTCATAACAAGGACACAAGACCCTCAGCCACCGCTTTCTAGTACCAATATGATAAGAAGAGTTGTGGCTTGCCATAAGGTAATAGAGTTGGGACGATCATATAAGTGCTAAGGAGGCCTAATGGTTAGAGTCGTAGGAAATGGACTCGGCGACCCGAGTTCAATTCCTGGACTGAAGCTGTTTAGCATTTCACATGGTGCTAATACCCTTGGGGAAAGGTATGAATCCAATTCTCTCTCCAGCTATGGTAAATAGCAGGGTAGACTGGGACTCTTTAACCATGTCTAGGTAACCAGTCTAGAGAAGGAAAACTCTGATTTCAAACCTGCAAAACTCCGCTTAAGAAATTGACCTTGTGTCGCATCCTTCTCGTGTGGAGGGGTGTAAATATATATGTGCTAGGGTTTGATTTGAGCAGCCGATTGATCGTAGCGGGCCTCACCGACTGATCGCCAAACCCAAGTAAGGGCCAAAGTAGAGTGTTGCATGACATAGACAATCCTAAGCATCCGCGGCCAACAGAGGTGTATAATATAGTCGATGTGTGTTGTGTTGTTATATACATATAGTGTTTGTATATATATATATATATAATATATATATATATATATATATGTAACGAGACTGAAAGGCAGCCCTATGAATAAGCGGATTCCCATCCCCCACAAACAAAGCGCGTCAGGATATGTTTGGCCTGTGCGAGGGGGAAGAGTTTTGCGAGCGGCTACGGATACTCGAAATCGCTACCTCCTCGTAGCTGAGGTGTTGTTAGTAGAGACCCAAATAAAGTATATGCGAATTTGCATAAGCGCAGCCGAACGAGCAGAAATAAAGACGGACTGTCGCTGACAGGGCGAGTGAGGAAGAAAGTGTTTGGACTGCAAGTGAATTCTGACGACTGCTATTTGAAGTGAGAGTAACGTGCTCAGTTGGGAAAGGAAATACTTTTCGTGTGCGATAGAGATTTAATATTGCAAAGGATTGATATTACCTTGAATTTTTGGACCCTTTCAAAAGAATATATATATATATATTATATATATATATATATATATATGGGAGTAAAATGAGGAAATCAATCCGACAGTTATGTGGAGAAATGTAGACAAACACGGGATGTTACACTGGGAAAATGTAGCCTTTTCTAATATTTCCAACCAAGGCATTCAAAAACATTTATCACCCTTTGAACAACAAAAATTTTTTTTTCTTTTCTTTTTATCATAGTCCTGAAGAAGCTTTTATATAAACTGAACTGTTTAAACGTCGACATGACCACCAATGATAAACTTCCATCCATTGTAACATCCCGTGTTTGTCTATATTTCTCCACACATACACACACACACACACATATATATATATATATATATATTTGGTGTGTGTGTGTGTGTCTGTGTGTGTGTGTGAGATATAGTGTCTCTGTGTGAGTATATAATATTTTACCAACACCTCCGCACGAGCAAGGTCAATTTTTTTAAGCGGAGTTCAACAGGTTTGAATTCAGAGTTTTCCTTCTCCTAGACCGATTGCCTAAGGTTAAAAGAGTATGTCCTAATATTTATCCATAGCTGGGGAGTGTAGAATTCATACCTTTCCCACGGGTATTAGCGCTAAGCGCAATTACCACATCCAGGATTTGAACTCGCGCGACATTTCCCATGATTTTAAACCATTACACCACGCGTTCTGTGTGAGTATAGTGTGTGTATTATGAAAGCTTTTAATTCTAATTTTTCTACTAGTTTGCTGTTTATCTAGAAGCACTTAATTCGATCGGATTGATGAGTAGGCCAAATAACACACACACACACACACATACACACACACACACACACACACACACACATATATAATATATATATATATATATATATATATATATATATATTTATCTAAAGCTGAGAGAAAATCAACATTTGTCTCCTAAAGGCTTTTTTTACTGTTTAGTTTAATGACCAGAAAGTTATATAAATTTATCCCTTACTTCTAGGATGGAGTTATGTTTGAAAAACTCATTTTGATTGGTTATTTTAGTTGTAATTTGCAATTAAGTCAAAAACTGACCCGTCTCTTATACATTCTGCCTATCACTTTCCTCCCTTTAATGTATATCATGATTACTCCTCGTTATATATGTTAGTTTCTCTAGAGAGAGAGAGAGAGAGAGAGAGAGAGAGAGAGAGAGAGAGAGAGAGAGAGAGAGAGAGAGAGAGAGAGAGATTGAATTGTATTTCTATGTTAAATTCACCAGCAGCAACCCGTAGCTTAAATTAAGTCAAACGTTTCTTTTCTTGGAAATCTTACAAAATGATTTTAATGTTTGTCCTGTCGCATTTATTTATTTTTTGGAATTTAATTCGCTTTGCAAATCCCTTTCCCTAATCTCAATTATCACACCAGAGCTCAATAGGTGACCCAACGGATCACATTTTGTCTAGTATGTGTATAAATTTGTTTAAAAGATTTTATGTACCCTGGATTTTACAAGTTCATAAGTCTTCCTTTTTGTTCTTTTTGTTCTTTATTCCCATCTAAAACAACCGATCTGTTCTGGGAAAGGAATCTAACCAATTGGAATTACAATCTCAGCTGACTTCATTTTAACGTAACTTTTTGATCTTCGCTAAATTGTAAAGTTGCTTTGGAACCAAGGAACAATCTCGGAAGACTGACATTATTGTATTTTATAGTTCTTTTATTGACTTGGGTGTGGCATACTATTACGCTACAGCAAATTCGATTATCGTAAAGGTTTGGCTTAGTTTCTTGTTTAATGGCATATCAACGTCCGTGGGTGATTTAATGCCAAACCATTATCTCGAAGAACAGTAGTGATACTATTTAACTCGTAGCTGGGGAAATGAGGTTGGAATCATGTTCATTGTACAAGGGTGCGTCAAAAGGTAACTGATTTTCTTTATTTCATATGAAGTTTTTTTTTTTATAAAACTAACTGAAACATTGAGACCCTAACGAGGCTCAAGAAATAATTCGATGAGTAGACCCAACTTGCCAATCGACAATGTCTCCTTCTACATGACAATGCTCGAGCACACACAAGCACCAGGACAAGGAGACAATCCTCATTCGAGTGCACAACTTTACCGCATCCTTCATACTCACCAGATTTAGCGCCTTCAGACTATTATTTTTTGGCCCTATGAAAAGTGTTTGAGAGGCAAACATTATTTCAGTGACAAGGAAGTGAAATCTGTAGGGAAAAGAATGGCTCAAATAACACACACACACACACACACACACACACACACACACACACTATATATATATATATATATATATATATATTATATTATATGGTGAAACACCGAAACACGTTGTCTGTGGATTACTTATTATATGCTCCCACACTCGGTATGGGTGACTTATATTAACTTTCACTGCCAGCATATTATAAAAGCAGATGATAGTCTGGATCTCTCTGGTGATCGTAAAATATTATAAACAAACGAATGTATTTATAGTTAAACACCACACCGTTACGGTTAAAGAAGTCGGGCAGACAAAAAGGTAGTCGGATTTCGGTCCTTCATAAGGTAGTTTGTTGTGTCTAGCCACACTGAAAGCATGAAACGCAGAAAACGTGTCTGTTGGTTATTCACTTATTTCTAATATATATATATATATATATATATATATAATATATATATATACCGCAAATTTCATAAGCACGAAAATGCACTAACTGCTTGAAGATGAAAGACTATGAGTTGCCTGATCTCCAAACGAGGAGAATTACCTGCCTTGAGAATCGGCATTTAAACTGTTTCTAGGTGCCGAATGGAAACATGTCTAATCTCTTAATACACAGAGATCAACAATGCCTTCAAGAAGGTCATTGTCCGGATGTGGTCAGATCTACTCTGGACATTGGGCGTCTGTCTAATGTTGACTTATTAACAAGCAATAGCATTTACCTAAGAAGTGATTTTTCTCTTAAGAACACACTCAACTAATCCTTTTCTGTCTATTCCGCTCTAACTAATAATAATAACATATAAACATAACAATAAAATGCTTATTTTGAATGACGAGATTCAACAGAGTTTACCGCTCTTACAGACGTTACGCGTCTTGCTTTCTGGATGGATTTGATTGATAATCAAACAAGCCCAAATGGAACCGAACATTGTTTCTACTCTACTCTCAAGTTACAGACAGTTTTATTTCCTTTTTCTTTCACATTCTTTTCTTTTTTTTTTCCTTTTGTTTGTTTTGATATTTGTGTTCTTTTGTTGTAGCTTTTTTGTTTCTTTTTTTTTGTGCTTTTTTGGTACAAATTCAAATAGCGCTCAAAGTAAATCATTAGAATCGCATTTTACGTAAATAGAATACGAAATTCCCGAAATAGCCTGACCCAAACCAAACACTAACCCTAACCCTAACACGTAACCCTAACCACTAATCCTTTTTTGGGGGGGGTACACAAACTGCAGAATACGTGCAAATAGCTAATATACATAAGAATCGCCATTACGTATATTAGGCAATTGGATACCGGAGACTCCCGAATTAGCCTGACCCTAACCAAACCCTAACCCTAACCCTAACACTACACTTAGCCTTTTTTTTTTGGGAGGGGGGTACCAATTCAGATTAGCACACAAGAGCTAATAATATACTTCGCATTTTACGCATAGGATAAGCCATTAAGTACGAACTCCCGAAAATAGGCCTGACCCTAAACAAGACACTAACCCTACGCTAACCCTAACACTAATCCTTTTTTAGTGTAAAGACACGTCGTCTGTGATCCGGACAAGTAAAGACAGCAATAGTATACAGGCGTTCTACGGCACAGATCAGAAAAATCTGACCGTTAGTTTTGTTTTTATTTATTTGTCTTTTTTTTTTTTTAATGTTTTTTTTTTTGTTATTTTTCTCTCAAACGAAGAAAGAAAGAAAGGAAAGAGAAAGAGAGAAGAAAAAAAAAAGAAGAAAAAATCTTCTTTTGGGATTTATCTTTCTTTTTAACAACTCTTTCTTTTTCTTCGCTTCCTAATTCAAACCCACGTTGGGAGCTGGAGACCGGTTACTATTTACTTATAGAATGTGCAGTTTTTGTTCAATCAGAAAACCGGTTAATTTTGACTGCAAACAATATGAAAGATCTGTTTGAAAAAAATCACATGGAAGATATTCTGTCCTTTTTGAGGGAAATAAAATTATACCATAGGAATATAGAACATGCACCTAATCATAAATCCATACAACATGATCCCACATATGCTAACACACTTGTTAAAACCTAAACAAAAGTGTAAAATAGATACACAAGTATTATTAACTTCCTAACCGTTGGAGCATGACATAATCCCAGACGGGTTGATATGCCGTTAAAACCAACCAACCAACCAACATTTTTTCTATACTAAGAAGAAAAGAAAGAAATGGAAAAAACAAGGAAATACGAAGAGATGACCAAAATTGGTTTTTCACTTTTCTTTTTTTCTATTTATTTCCCCCTTTTTTAAAAATTTCTTTAACAATTTTCTTTTCTATTTTTTGAAATTGTTTTTTTTTTTTTATCTGCTTTGATCGATCATTTTTCTTCTTTCTTTCGTTTCTTTCTTTCTTTCTTTCTATTGTGTCTTGTTTTGTTGTTTCTTGCTTCTTCCTTCTTCATCCTTTCCTTCCTTCCTTCCTACCTTCCTACCTTCCGTTCTTTCTTTCTTCCTTCTTTCTCATTGCGTCTTCCTTCCTTCCTTCCTTCCTTCCTTTCTTTTCTTTCTTTCTTCTCATTGATTCTTCCTTCCTTTTCTCTCTCCTTCCTTTCCTCTTTCTTTCCCTTCTTTATTTCTTATCATGGCATCGCATTTCTTCTGTCTTTTCTTTCTTTTCTCATTGCTTCTTTCTTTCTTTCTTCTTTCTTTCTTTCTTTCATCATTCATTCATGGTTTCATGCCTTCTTTCTTAGATAAGCCTAACTGTTTGCGAATACTTCAAAGTCAGATATTTATAAGAAACAGTTGGAATACACCGAAGCACCCGACCAGAATTGTATTTATTTTTTTATTTTATTTGAATGGTGTATGGGGTGGGGTGTTATTTCGATCCTCTTTTTTTTTTTAGAATGTTCTGTTGGTAGATAGGAAATGGCACCCATTTCCTATAGAATTCTTTAATCAAAATTACAGTTTCGGTTAGATAATGACCGCAAAAGTGTTGATACTGCCGTATAAAACAAAACAAAAACAAAACATCGAATAAGTTCATCGATTTCTTTTTAGGGTAGATTTTAGGACTAAAATGAGGAAATCAACATACACGACCGGGTAAAATTTTGATTAGTCTGAAATCTTAGTGCGTGATTGGAAGACTAGAAGCAACCGTTGAGTTTCAGACTCATAAATATATTCTCATCAGTAAATGAATAGCGTATGCATACAGACTGAATCTCGATAATAGAAAAAACCCTTTCAAGTTTCTCTTTGGCAAACGAAGCGCCTCCACAACAGAAGGACTATTTTACCACGCTCGTCTATTCAGTAATTTATGTGAAAGATTATTAACCACAGGTTCAGCTTACTTGTATACGATATCGATATCGCATTGAGTCTAAGAACCTAAAGAGAGCGCTTCAGATATCTTCACACTTGATATTATAATCCGCCTCAATGCTTGTATTATATTACACTTGATTATCAGAGACAACAAGCAGCGATTGAATGTTAGAAAGCTGAACAGGAGGCAAACTTCCGTCGGCTCATAAGATGATAATAATTTAATAGTAGGGCACCCGGAATTGAATAGTGGTTAACCAAAGATACTCAAGTAACCATATAGCTTAAACGTAATGAGTTCGATTACCTTGCCTGTGATGCCACTTCTTCGTTATATTACAACGCTATGCTTAGTAATACACACCAACACAAACAAACACAAACACACACACACACACACATTATCTAATATATAAAAAACAGAGGATTTTTGGTATGACGTGTCGCACGTATAAACAAAAAACGGGAGTTCACTCAGATTTCAAAATCTTGCATACACATGATATCGTTCTAACTAGGAAACAATTCCAAATTTGGTTACTTAATTTTTACTGGATTAAGGGATTAAATCCGATAATTAATCCAAAAATCACCCCAATTTGCGAACTGCTGCGATATATCAGCCCCCTCCTGATAACTAAAAAATATTGTCTCTGCCTGCTTACTTCGTTTAAAGCGATACAGCAGCGAAGTTTTGATTTTAATGCAATTAATTTTGCAGTCTAAGCCGCTTCAGCTCGAATTTATGGCCTAATTTATAGTCCAGGTCTTTATAATTGTATCGTTAGAAGATAAGAAATACTCTCTTCAAAATTATATACTTCTGTGTGAGTTTTATTAATTGAATATTTTTACAGCGATCGTTAAAAATTAAAAACAATGGCTTCGGCATAGCCACGCTGCCTATGATTATTGCGATTACAGCAGTGCAGTCTAAACAGGTCAGATCGGAATCTCATTACCTATTTTAGGATTTTAATCTTTAAAATATTTATATCCTTTAGTAATAAGATGAAATAGTCTTTCTGAATATGTAATCTTGATGTGTTTTTATAGTTTTTTTTTTTTTTACAGCGAGTTAAAAAAAAAAAAAAAACTAGTATAGCGATAAAATACGAATACGGCATTCGAGAATTCTCTTAGTCTTTCTGATATAATGTAATTTGTATGTGTTTTTTTATGATTAAATTATTTTTTCAAGCGAGCTTGTCCATATTCTTAAAATGATACAGTACACTCAATTTTATTTTTAATGTGTTGTAATGCATAAAAATGTAGAGAAAATCAAAATGCACGCTTTACGGTAATTATTTGAAAAAAAAATATTTTAATCCGATAAAAAACAGCTATCATTGAAAATCAGCTTAACGTCGTAAGTAGTTACATATTTTCATAAATTAAACTAAGATTTTCATTCGAATAAAATGACTTTTATTCTTTAAGTTATTTATTTAACTTTTATTGTTAAGTTAAAGGTTAAAAAACAATAAGATTGAGAATTCTCCTTAGAAACTGTTTTTCTTTTGCGTTCATTAACTAATTATTTTTCTCCAAACCACGATAAAAAAATTAACAAAAAACAAAGGTTACTAATATGGACAAAAATCCGTGTTTATCTTTTAGTCGAAGGCCCGACTGGAGATAAGTCTAGTCAATTATTTGTTAAGACGAAATTTTATTTCAAGTCTTTATCTGCACAATATCCAGTTATCTGAACATTTTTAAAAAAAACAATTATATGTAAGATACAAAATTAGTAAGCGCTTTGTTTATCAACAATGACATGATTCTTTAGTAAATTACCGCAAAAGTGATAAAACAAAACAACACTAACAACCAAAATTTAACTTATTATTACAACAATACAAATTTAAAATAATTCCTAGAATTCCTGCCTTACAAATAATTAAGTTTTATGAATTTTACTCTTTATTGTGAAGATCAATAAACATTTGCTGAGTTTATAGCATGCAACTTTTCAGTTCTCGAAAAATTGCATGTTAAATAGAATCTTCATAGGTGACATTTGAACTTTATGAAATTGATGTTTGTAAATTAATATAAATTTTGTAATAAAACTTTTAATTTTAACTAGGGGGGGGGTAGGGAGTCTAGGTTAGGGGGTAGGGTTAGGGTTGGGGGGGTAGTTTAATGGGAAAATAAATAAATTAATTTCGGGTTCGTTCAAGCCGGTTCCGATATGGGGGATCAATTTACTATAAAACTATCACGAGAAACTGAGCACCCGTGAATACTTACAAATAAATAAGAACTCTTTAAGAATTTTATTTTCAATCTGATATTGGCTGTGTAATCGATAATATCACTGAAGGGGAAAAAATAGATGGGGGGAGTCCAGATAATCAAGTCACCAAAACGTTTTTAAACAATGTTTTTAAATACTAAGGTACACCAAATTATTACCCTGTGAAATTCTACCCCCCCCCCCCTATATTTACCATTATGAACACTTGCAGAATTAAGATTTTCTTGAAAAAACTTTCCATATTGAAGAAAAACATTAAATAAACTCCTGATGATTTTTAACTTTTTTTCAGCTTACGGACAAAATGAAAATCTATCTGATTGAAAAAACAATGTTATTCATTTTGCACTGTTAAATCAACTGGAAAATAACGTAGCTAAAAACAAGTTAACGATAAAGTTTTTTTAAATTCTATGAAAAATCAAATTAATTTAAATAAATAACAAAAATATTTCCGTTTTATTTCAAGATGGCCTAAACTGATACAATTGGTGTCCCTATTTATCTATCTGTAGAGTTCTTCAGCAAAAAATACATATTGCAATACGAAGAATTCTAAATTTTCGTTCTCAGCTCTTTTAAAACTAACATGCAGATTAAGAACTAATGTGCATATTGTTCGTCATGTACAAAAAATTTAAAACAATACACACAAAAATAACAAACAAATACTTATCAATTTGTTGTATAATAATATGAAATAATTTTAAACTATAAAAAGACAGAACAATACAAATCCTGAAATATACATTCTCAATGATTTTAGTGTTCAAGAATTAATTATTCTCTTACCCCTCTCTAACATACTATCTTCCACTTTCTCTCTCACTCCCTTGGTGATCCAAATTTACCATTTTTAGTCGGTCATGACCGGGTACTTTGCTATAATATATATATTATTATATTATATTTGAAAGAAGGAAAAACTCAAACACCGTATATTCCATATATTTTTTTATAATAAAATTATACATTATAGCTCTCTATTATATTTAGATTCACTGATTTTACATACTGGAACATACATAATAATACGTGTTGTCTTAGAAATCACATATAGAATATCCCGTCTACCACAGTTCTGGATACCTCATCTAATAATATAGTATATATACATATAATAAATCAGATCTGTAGCCTGAAGCAGCATTAAGCGAAATAATAGCTAGGTTCGTCTGACTCATTGATTTATCTTTATTATTTGCTCTACTAAGGTATTGAGCCACATTTTATATACTCTCTCTTTTTT
>CM042149.1:47113713-47138445 GCA_023376005.1 Doryteuthis pealeii | reverse complement strand
GTCTAAGCTCCCTGAAATAGTCTATTAATGCAAAGATCTAAATAAGTCTTTTGTTATTTATTTAAAAATATTATATATATATATTATATATTATATTAATATATATAACTATATATAAATAATTACTAAGCATAGCATTGTATAATAACGAAGAGGGCATTGCACTCAAGAATCGAACTTCATTTACATTAGATATGGCGTACTTTAGTACTTTGTTAACCACACTAATTCAATTCCGGATGCCCTACATTAGATAATTATCATCTTATGATTCCGACCGGAAGTCTTGCCCCCGGTTTCAGCTTTCTTAACATTCAACGATGCTGTTGTTCTCTTAATATTCAAGTGTAATCAATAATATTCATGGTGGATTTATTAATATCAAGTGGTGAAAATAACAGGAAGCCGCTTTCTTTTAGTTTCCTTTAGATTTCAATGCGATATCATAATCGTATACAAATAAGTGAGCCTGTGTTTAATAAACTATTTCACATTAAATTACTGAATAGACGTTTCCGCGGTTTAAAATAGCCTTTCTGTTGTTTGAGGGCGCTTCGTTTGCCCGAAAGAACTTGAAGGGTATTTTCATTACAAATTCAAACGTATTCTTATGTTATCTACTGATAGGAATATATTTCATAGTTTGAAACTCAACGTTGCTTCTAGTCCTTCCAATTTACGCCACGGATTTCAGACAATAATGACAGACTTCCTTTCTGATTATTTTGAGGTACAATATGGCACTGTTTGTTTCTTTCTATTTTATTTTTCTTCCTTTGTTTAATTTTTCACTTTTTCTCATTACCTTCTCTTTTCCTCTACTGTTAACTCTTGTTAAAAATTTAAAAGGAGTTTCAGTCAACCTATGCTTCTGTATTTCCCAGTTTTATTTTTTGACAGGCACTTATGCTCGCTCTATGAGAGACTTTCATTCTCATTATGATTGGTACAATATGGACAACACATTGTGTCTTATTAACAATTTCATTTTTTTCTTCTCTTTGATTTTCTTCTTTTTTCACTTTTCTCTAATATATTCGTCTTTCTTTTTTTCTTTATATTTTAAACTCAAGCCAATTTCAAAGGAAGTTCAGTCAACCGATGCTTCTGTATACCCAGTTATTTTTGACAGCACTATGCTCGTCTATGAGAGACTTTCATTCTCATTTATTATTCTATTTTATTTGTTCAATTTTATCTGTTTCATTTATTTTTGCTAAAAAAACACACCTTTGTATGTTATGTTCAAAATTCCAGGACAAATTGGGTTTTTACTGAAGCGAAATGGCGGCATACTGAACGGAGTTTTCTACTAAAATGAGTTAAAAACAATACATCACTGGATAATATAGGAAATTAACGTGCATTAGTTGCGCTCCTGTCAGAAATAAACTTAGGAATTACAGAAGCCAATCGGTTGGGACTGAACTCCTTTTAAATGGGTTGAGATAATTATAAGAAAAAAAAGGAAAGAAGATATGTAGGGAAAAAGCGAAAAAAACAAAAAAAAAAAAACAAAAGAAAATTTCAAAGGGAAGAAAAAATAAAATTTTGTTTTACAAAACACCAATGTGTGTCAATATTGTAACTTAAAATAATAAGGAATGAAAAGGTCTTCTCATAAGACGAGCATAGTGCCTGTCAAAAATAAAAACTGGGTATTACAGATAGGGCAATCTGGTTGACCTGAACTCCTTTGAAAATTGCTTGAGTTTAATATTAAGGAAAAAAAGAAAGACATATTATTAAGAGAAAAAGGTTGAAAAAAAAAAAAGAAGAAAATTTCAAAAAGAGGAAAGAAAAAATTTGAAATTAAGAAAAATGAAAAAATTGTTAACTAACCAGAACACCAATGTGGGTCATATTGTACCAACATAATGAGAATGAAAGGTCTCTCATTAGACGAGCATAGTGCCTAGTCCAAAAAATAAACTGGGAATACAGGGAAGGCATAGCGTGACTGGAACTGCCTTTTTTTTAAATTTTAACAGGAGTTTTAACAGTAGGAATAAGAAGAAGGTATATGAGAAAAAGTGAAAAAAAATTAACAAAGGAAGAAAAAAATTAAAATAGAAAGAACAACAAAATGTGCCATATTGTACCTCAAATAATCAGAAAGGAGTCTTGTCATTAATTGTCTGGAAATCCACGTGCGTAAATTGGAAGACTAGGAAGCAACGTTGAGTTTCAAACTTTATGAAAATAAAATATTTCCTTATCAGTAAGAATACATAAAGGATACGTTTTTGGAATTTGTAATGAAAAACCCTTTTTTCCAAGTTTTTCTTTCGGCAAACGAAAGCGCCTTCAAAACAACCAGAAAAGCTATTTACCGCGAAACGTCTATCAGTTTATATTTTATGATGAAAGTATTTAAACCACAGGCTCAGGCTTATTGTTTATACGATATGATATTCGGCATTTGAGAATCTAAGAAAACTAAAGAAAGCGGCTTCTGTTTTCACACTTTGATATCTTATTAATCCACATGCATAAATTATTGATCTACACTGATATTAAGGGACAAACAGCCAGTCGTTGAATGTATAGGAAAGCTAGAACCGGGGCAGACTTCCGGTCGGTTATCATAAGATGAATTAAATTATCTAAATGTAGGGCCATCCGGAATTGAAAATAGTTGGTTAACAAAGTACTCAAGTAGCATATCTAAATGTTAATGGGAAGGGTTTCCCCCCACCCCCGGGGGGATTCTTGATGCCATGCCCCTCTTCGTTAATATACAATTTGCTCCCTATTGCTTAGTTAATATATATATATATATATAAATATATATATATATATATATATATATATATATATTTAAATAGAATAACCAAAAGACTTTATAGAAATCTTGCATTATAAGACTCTATTTCAGGGAGCTTAGACAAAAATGGTCTAATTTCTCCCGACTCCATCAAGATGCGAAATGATGAATTCTTATTTTTTTAAGGCTTTTGAAAAAGAATTTTTTTTTTTTTTTTTTTTTTTTTTTTTTTATTTTTTTAAATTGTCCTGTCCTGACTCAGCTGTGAGAGTAATTAAAAAAAATAGGAATAAACATCAAATAATAAGGTAAACAATAATTAATAAAAACCAAAGACCATCTGACCCTCTTTTGTCCAGTAATAATATTAGGGAGTTACCTGTTAATTCAATTAAATTCAGATAATTCAGGGACACCCCGGTGTCAAGTTTTATTTAGTAGTTTTTGTTTTTGACTTAATTATTTATTTTTCCTTTTTCTTTTTCATATCGCTTCAAAACTATAACCCACCCCTACATATCTATTACAAACTTATACCATATAGCTACTATGGGCTATTACACACACATACATGACAACCCACACACATACATCTATATTACACATATATACATATAATATTACAACATACACACCACATATACATATATATATTACACAATTATTTACACATATATAATATATAATACAATATAATTACATTTATACACACATATATACATACACCTATACACACATTACACACGAACCCCACAAATACATACCTATATAACAAAATAACACATATACACATACATCTATGGAGTTAGCCCTGTTTTTTTTCTGTAAATTAATCCAATTTAGCTAGTTCAAAATTAATGTGGTTATTTTCCTCTTATATTGGAGGGTAGGACCTTGCCAAAAGTTACTATTGCAATTATGTTTAAATTGGAACACGCATATATACATACCATACTCATATACATGGGCAATACATAGAATCCACACATTAAATACCCGGGGCCAATAAATATACATAGTAAACAAATAAATATCCGAAAATTTAAAAATTATTATTAGTCATTTTTATAACCCACTCAGACCTTTTTGGGGCTTACTCCATCCAGGTGCATATACATATCCGGTTATCCCCAATACTACCACATATGCATATCCACACACACAGTATATTACATATATAATAACATAACCTTGTTACCCATATACACACATACATATACACCCACACACAGTAATACATAAACACATACATACACATGTACGTATACACCGGAATATACGGCACATACATACATACACATACATATACGGCAACATAGCCGGAATTTATATTACCATACACATGGCATACACATGCAACCTGCACCAGGGAAGTAAGTGAATAAATAAAATAATTAATAATAATAAATAATAATAATAAATAATTAAATAATAATTTAGGTGAAACGGGTAAGGTACTGATAATAAATAAGTTAAAGTAAATTTCTCATAATAAATAAAATAAAAATAAAAATTAAACCACTTACAAAATAATTAAAAACGCTTTTTTAAAATTAATGATTAAAAAATCATAGAATTATATAATATAAAAGAATAAATAAAGTAAAAAAATATATAAACCAACTACAACTTAAAAAAATATAAAATTAATAAAAAAAAAATATTAAAAAAATATTATATAAAAAAAAAAAATAATAATAAAAAAATAAAATAATTAAAAAATAAATAAAAAAATAAAAATAATAAAAAAATAATATATTAAAAATAATAATCAAAATTAATAAAAAAATAATAAAACATATCATAAAAATTTGTAATAGGAGAAACAAAATGAAAATAATCAAAAGCTAAACAAAAAAGAGTTATCAGAATATGGAAAATTGTCAATTAGTAAGTAAAAGCCTAGACCAAAAAATAACCCAACCTACATGTACACACACACACACACACCACACACACACACACCACACACACACCACACACTATATAATTACATTCACAAATACACCACGTACATTAACATATCTACATTCGGCCCATTACATATAATCCATAACTCCTCTATAACCATTATAATATGTCTACACCCCCTTTTTCTTGATATTTTTTAGTAGCCAATAGTTAAAAGTAAAAACTATGGGTTTTGGCACTAGGTCTATTAAAGGATATACTTGACATATATCTGGAAATATTACTAAACATCTATAATTTTGAAATTTTTGCCTTATGGATGTCTGCCACTTGGCTACAGTTCATTCCGTTTGTTTCAGGCCATGTTTTTTCTTTAGAGTCCTTAAAACAATATTATTTCTTTATTTTTTTCTGCTATACAAAGCCGGGCATTTGTTCTTTTTGGAAGTTAGTAGCTGAGTTTGAGTTTCTGACAAATGTCTCCATTTAACCACCGGGGTTCGTTTGTTTGAGTTTCTTGATTGGCCCAGTTAGTGGCTTGGAATCAATTTCCGATTTTGGCTTAGATAGTGCGAGGAGTATTGTTAAAGGGAATGCCTATGGTGTCTAATACCTTTGCTTGGATGAGTCCAGCAGTAAATCCGGACGGTAATGCATGGGTTGTTTTTCCGGGCTTGTTACGGAAGCTGAATATTTGGGCTTCGGTAAATAAATTTATATTAGCTGGCCTAGGACATGTTTCTAATTCAAAGGGGCATTGTGAGTCTCTCTACCAATTGGCATTTCCCTGTGTTCAGGGTTGCTGTCTCTAGTTCTGGGTGCTTATTTAAGTTTTTATATTAGTTGTTTTCTCTCTAGATTCTTGTGTATTCATTCAATATCTTTTTAATTTATGGGGGCATAATTTGCTACTCATATTCGGCGAGTACATGAGTAAGGTAAATTTTTTCAGGTTTATTTCCTGTTTAGTATTTTGCTCCCTTTAAAGGAATTGCTTTGGTTTAAAGTGTGTAAATTTTATTAGTTTTTAAGAAAAGTTCTACCTTATGCCTAATTTTGCTATTTTTTCTACAGTAAGGCGGGTCGTTTAAACAAATTAACTTTGCGTGTTCCTTATTATTCCTTGAATTACCTGCGCCCATTCACAGCTATTTAGTTCCTACGGTTTTACTAATATATTAGATTATGGTAATTATCACTGTCCTTCAGAGGCATCAATCATTAGAATAGGATTTTTTGTTTTTAAAGATTCCTATTGTATAGCCGACATAGTCTATTTATATATATAATATATTATAATTATAATATATTTTATTTGTAGTGTGTGTGGTTGTTTGTACATTATTTTATATATATACTAGAACAAAAAACTGACCCGTTGGCTCACCATTTAGGCCTCTCGCCTAAATTAATGGAATTAGGGAAAAAGAGTAGGAAGTCTTGCCATAATCCCGTCTGCTATTCATTTTAAAAATAAAAACGAATTAAAAAATATTTAAATTTAATTTCAAATTAAACTATTTTTAAGGGTCTTCAAAATTATTTTGTCTTAACAGTCTAATAAGTTGTGGACCATTATAGCATCAGAAAAAAATTAAGGAAATAATATATGTTACATAATAATTTATTTTTAAAATACATTTTTTTTTTTTTTTTAAACTATTTTTTTCAGCAATTTTTGTTTCAAATATATTCTTAAAACATGACCGCTAAAATATTGACGTAAAATTTATATTATATATATATAATATATATTATAAATATATATATATATATATATATATATATAATTATAATAATATTATGAGAAAGTAAAACAAAAAACAGACAATATTTGGAGAATTATGTGGCCTTTAATTTTTAAGTCGAACCTAAGATTTTTTGTATGTAACATACAGAGATTGATTTTTCTCGATTTGTTTTTACCTTACAATTTTAAATATGGTAATCCCGCCTAATTAATTAATTAATGAAAAATTAACTTTCAAAAAAATTAGTCAAACTTAACAAAATTAGCCACATAATTTCTCCCTATTATTCCTGGTTTACCACACAACACATATATAATATATATATTATATTATTAAATATAATATATAATATAATATATATGAAAAAAGTGAAAATAGAAAAGTGGAATCCGAAGTATGAAATAAAATTTTAGAAAAAAACATAACAATCATGTGTTTGTTTTTTTCTACTTAAAATATTATTTCATATAATATTATATATAATATACTATATATAATTATTAATTTTCAAAACTTCAAACCGTGTATGATCGTGAAGAAAAAAAAGACCCCAGATAAACTCAGTTTGCCAAAATTATATATAAAATAAAATTACAAACTTGATAAATCTGGTTGGAAAAAAGATTAGAAAAAAAGAAAAAGACCAATGTTTCTATTGATCTTTTTCTTTTTATTGGTACTTTCTGAAAAAAAATAATCATCAGTATCGTATTTGTTAGCGCGGTTCAAAAAGGGGGAAAAGAGAAAAACACCGAAGGAGTTTTTCTAAGTTAAATATATGTTTAAAAAAAGTGCCCCAATGCGCTAAGTAATAGCAATAAAATTACACTAGGACCTAGGTAAGGATAGTGTCTGGAAACTCAATTTAAATTCTTATATATAATATATATTTATAATATATTATATAATATATATATTAATTTCCTAAAAGTTCAGGTGAAATGAAATCAATTTGATTGTTCTCTAAAAGGTGTTTTCCTATTTAGTTTTAATGACAAAAAATTTAAAACTAAAAATTTCCTTTGGTTTTTTAGGATTTGAGTTTATATTTGAAAAAAAAAAAAAAAAAAAATCCATTTAATGTCTTAGTCTTAATTTTGCAAATTAAGTCAAAAAACTGAACCGTCCTTACTTACATACTGACTGTCGATTACTCCTCTTCTAATATATATCATGACTTACCTCCTCGTTATAATATGTTAGTTTTCTCCTTGTGGAAAGAATTTAAAGGAGAGAGATGGAGGGTGAATTTGAGAGGGGACATTATTTTAACTTCCCACATTTATTGTATGTTAAGTTATCAGCAGTTAGCGATCCAATAGCTTTCTCAACATTTTGGCTCTTGGCATTAATTGATTCCAAAAATTTCAGAATCAATTTCTATCTTAAAAAATTTTTAAGGGGTATCAAAAACGTCCCTTTTTTAGTAAAAATCTTACAAAAAGAATTTTTCAATTTTTCTTTTTTTAATTCTCCGACTTTGTAATCATTTTTTTTAAGAGAAAAATATTTTTTTTATCTTTGCTTATGCAAACTCACTTTTTTTTTCCCCCTAATCCCATATTAATCTACCCCAGAGTTCAATGGGTGAGCCCCAACAGATCACGTTCTTTGTCTAGTATAATATATATAATATATAATTATTATATATATATATATATTATATATATAATCAAACAACCCAATCTCAAAAATACAGTCAACTTCCTTCCCCCCGCCAATTTCCTTTTTCAAAGGACTAAACCACAGCGCGTAATATGAACAAAACGGACACAAAAATTCCCATTTCGTCTGAAGATCTCGCCATAGGCAAGAAGAAAAACTATATTAGTAACCAGGTGTTGATTCATGTTTTTCACGCTACCTTTCACATAAATATAAATCCTTCTATCAATGATATGTGACCACTGTTCCTCCAGTGGGCTTAAACTCTGCAAGCTACCTCCAGGTCGGTTATATAAAACCCAACTGAATTTTTCCGTCTGTTCCCGGTGTCTTTAAGCAACCTGCAGGAAAGAGGTAGTTTTAAACTGGTTTTAAAAATTTACATACATAGGTATATATGCTTTTACAGTTCCGTTAGAGGGCTTCATATCCGGTTTATAGGAGAAGCCCTTGCCATGTTTAGCTTAATTTACGACCGGACCATTAAAAAAATGTGTTTTTAAGAATTGTGTTAAACAGATTTAATAACACCAGCAAAAAATAAATAAAACAAAACTTTATTCGGCATAAGAATAACTGTTGTGATGTTAATCCAACAAGTAAAAAAGAAAGTCAAGGTCGAGTTTAAGTGGTAAAAATAAGACCAAGTGTATTTTACAATAATGGTTACAGGAACGGGCTAGCTTGCCGTTTTTTAAACGGTTAACAGTACTAACCTTTTCACTCGGTGTCTCCACTATTGTATAGGAGAAAAACCGGTTTGTATATTCTCCCAACTGGTAAGGAACGACCGTGTAACAACAATAACCCGACAGTCTTACATTTGCCGTTAAATCCAAAACCAAACAAAAACCAAACCAACAATTAAAAGAAAAAAACAAATCAAAAATTAGTGTTCTCATAAGTTACCACCAAAAGCATGACTAAATAGATGTTTTTTTTATGTTTGCAATTTGATGCTTCTGTAACAATTACCAGAAAAAAAAAACGAAGCAATCAGAAAGCAAAAATATCTGTTTGATTATGACGTGAATTTTGGTTGGATTTTCAATTGGCATGTCAACTCTTTGTTGGGGTTTATTTTATGCCGAAAGACATTTGTTTTTTATTTCATTCTTGAATGGGGTATTTGAAAAAATTTTAAAACTCAATTTTTTTTTTTGAAACAATTATTTTTCTTTCTTAAAAAACTCTTTTTTTTTATTCAAACCCATTTAGATAGGACCCTTTAAACAAAACTACCCCTCCGAGCCAGAGGTGCGTCCTCGGGAAGTGGAGTGAGTAAATGGCGATGAAGAGGTACTCCACACTCAAACAGAGTTCCAGAATTGCAAACATTATCAACTAATTGTTAGTTTAACGTTCAACCAAAGATACCTAAGACCTACGGCACCGCCTTTCTAAGCACCATTTATGATAAAAGGGTTGGGACCGGTTTCCATAAGAGCAATAGGGTTAGACAATCATTCAGGTGCTATGGCTTGACGTGATCAGCCAATGATCCGAAGGAGGCCTCTCGACCGAACCTAAAGTAAGGGCCAAAAGTGGTTAGTGTTGCAGTGTTGAACCTGCTCATCCACCCAGATTCGTATTTAATCATCACAGGTTCACAATTCCACGGGCTAAAGGTGGCTCCATTTGGTGGGGGGGGGCAAAATTATTTTTTTCTTTTGAAAATACTTATGACCCCACTAAGCTTTTGTTTATTAGGGTCCCATCTATGGGTCAAAATAGATTTTTAAAAATGACAATTTAAACGCCGTTGTTAAAAATAAAAGGAATCGAAATACCCCACCAAATCATAAAATTAAAACCAAAACGTTCTTCCTGGCATAAAATAACCCCAACAAGGGTCGGAAAACATGCCGTAAATCCAAGCAACCAAAACATATTCCACCCTTCGGGTCGGGGCGGTTTAAAAATGCACGGTAAAGATTTCCCCCAATTTGGGGGCACAACCTTGTTGGCCGTGATGGCGACCCGGAGCTTAAGGATAGAACCCAGGTGTTTGAGGCCAGCCATGATTTTGCAAATAATCCACTTTGCCCCTTTCTTGAGCCTAGGACGGGCGGTTCGGAGAGGGCCCCCTCCGATCCCAAATCGGCTAGGTCACGTCCAAAGGGCTAGGGCAACTATATGATTGCTCCAATTTCCCTATTGCTCTGTATTGGCAACCCCCAAGCCCTTTTTATTCATATGGGTTGCCAGGGCAGCGTGGCTAAGGTCCTAGAATTGTCCCTGGGAATGACCAGTTAAACCTTCTAATTCTGATGGTGAGGGTTTCCAGTTTTTTGGAGGTTGGGAAAATGTGGAGGCACCCTTTCATCACCTTTGCTTCCCTGGTCACTCTGAACTTGTTAGTGGTAGTACCTGTTTAGTGTTCTCATTCTTTATGGTGTTAAATTAAGAAAAACATGAGAGGTTTTATTAAAAAAATGAAAGTATCCATTAGAATGACTTTTTATTTTTCAAAACCTTATCGGGCATTAAATGGGACCCACTTGAGATTGAAACTATTGCCGTACCAACAAAAACCAAACCAAACCACCAACCAAACGTCTACATTGAAAGAAAGAATAATCTTAAACAAATTAGGAGTACCAAAAACATTGACTAAATACACGTTTTTATATTGTAACTGATCTCATTCGGTTAATATTCTCTGATTTTAACTCTTTTATTATGACAATCAAATTCATGTTAGTTGTTTCAGGTAAGTTACCTGGTTAGGGTCATATTCTATGAGTTAAATAGAAAAAAATTACGTTTCAAAAAATTGTTGTTTAAAAGAAAAAATTGACTTTAAATAAAAAAATTGAGTTTTTGAATAAAGGAATTTGAACCCCATCTCAAAGAATGAATAAAGAAACAATTTCTTCAGTATTAAATAACCCCAACAAGGATTGGCAATGCCGTAAACTCAACAAGACTATGCCGTAATCATCTTCTTATTCAAAACTTATAAACTGCTTTTGTTCATATTTTTCTTTATTTTTTCCTGCCTGCCATTATATATGCGTATACTATAGTGTTTTTTTTCTTCCTCTGGTCACAATAAATAACGAAGACTCCCAAAGGATTCTGTCATTTAAGCATCACAGCTCACCAACCCATCGGCCAACAGGCGAACCCCATTGGGGGAAAAATATCTTATTCGTTTTTTAAAACTTATGGACCAGTACTTGGTACGACCTTTTGTTTATAGTTTCTTTATTTCCCCAGCTCGTCCTGTATATGATCTGCCAACTACCACATCGTGTTTTTTTCTTCTTCTGGTCTCATAAGATACGGTAACTCAACTCGTTCCTCATTCTTATCTATCTCCCATTAACTCCCTTCAATTACCCCTTGGGCATATGTCTCCATATGTTCCATTCTTATTAGTTCTATTATTCATCACTCTTTCTAATGCGGCATGCGCAATCGCACATGCGCGCATTGCATACATTTTTTTCTTCTTTCTTTCTTATAAGATTTGGAACCAAACAACTCTACATGTGCAATAGAAGCGGTCATCCTTATCAAAGAACTACGACCGGCCATATGAACGCCTGAGGGAGTGGTTGGTTGCCGCGGCGCACAATGCAATCTATATTCTGCCTTCTTTTAAAGCCGGATGGCTAACCCAGAACGATCATCCGCAATCAACAAACTCAAATATACACAGCAAAAAGTGAATTAAAAAAGGAGGCAATTTAGGAAACTTACCGCTTTTTTGTTTTCTGCTTTTCATTTTTGGAGAGTTTCTTCTGGGTAAAATAGGAGCGCCTAATTATTTGTTTTACGTTGCCGTCACGCACCCCCCCCATCCGGCCTAGCGACACCCCCACTCCCCCGCGAAAAATCGCCCAAAGCGATTCATTAATTACAATGCAATCTAACGCACTACTTTTTTGCGATGGTACATGGCGCTCTCTGGATTTTGAATAAAGAAGAAAGAATTCTACAACCAGAGGCAGCTCTTTGATCAAATTTGGGGCTGGCTTCAAAGTTTTGCACTGGCTTCGTTGGCCGCAAAAGAAGAAAGAAGCAAGAAGAAGAGTAGAAGAAGAAGAAAGAAGAAGAAGAAAGAGAGCATCGAAGAAGAAGGAGCGTTCGAAGAAAAGGGAAAAGAAGAAGAAGAAGAAAGAAGACGTGAAAAGAATGGAAGAAGAAGCGTCGAAAAAGACAAGAAGAAGAGCGTCGAGAAGAAGAGAGCGTCGAAGAAGAAAGAGGAGAAAGCAGTTCAGAAGAAGAGTGAAGAAAGAGAGAGCGTCGAAGAAGAAGAAGAGAGATGGGAAGGAAGAAGAAAGAGGTCGAAGAAAGTGGGAGAAGAAAAGGCAGAAGAAGAGAGAGGAAGAAGAAAGGCGTCTGGAGAGAAAAGAAGAGATGAAGAGAAAGAGCGTCGAAGAAGAAGAGGAAGAAGAAGAGCGTTGCGGAAGAAGAAGAAAGATAAAGAAAGAAGAAGAGCGTCAGAAACCGAAGAAGGAGAAGAAAAGAGCGTCGGAAGAAAATGAGAAGAAGGAATGAAGAGAGAAAGAGCTCGAAGATAAGAGGTCGAAAGAAGAAGAAAGAAGAAGAAGAGGTCGAAGAAGCGCGAAGGAAGAAAAGAGCATCCGAAGATCGAGAAGAGAAAAGAAAAAGGAAAAGAAGAAGAAGAAGGAAAGGAAGAGAAGAAGAAGAGAAGAAGAAAGCGTGAAGAAGATAAAGGAAAGAAGAGCCGGAAAGAGCTCGAAGAAGAGACGTCGGAAGAAGAGTGAAGAGAAGAAGAGCGTCGAAGGGGGAGAAGAGAGCGAAGAGAGAAAGGGCGAAGAGAGTCGAAAGGAGAGAGAGAAGAAGAAGAAGAAGAAGAAGAAAAGGAGGGAGAGAAAAGAAGACGAGCGAAGAAGAAGAAGAAGAAGAAGGAAAGAAGAGCGTCGATAAGAAGAAGAAGAGCGTCCGAAAGGAAGGAAGATAGGAAGACAGAAGAAGGAGCCCGAAGAAAAAAAAAGGAAGAAGAGATTGGAAGAAGAGGTCGAAGAAGAAGAAAGAGCGTCGAAGAAGATGAGCGTCGGAAGAAGAGCATCGAAGAAGAAGAGCGTCGAAGAAGAAGAGAAGAGCGTCGAAGAAGAAGAAGAAGAAGAAGAGCGTCGAAGAAAAGAAGAAGAAGAAGAGCGTCGAAGAAGGAAGAAGCGTCGAAGAAGAAGAGCGTCAGAAGAAGATAGAAGAGAAGAAGAAGAAGAAGAAGAAGAAGATTTTTCCGAATGCGAAAGCAAAAAAAAAAATATATCAGAACAAGATAGCAGTTTCTTTAGACCTTCTATACATACATTTAAAATAAATTACAAAATGTACTTATGTATAAAGTTCAATAAGGTTTCGCACGCACGCATACGCGCACACGCACACGCACACACACAAACACACATATATATATGTTGAAAAGATAAATGGAATATATATATATATATATATATATATATATATTATATATATATAGGTATTTCCTATAAGTCTAACATAAAACAAAGGGAACCACTCTTGACTGATAATTATTTATTTATTGATCTACTAGGAAAAAAAAGACAGTCATGGTTAGGGTTAGGGTTAGGGTTTAGTGTTAGGGTTAGGGTCTAGGGTTAGTTTAATGTGAAAATAAATAAATAATTTATCATTCAAAAGAGTGGTTTTTGTTTATGTTGGAACGAAATAACCTATATATATATATATATATATAATATATATTATATATATTTCATTAATCTTTTAAAACATATCTGTCGGATTCATTTCCATTTTCCTGTCTTCACACACACACAACACACAACACACACACACACACACACATTTCAACACAACAACTAAATTCAAATATTTGCCTCTGTATTTTACGGAGCTTTGTCAAATTTAATCTGAAGAAAAGAAATGGGCTTACAGTCTACTTTTTATGCTGAAAAAAATGTAATTTTAGGGGGTGGGGGCAGAAGATGAGGGGGGGGGGCGTACTGAATGAAAAGATGTGACGCGACGTTTCCTTTCGCGTCCGATCTTGGAGAAGGAAATCTCTGTATTCAAAACCAGATGTAATCCACCTAAGAATTGGTCTTGTGTCATATCCTGCTTGTTGTGGAAGGGTTGGGTAAATACATACAGGGTTTGTTGTCGATTTTACATAATTCACCTTAAATTAAAAAATGACTACGGAATATCTTTGACCAGATCTGCTGTATTTTTAATCTGGCTTAACTGGTTGTGGTTGGTTGGATTTCACGGCATGTAAACCCATTGAGTTATTTCATGCCGAAGACATCTTATTCTATTCATTCCTCATGAGTACTCATTCTTTTTAATCTCAATTTTTGATCTATTTAACCCATACATGGGACCATAACAGGTACTACCACTCCAGGTTTCAGTAACCTGGGAGTATGATGATGAAGAGGTACTCGCATTCCCAGAGCACCAGAATTGAAGCTTCGCCATCAGATAGAGTTTAATGTCATACCAGACATTAAGAACCTCAGCCACCGCCTTCTGACACAGATTGAAGCAGATTCAGGTTATCACTTCCGCACACTCAGCCCTCATCTCTTTTATCTATCTTTCCCTACTCTCTTCCATTCTTTCTTATTATATTTTTTGTGTAGCATGTCCTTTTTCTTCCTTTTTCTTCTTCTTCATAATAATAATGGAATGATCCATTATTTAACTGAGGTGACAACACTCATAAGAAATAAGAATTCGGTCGATAAGCTACAACAGATCAAAGTAGGATTTACATTTTTGCATTTCATCTTGGACAATTTGGATGGTCTCATTTTTAACAAGAGGGTGTTGCAAGATGATAACAGTTGTACTTTTAAGGAACATGAGTATTAATGGCTTGCTATAATGGCACTAGGATTGCGACAGTCATATAGGTGCAACAGCTTGACGTGACAAGGTGACTGATTAGAGGTTGCCACATCGACCGCCCGTCTAGCCTAAGTAAATGCCAAAGTTGAGTGTTGCATGCCATGGACTGCTCAGCAACCAGGGTTCTATACTTAAGCATCACGAGTCCCAACTGACGGCCAACAGATGGCCCCATTGGGGAGGTGTTACCCCTCTGCAGAGATGCAGTCTGTATATTCTAAAGCTCCAGCCGACAGGATTGAGCTTAACTACATCTCGTCAATTTCTTTTTACTCGTTGTTCCTTTAACAACCCCAAAATGAAAAGGAGAAAGATTGTCTTAAATGGTCCTTACGCTATTAGATTTTAAGGATATGTCAGCTAAAAAGGGGACGTGGTACTTGACATTTTTATATTTTAGGTCAAAGACCTAGTTTCCTGCATCGTATCACAGACAATTGGAATCTCTTTTGCGTTATATATATATATATATATATATATATTATATATATATATATATATATATGTGTGTTGTGTGTGTGTGTGTGTGTGTGTGTGAGTGTGCGTAGTACATACATACATGCACACACACATATATATATATCTTTGCTAAATATAATATATATCTTTGCTTTATATATTATATGTGTGTGTGTGTGTGCGCTATATATATATATATATATATATATATATATATATATATATTATTATTTCTTTTTCTCCTAGTTCCGTTATCTTTTAATTTTTTTTTTCTTCCCATTGTCACATTTGTCCAAGGACGACAGCACTCACTGGGAAATCTACTTCTTTCTTTCTTTCATTCATTCTTTCTTTCTTTTCTTTTCTTTTCTTTCTTTTCCCCAACTGTGTTACAGGACAACCCTTTTATTTTCCGCCTTTTTAGCCGCTTCAAAAAGTAATTTCGCTTTCTTTTCTTTTGTCATATACGCAGCATCCTCTTTACGTCTGTCAATCTTTGACATGACATTGTTCTAAGAAATATTTTGCTTTAACCAGAAATAAAAGTGCATCAACTCTATAACGCAAAATAAAATCGCACACACACACACACATATATATATATATATATATATATATCTTATTATAATGGAGATTGTGTGTTTTTCTGTCTGTAACCGAAACTATATTACTACTCAAGTCACAATTCCCTTAGTTATTTACGTCACATTCTCCATGATTCTATTTCTATTTAAATCTCATCTCAATTAATAATAAAACTGTTTGACTTTATTAATACTGTTGGCCTTACCTAAATACTAATAACATGCAATTGTATTTATATATACAACAAAATACCAGTTTTCAGTATAAACGTAAAGCTAATTTGCATATTGATATTTAAAAACTGATTTAATAAAAATGTGCTTGATATTATTGATTTCTAATTGGTTGGTTTTATCTTAATGAATATGAGTAAAAATCTCTTCAATAAATCCTAAAAGAAATTCATTAACAAGAAGAAATAACTGTAATTTTATTCTTTACTTCCTATTTTAACTAAATAGTTAAATTAGGAAAATTAGCATTGAAAAACGGAAGTGATGAAAGAGTAAGTTTCAGTTGTTCTATTTTCCGATTATACCCCCTCCGTTTCAAATCTTTTATTTGAATTCTTAATTGTTTCATTAGCCTTTCTGATTTATCTAATATTTTACATTTAAACTTAAATACTTGCACCCGGAGGGTGCATATATTTGCTAGTATATATATAATATACCAAGCGTGTTGGTAAATCCTCGCGGTGAGAAAAAACCCAGCAAATAGTTTGATTGTAAAAATATACTACCAAACATCAACCGGGGAGAAAAACATTTTTTTGAAAAAAGAAAAGACCAAGATAGTCGTACCAACAAAAAGTAATCTATTGGTACAGTATTTGGCCAAAAGAAAAAACAATTTATATGTATACATATGTATATAAGATATATATATATATTCATATAACCGCTAGGAGAATAAGCTAATAAGTAAAAAGTGCTCAATACCTTAGTAGAGCAAATAATAAAGATAAATCTAATGAGTCAGACGAACCTACTATTAGTTTCGCTTAATGCTCTTCAGGGCTAAGATCTGATTATATTATATGTATATATATATATATAGATGAGAGGTATCCAAAACTTGGTAGTAAGGGATGATTCTATATGTGATTTCTAAGACACACCGTATTATTATTGTATGTTCCAGTATGTATAAATACAGTGAATCTTTAAATCACTAAAGAGAGCTAAATGTATAATTTTATTATAAAAAAAATATATGGAATAACGGTGTTGAGTTTTTCCTTCCTTTCAAATATATATATATATATATATATAATATATATATATATATATATATAATATATATAAAGCAAGGCTCGTCTGTTATTTACAGATTTGAGCTCTCTAGTTATCGTAACATATATGCCGATGTATTTATCAGTTAAAACTCCGCTTCTTACTGGCAGGTGAGGACTTACAAGAAGTTAAGGAATCGGACTGATGAAAAGTCAGTCGCAGTTCACTCCCGTCAAGGAGTAATTGCTAAGTCTAGCTGCACTGAAGAGAAACGTAAACCGTCGAAACACTGTGGTAAAAAATCTGGGGTAAAATTTGTTTTATTGTCTGTCGTAAATTAAGCTAACATGGCGAGGCTCTCCTATAAACCGGATATGAGCTCTCTAACGGCTGTAACATATATACCTATGTATGTAATTTAACAGTTAAAATCTACTCTTTCCCTGCGTGTGACCGATGGTCAAGTGCTTACGACACCAGACTGATGGAAAATCAGTTGGGTTTCTATCCCGGCTGGGGGTATCTAACAGAGTTTAACCACACTGAGGAGACTGTATCATTGATAGAGCATTTGTATTTAAGTTAACGTAGTGTAGACATGGAATCAATACCTGGTTACTAATAGTTTCTCGCTTATGCAATTTTCAGACGAAATTTGTTTAGTCGCTTGTTTATATACGCCGTGGTTTGGAAGGTGACTGGATTTTGATTGGTCGGTTGAATATATATATATAATATATATATAATATATATATATATATATCGCATCTATCCAGAATCACAATGTGGCTTCCGAGCAAACCGGGCAACTGTGAACAATATCTTCTCACTACGCCAGCTGCCGGAAAAGTGACAAGAGAGGCAGATGCCACACTACATCGCATTCATAGAACTAACGAAGGCATTCAACCTGGTCAGCCGTAGTCGCTGCACCAGAGATTGTCATTCAAAAAATGGGCTGTTTAGCCACTCACGCAGTTGCAGATAAAAAAAGTGGACACTACGCCATCGTCTTTATTATATATATATATATATATATATATATATATTTGGTGTGTGTGTGTGTGTGTGTGTGTGTGTGTGTGTATTACTAAGCATAGCGTTGTATATAACGAAGATGGGCATACAGCAAGGATCGAACTCATTACGTTAGCTATATGGCGTACTTGAGTACTTTGTTAACCACTATTCAATTCCGGGTGCCCTACATTAAATTATTATCATCTTATGATCCGACCGGAAGTTTGCCCCGGTTCAGCTTTCTAACATTCAACGGCTGCTGTTGTCTCTGATATCAAGTGTAATCAATAATATCAACATTATGCGGATTATAATATCAAGTGTGAAAATACTGAAGCCGCTCTCTTTAGTTTCTTTAGATCTCAATGCGATATCATATCGTATACAATAAGCTGAGCCTGTGTTAATAACTTTCACATAAATTACTGAATAGACGATGCGTGGGTAAAATAGCCTTTCTGTTGTTTGAGGCGCTTCGTTTGCCGAAAGAAACTTGAAGGGTTTTTCATTACGAATTCAAACGTATCTTACGTATTCATTTACTGATAGGAATATATTTTATAGTTGAAACTCAACGTTGCTTCTAGTTCTTCCAATCACGCACAGATTTCAGACTAACAAAACTGTTACCCGTGTGTAAGTTGATTTCTCATTTTAGTCCTAAAATCTACCATAAAAAGAAAATCGATGAATTATTCGATGTTTGTTTTTGTTTGTTTTACGGCATATCAACACTTTTCGGGTCATTTACTACCGAAACTAGTAATTTTGATTAAAGAATTCTATAGGAAATGGTGCCATTTCCTATCTACCACAGAACATTCTAAAAAAAAAAAGAGGATCGAAATAACACCCCACCCCATACACCATTCAAATAAAATAAAAAAATAAATACAATTCTGGTCGGGTGCTTCGGTGATCCAACTGTTTCTTATAAATATCTGACTTTTAGAAGTATTCGCTAAACAGTTAGTGCTTATCGTTTGCACACGGCACGAGTATGTCTCATCCTCCACTTTCTGCCAATGGAAACCTTTCTTCTCATGCCGACAACTACAACTATAGCTGCTGTTGCTGATTTAAATTCTTAATTGACTTTTTCAACTGTCCAAGGACTTACTTTAGAAATTCGTTTAAATTACTTTGTTCATGTTTGTTTCATTTTTATTGAAAAAAAAGCCTTTGTATGTAGCCTCTTGTCTAGTATCCTTTTTATCTAGGCATAAGACCGCTACAGTTTCTATGTTTCAAGTTTGTAATATTTTCAAATTAGTATAAATAATTTTCATTAACTTAATTTGGTTTGGTTTAGGTTGTTTAATGGTATAATAACTGTGGGTTATTTAATGCCAACAAACTATTAGAGTGTGAGATAGAGTGTTGGTACTCAAGTTTCCTTTACAGGTGTAATTTTTTGTAGATATATTTCGTGGATGTATTTTATATCTTATTCGCGATTTTCGATATATTTTTATTTCTCTCAAGAAAGATAAAATGTCATCTATGTTAATATTCTTAAAGCGATGTGTATTTGGAGATCAATTTAATTGGTGACAGGCTGAAACTTGATTATAAATATGTTTTATATGAATCTTTGGATGTGCATAGTATACCCGTATTCGTTTTGTTGAAGAATTAATATTTAAAAGATAGTTTAAGCGTGGATTGATTAATTGATTGATTTTAACGGCATTTCGATACATATAGGGTTATTTATGCCTAGAGGTTTGGGAATCATGTTCATTGTACGTTCAAGTTTACATTTTTTTACATTAGATTGTAGGTAAAAAAAAGATATTTTAATGAAGAAGAAAAAGAAAGAAAGAAGCAATGAAAATGAATGAATGAATGAAAGAAAGAAAGAAAGAAAGGAAGAAAGAAAGAAAGAAGCAATGAGAAAGAAAGAAAGAAAGAAAGAAAGAAAGAAAGAAAAAGAAAGGAAGGAAGGAAGGAAGGAAGGAAAGACGCAATGAGAAAGAAAGGAAGAAAGAAAGAACGGAAGGTAGGAAGGAAGGAAGGAAGGGATGAAGGAAGGAAGAAGCAATGAGAAACAAACAAACAAACAAGACACAATAAGAAAAAAGAAAGAAAGAAAGAAAGAAAGAAAGAAAGAAAGAAAGAAAGAAAGGAAGGAAGGAAGGAAGGAAGACGCAATGAGAAGAAAGGAAGAAAGAAAGAACGGAAGGTAGGAAGGAAGGAAGGAAGGGATGAAGGAAGGAAGAAGCAATGAGAAACAAACAAACAAACAAGACACAATAAGAAAGAAAGAAAGAAAGAAAGAAAGAAAGGAAGGAAGGAAGGAAGGAAGGAAGGAAGGAAGGAAGACGCAATGAGAAAGAAAGGAAGAAAGAAAGAACGGAAGGTAGGAAGGAAGGAAGGAAGGGATGAAGGAAAGAAGAAGCAATGAGAAACAAACAAACAAACAAGACACAATAAGAAAGAAAGGAAAGAAAGGAAGGAAGGAAGGAAGGAAGGAAGACGCAATGAGAAAGGAAGGAAGAAAGAAAGAACGGAAGGTAGGAAGGAAGGAAGGAAGGGATGAAGGAAGGAAGAAGCAATGAGAAACAAACAAACAAACAAGACACAATAAGAAAGAAAGAGAAAGAAAGAAAGAAGGAGGAGGGAAGAAGGGAAGGAAGGAAGGAAGACGCAATGAGAAAGAAAGGAAGAAAGAAAGAACGGAAGGTAGGAAGGAAGGAAGGAAGGAAGGGATGAAGGAAGGAAGAAGCAATGAGAAAAAACAAACAAACAAGACACAATAAGAAAGAAAGAAAGAAAGAAAGAAGAAGAAAGAAAGAAAGAATGATCGATCAAAGCAGATAAGAAAAAAAACAATTTCAAAAAATAGAAAAGAAAATTGTTAAAGAAATTTTTTTAAAAAGGGGGAAAAATAGACAAAAAGAAAATGAAAACCAATTTTGTCCATCTCTTCGTATTTCCTTGTTTTTCATTTCTTTTCTTTTCTTCTTAGCTAAGAAAAATGTTGGTTGGTTGGTTGGTTGTTTTAACGGCATATCAACCCGTCTGGGATTAAGTCATGCCCAACGGTTAGGAAGTAATATACGTTGTGTATCTATATTTACACTTTTGTTTAGGTTTTAACAATGTGTTAGCATCATTGGGGATCATGTTGTATGGTATTGATTAGGTCCATGTCTATATTCTATTGTATAATTTTATTTCCCTCAAAAAGGACAGAATGTCTTCCATGTTGATTTTTTCAAACAGATCTTTCATATTGTTTGCATCAAAATAACGGTTTCTGATGTGAACAAAAACTCTACATTCTATAAGTAAATATTTAACTGGTCTCCAGTCTCCCAACGTGGGTTTGATTAGGAAGCTAAGAAAAAGAAAGAGTTGTCTAAAAAGAAAGATAAATCCCAAAAGAAAGATTTTTCTTCTTTTTTTCTTTCTCTCTTTCTTTCTTTCTTTGAAGAGAAAAAAATTTAAAAAAACATTAAAAAAACAAACAAACAAACAAGACAAAATAGAATAACAAAACAAAAACCTAACGGTCAGATTTTTCTGATCTGTGCCGTAGACGCCTGTATACCATTGCTGTCTTTACTTGTCGATCACAATGAGTGTCTTTACACTAAAAGAAGGATTAGGGTTAGGGTTAGGATTAGGGTTAGTGTTTGTTTAGGGTCAGGCTATTTCGGGAGTTTCCGTAATCTAATGCTATCTATGCGTAAAATGCGATAGTAATATTATTAGCTCTTGTGTGCTAATCTGAATTTGTACCCCCCCCCCCCAAAAAAAGGATAAGTGTTAGTGTTAGGGTTAGGGTTAGGGTTTGGTTAGGGTCAGGCTATTTCGGGAGTCTCCGTAATCCAATGCTATCTATACGTAAAATGCGATTCTTATTATATTAGCTCTTGTGCACTATTCTGCATTTGTACCCCCCCCCTCCAAAAAAGGATTAGTGTTAGGGTTAGTGTTAGGGTTAGGGTTAGTGTTTGGTTTGGGTCAGGCATTTCGGGAATTTCCGTAATCTGCTATTTATACGTAAAATGCGATTCTAATGATATTGTCTCTTGAGCGCTATTCTGAATTTGTACCAAAAAAGACACACAAAAAAAGAAACAAAAAAAGCAACACAAAAGAACACAAAATATCAAAACAAAACAAAAGGAAGAAAAAAAGAAAAGAATTGTGAAAGAAAAGAAGAAATAAAACTGTCTGTAACTTGAGAGTAGAGTAGAAACAATGTTCGGTTCCATTTGGGCTTGTTTGATTATCAAATCAAATCCATCCAGAAAGGCAAGACGCCGTAACGTCTGTAGAGCGGTAAACTCTGTGAATCTCGTCATTCAAAATAAAGCATTTGTTATTGTTATTGTTATTATTATTATTATTAGTTTAAGCGGAAATAGACAGAAAAGGATTAGTTGAGTGTGTTCTTAAGAGAATAATCACTTCTTAGGTAAATGCTATTTGCTTGTTAATAAGTCAACATTAGACAGACGCCCAATGTCCAGAGTAGATCTGACCACATCCGGACAATGACCTTCTTGAAGGCATTGTTTGATCTCTGTGTATTAAGAGATTAGACATGTTTCCATTCGGCACCTAGAAACAGTTTTAAATGCCGATTCTCAAGGCAGGTAATCTCTCCTCGTTTGGAGATCAGGCACATCATAGTCTTTCATCTTTCAAGCAGTTAGTGCATTTTCGTGCTTATGAAATTTGCGGTATATATATATATATATATATATATATATATATATATATATATATATATTAAAATAAGTGAACCACATACACTGTTTTTCCGCGTTTCACATCTCTTCAGTGTGGCTAGACACAACAACTACCTATGGCAAGGATCGAAATCCGACTAACTTTTTGTCTGCCCGACTTCTTAACCTCTCGGCCATGTGGAAGCTGCTGTAACGATGTGGCGTTTAAACTATTAAATACATTTGTTTGTTTATATATTTTACGATCACCAGAGAGATCCAGTCTGTTTACAAACGATCATTGCTTTATATATGCTGGCAGTGAAAGTTAATTTAAGTCACCCTACTGAGTGTGGGAGCATATAATAGAGTAATCCACAGACAACGTGTTTCGGTGTTTCATCATATATATATATATATATATATATATATATATATATATATATATTATATATATTATATTGTGTGTGTGTGTGTGTGTGTGTGTGTGTGTGTGTGTGTGTTATTTGAGCCACTTCTTTCACTACAGATTTCACTTCCTTGTCACTGAAATAATGTTTGCCTCTCAAACCCTTTTTCATGGGGCCAAAAAGATAATAGTCTGAAGGCGCTAAATCTGGTGAGTATGAAGGATGCGGTAAAGTTGTGCACTCGAATGAGGCGATTGTCTCCTTGTCCTGGTGCTTGTGTGTGCCCGAGCAGTGTCATGCAGATTGATGACATTGTCGATTTGCAAGTTGGGTCTTACTCATCGGATTATTTCTCTGAGCCTCGTTAGGGTCTCAATGTTTCAGTTTTATAAAAAAAAACTTCAAATAAAGAAAATGACATTACCTTATGACGCACCCTTGTACAATGAACATGATTCCCTAACCTCATTTTCCCAGCTACGAGTTAAATAGTATCACTACTGTTCTTCGAGAATAATGGCTTTGGCATTAAATCACACACGGACGGTTGATATGCCATTAAACAAAGAAACCAAACCAAACCTTTACGATAATCGAATTCGCTGTAGCGTAATAGTATGCCACACCCCAAGTCAATAAAAGAAACTATAAAATACAATAATGTCAGTCTTTCGAGATTGTTCCTTGGTTCCAAAGCAACTTTACAATTTAGCGAAGATCATAAAAGTTACGTTAAAATGAAGTCAGCCGAGATTGTAATTCCAATTGGTTAGATTCCTTGCCCAGAACAGATCGGTTGTTTTAGATGGGAATAAAGAACAAAAAAGAACAAAAAGGAAGACTTATGAACTTGTAAAATCCAGGGTACATAAAATCTTTTAACAAATTTATACACATACTAGACAAAATGTGATCGGTTGGGTCACCTATTGAGCTCTGGTTAGATAATTGAGATTAGGGACAAGTGTGTTTGCAAAGCGAATTAAATTTAAAAAATAAATAAATGCGACCGGACAAAACATTAAAATCATTTTGTAAGATTTCTAAGAAAAGAAATGTTTGGCTTAATTTAAGCTACGGGCTGCTGCTGATGAAATTTAACATTCAAATTCTCTCTCTCTCTCTCTCTCTCTCTCTCTCTCTCTCTCTCTCTCTCTCTCTCTCTCTCTCTCTCTCCAGAGAAACTAACATATATAACGAGGAGGTAATCATGACATATATTAAGAGGAGGAAAGTGATAGGCAGAATGTAAAGTAAGAGACGGGTCAGTTGTTGACTTAATTGCAAATTACAACTAAATAGAACCAATTAAAATGGAGTTTTTCAAACATAACACCATCCTAGAAGTAAGGAATAATTTGGTATAACTTT
>CM042149.1:47076213-47111213 GCA_023376005.1 Doryteuthis pealeii | reverse complement strand
TGTTGACGATCACATAGCCGAGCACCAGGTTCACTAGTGGCAGGAGGCGGCCACTGCATCACATCAATTCAGAGAGCTTGGTTTAGGTTTATACAAACGGGGGAATTGTGGTAAGTAAAGTAGGCGGAGTGGCCTATTGTCATTACAGTGAGGGAGTCTATCCTCTTTTCACTAGTGCTAAATCAAGGAGAATGTTTTTACATCTACCGCCAGCTCACTACTTTACCGCACTGATCAAAGCTGTGCTTTTCATGCACTGAGTTAGCGAGGGCCGGTATCGAACTCAGAACCTTGTGGTTCCGATGCGTATTCTCTATCGACAGAGTTAAACCGGTCCCTAAGAATTGACGTAGGGTGACAGAATTATGCCTATCTTTGCAATGGAAAAAGCTTACTTAGAAGCTTTGAAAATCAGCATTCTAAATATTTTTTGTTTTTAACTTGAGGTCGAGAACCGACCGCTGTCACCGGTATAAAGTGCGCGGCTATATCGGCCACAAGTTAGACTTTCTTTCTTGCAGCCACAGAGTTAATCTTTCATGATGTAATTCAACTTTCGTTTTATGTCGTGGCAAAGCACATATGTACCCACAACCTTGGAACGTACTATTTTTATGTGTTATTGATTTCATAGCACGGCACATTCAGCGGTGTTCTGGTCTGGTTGTATTGAAATCATCGCGTGCATCTGTGTGTGCTTTTGAAAGGTGTGTGTGTGTGTGTGTGTGTGTGTGTGTGCTTTTGTATGTATGTGCGGTTGTGTGCGTGTGTATCACAACGTTTACGTGCATGTGCATGTGTGTCGCTGCACGCGTGTGTATGCATGTGTGAGTGTGTTTGTGCATATGTGTCGCTGGGTATGGCTGTGCGTGTACGCCTTTGGTTTCTTTGTTTAATGGCATATCAACCTTTGTGGGTTATTTAATACCAAAGCCATTCTTATAGAATAACAATAGTGGTACTATTTAATCCATAACTTGGGGAATGAAGGCTATGCAGCAAAGATTTGGCCTTAGTAGGTGTATCGTGAAGCGGTAGATCATCTTCTTAGTCTGCATCTGTAATAGTTTCTGCGGAATATCGTCTACTTCGTGATTTTTTTTTGTGTGTGACACATAAAGCAAGTAAAATCGTCGGGGTGGCCTAAAGTCGGTAGCAGCCAATCAGCGAGGGAGTCTATCCTCTTTTCACTAGCGCTAGACCAAGGAGATTGTTTTAGCGTCTGAGGTGGAGCGCCACACATAACATCGGCTCCTTACTTTACCGCACAGATTCCAGTGCTACTCATATGCTGAGTTGGCGAGGGCCGGTATCGAACTAGGAACCTTATGGATTCTAGCCGAACGCTGTGACGCATAAAGTATGAAAATAACTCCGAAAGAAAGAAAAATATAATTTTAAATAATCAGTAGTGCTTATATATATTTACCAATCCTTTTCAGGTTTGAATTCAGAGTTTTCTTTCTCCTAGACCGGTTGCCTAACCAAGGTTAAAGAGCCCAGTCTGCCCTATTATTTACCCATAGCTGGAGGGAGAGTAGGATTCATACATTTACCAAGTGTATTAACGCTAAGTGAAATGCAATTTCCACGTCCAGGATTTGAAATCGGGTCGACGAGTCCATTTCCTATGACTTTAACCATTACACCACGCGCTTCCTAGTGCTTATATAACTACGGGAAGCCCCCTGGACCCTAATGAAGTGCTTAGAGAATAAGCTATATGGCAGCTACACAAGAATGCTGTGTGCGATATTGAACAAGTCGTGGAATAACAACCCACAAGAAACCAGCTATACGTGAAACGTCGAAAACGGTGTCTGTAGATATATATATATATATATATATATATATATATATATATATATATATATATATATAGTCATCCACAGACACCGTGTTTCGACGTATCACGTCATATTAGTGTGGTTAGACATTTGTAGGCTACTTCTAGCCGGGATGAAAACCCGATCGATTTTGAATCACTCGGCCATAGTCACCTACAGAATGGGAGGAGGATTTTAACACATCTGTATATATCTAAAAGCCACCAGAGAGTGTTCCATCCCTTTTATAGAAGAGCGTTGCCTTTAAATATATATATATATATATATATATATATATATATATATATTATATATGGGAGTAAATATGGAAATAAATCCGACATATCAAGAAATTTGAAAAAACAAGTGTTCCAAAAATTAGATGAATTTATTTATCGACGCTTAAACGTTTCGGTTTCTTTAAACCTTGATCAGGATGTATTAACGGGTGAAGAAATTGATAGATGTTTTATAGATGACAGGAGATAAAAAATCTTTATAAATTTTTTTTGTTGTGTAACTGTATTTGTTCAGCATTATATTTTTGAAAAGCTCTCAAAATCCATAAAAGAAAACAATCACAAACCTTTACTAATACATCTTATAATATAACAAAACTTCCCCATAGATACATAGTTTTACCTAATAACTCTTCCATTAACTCCATAGAAAACAATTTACACAACCTTGGTATCAAAATCGTTACTATTTCATCCAAATCAATTAGAAGCTTACTCAATGCTGGATCTCATCATCCTATAAAATCCGAGGCTGGCGTTTACGCAATTCCATGTAAAGATTGCGACAAAAAATACATTGGGGAAACCGCCAGAACTCTCAAGAAGCGTTTATATGAGCACAAACGTGATATTAAATTGGGCAATTTTCAGAACACCCTCCTCCAACATATGTCTGAAACTGGTCATAACTTTAGTTTCTATGATGCCACAATATTAGCTCATATTCACAACGAAAAACTACGACAGATTTTTGAGGCCTGTGCAATTTCGCTTTTGCCCTCCCTTAATAATCGACATGGATTTTTTAACATATTACCGTTTCTAGCTACAATAGTTTTAAATAACTACAAAATACCAGGCTTTATTTAATTATTTAGTTATCATTCCCACTTTGTTCCCTTTGTTCTCATAAAATAAGTCCATTAATACTTTTTCTTGTTTTTTGTTGAATGCATTTCTTCGGATCGCGACTCATCTTTCAAAAATATAACGCTAAACAAATACAGTTACACAACAAAAAAAAAATTATATAGATTTTTTATCTCCTGACATCTATAAAACATCCATCAATTTCTTCACCCCTTAATACATCCTTATGAAGGTTTAAAGAAACCGAAACGTTTAAGCGTGGATAAATAAATTCATCTCATTTTTGGAACACTTGTTTTTTGAAATTTTTTATATATATATATATATATATATATATATATATAATATATATAAATTTACTGGATTTAAAAAAAATGAGATGGTTATGCAATTAATAATTTACAGTAAATTCACAATAGGTCTAGATGAAATCGGTAAGTCAATTGTTTTTCTTTAACATTAATTCTTTCGAATACACTGCACACATACAACAAGACAACAGCTGATTTTGATAAACAGTAAATTTACACACCCATAAACAACCAAACGATATCTGGAATGTTAATCTCAGACACATTAATTTAAAAAAATGGGATCAGATGGTCCTGTTAGTAAAAAAAAAAAAACATGCTTAGGGCGAGCCAAATCTGGAATAATAATTATAAAAAAAAAAGGAAATGAACAGACATATAGACATAAGCGCGCACACACACACTTAGACACAGACAAACACCACATAAACAAGCACCCCCACCCACCCACATCACAAAGTTTGGAAGACATGAGACAGAACAAATGAACAGCCACTAGCAACAACTTCAGTTCTAGTAATCTTCTGTAGATGGGATTTTTATCCCGAAATATTAAGAATTAAGAATAAATCACAGGTTAACAAACAACACCACAGTTACCTTCTTTTTTCTTTACACTTGCATTGTGATAGCCTTCAAAACCAACCAACCAACCAATATAAACACAATGCTTCAAGCAAATTACAAAACACTTGTATATATATTTTCAAAAAACATCCTGTACTTTTATTTTTTTATAATCTTGACATCAAATATATGTAGTATACGTGAAACCCTTAAAATTAAAAAGAAATTTGTTTAAATGCGTAAGGTATTTACTCGCCTGTTGTTTATAGACTTGAGTTCTCTAGTGACAGTAAAAAAAAACATACATCTACGTAAGTATGTACTAATTAATTGTTCGGCAGCCGTGAGGGTAAGGAGCTTAACTGACGAAAATTCTGTCGGCTTTCGCTCCCGGCTAGAAGTAGCTGTTAAAAGTCGAAGTGAACTGACGAAACGTAAAGATCGAAACACTGTGTCCATGGAGGATATATATATATATATATATATATATATATTATATGAAAACTGATGATCAACTGAATAACGATCACCTCAGTATTTCGGCTAAAGAACCGCACCTTGAAAAAATCGTGATCATTTTTTTCAGGTAATCCGAATTTATGTCAGATATATCATTTTTTAATCTAAAAAAAATATTTGGAAAGAATAAGATTTATTTTTATTTCATTCAGTGCACGATTAGGTTATTTGTTTGTGGGCGTGAGAACTTCCAGAATTTTGGACCGTCGACCCGACGAGATAAAAATTCTGAATAGATAGTGTGTGTGTGTGTGTGTGTGTGTGTGTGTGTGTGTGTTGTGTGTGTGTGTTACTCTCCTCTGTGACCTCATAGGCTCGAGCATTTTCGCACATAAGCATTTTTCTCCTCTCCTTTCCTCTCCCCGCTACCCCCTCATCCCACTTCCTCTTGAAACAGGTCGATCATTAACTAGCCGGCACGTGATTGATAAATTTACAGGCAAGGTTAAGTTGACCTTGCTTCACACTAAAACCCCGTGATAGAGCCAGACCAGGCGAGCGTCGAGTCGAGTCGAGCACACTGACCGGCCGTTGGTGCCACAGCCGTGTTAGTTACACGAACCAACCGCGACTTTGGGCCGGCTAAATCGATGAAGAAGCCACAACGCCCTTTTCCGTCTTATGCAAACTGCTATTAAAGGTTGCTGGTGGCAGGCGTGAACGGAGAGATACGAAGGCGGCGGCGGAAGGTGCTGAGTCAGGGTTAGGCAAGGAAAGTGTTGAGAAAAGGGAGAGAGATCATGGTACAAACATCCGGTTGTTCAACCACCGCTCTGCTAAATAGTGTTACTGCAAGCATCATTTCCAAGAAAGAAAAGGGGAAATGAAAATTTACATTTGAGGATATGTGGCTGGTTTTATTCGCGCAAACTGACCTCACTAAGAAAAAGCACTCGAATCCTTTATCCGCTGACGATCCATTTTCTATAGCACATCCCTATTAAATAAGGAACCGAGGCTTTAAAAAAATTCCGTGATATATATATATAGTTATCAGATGAACTGTTTTTTAAATTAAAATTTTTTTTTTTTTTAGAAATATACGTACATGCAGTGATAGTATTCAAACTATTAAAATAATTGGAAATCCTATCAAGTCAGTGCTAGGGTTTTGTGCTCCCTTCCAATCTATAATACAGCCCCCTCCAATTCTACTACATGCAATTTTCATAAAGTAGTTTCTATCAAATACAAATTTACATTTTGGTGTATGTAGTGATTTTATTCGCACCAAATAACCTCACGAAGAAAAAGCACTCGAACCCTTTCTCCGCTGACGATCCATCCTTTCAGCAGCACATCCTATTAAATAAGGACTGGGCTTTCTTTTTTAAATGTCTGTAATTAACATCGAGCTGCTATGTGTACTTTTTATGGGATTTCTGCAGAAGTCCGTAGAGTGTCCGGTCGGAACACACGGTTCCGGGTTCAATACCGGCCCTTGCCAACTCACCAGCGCAAGAGTATAACGGCTTAGATCTGTGCGGTACATGGAGGTTGATGGTAGGTGTTGCGCTGCACCTAGGCGCAAAAACATCTCCCTGTTCCAGCGCCAGTGAAAGAGGATGGACTCCCTCGTTGCCTTGATTATATGTTATAGTATAGGCCACTCGCGTTAATTACTACTGTTACAAATTAAAGAGGTTAATTTATTTAGATGGATTGGTTTGGTTTGGGTTATTTGTTTAATGGCATATCAACTCTTGTCAAACATTTCCTCATGTAATGTGGAATTTTCGCTCAAGTCAGAAAGAATATTTCAACGCAAATAAATGAGGGATCTGTTTTGAGAATACTAACATGGGTGACATTTTATCCTTTTTGAGAGAATAAGAATATATCGAAAATTATGAATCAGATATAAAATACATCTACGAAATTAACACCTGTAAAGGAAACTTGAGTACCCACTTTTATCTTATCTCTAAGTTTTTGGAATTAAATAACCTACAGGGTTCATTAATACTATAAAATGTTAATGTTCTTGGAATACGTTAGAAAACGTTAGTGAAAAGATTCACGGTGAAGTTCGAACGAAGCAACAGAAAAGATAATACATATAGACTTTATTTGTCTGGAACACATGGTGGATACACATCATGACAAGGTGCAGTAAGATATAGAAAACAGATGCATAAAGATCACAAAGGATGTAGGACTAAGTCATAAAGAGTGATAAAGATGTTGTCCGTATGGTCTCAATTCCTCTTCTAATTTCAGTTCTTCTAGTTTTTTTCTAAACTGCTCATGGCGGAGGGGTCGGGAATACATACAGTAAACACTGTGGTTATCATATATATATATATATATAATTATTATATATATATATATATATGAAAAGAATATTTAAAAAATATAACAAACACAGGATGTTACGAAAGGAACATCCTGTGTTTGTTATATTTTTAAAATATTTTTCTTTTTATATTGTCGGATTAATTTCCTCATCGTTATTTCATATATATATGTATATATATATATATATTATATTATATATATATATTATATATAATATATATTTATAGTGTGTGTGTGTGTGTGTGTGTGTGTGTAGGGATGTAAAAAAAAAACACTGACTTTTTATGGTGGAAGAATTAATTTGTATTAAAGAAAACAATAACAAATAATATGAAAACGTGTCATTTTTCAAGTTTGGTTTCATTTTTTTTATGCACAGATTTTTATGTTTAAAAAAGAAGAAAGATAATAGTGATATATTTTTCGCAGACAAAAATTACTTATATGGCTTCAATTAGCTTGTCACTGAAAACTATTTATCTTTTCTTCTTTTTTTAACATAAAATCTGTGCATAAAAAAAATGACACAAACTTGAAAATGCGTTTTCATATTATTTGTTATTTGTTTTTTTTAATACAAATTAGATTCTTCCACCATTAAAAAGTCCTATCTGTTTTTTTTTAGCATCCTACACACACCAACACACAACACACATATATATGATATATTATATAATAGTATATATATATATATATATATATATATTATATACTATATATATGGAAATACGATGAGGAAATTAATCCGACAATAAATGAAAAGAAATTTTTATAAATATAAAACACAGGATGTTCCTGTTCGTAACATCTGTGTTGTTATATTTTTAAATATTTTTTTCATATATATATTTATATATATATTATAATATATACTATATTGAATAAAGTGTTTACTGTATGTTTTTCCGTCCTCGCATGAGCAGTTTAGAAAAAGACTAGAAGAACTGGAAATTAGAAAGGAATTGAGAATACGGCAACATCTTTATCACTTCTTTATGACTTAGTCTACTCTTTGGTGTATCTTTTATGATCTGTTTTCTATATCTTACTGCACCTTGTCATGAATTAAGTGTTATTCCACCATTGTGGTCCGACAAATAAAGTCATATGTATTATCTCTGGTTGCTTGTTCGAACTTCCGTTGATCTTTTCACTAACGTTTCTACGATATCCAAGAACATTAACATTTTATAGTTAATGACCTGTAAGGTTTATTTAATTCCCAAAACTATTAGAGTGTAAGATAAAGTGGGTACTCAAGTTTCCTTTACGGTGTATTTGTAGATGTATTATATCTGATTCATAATTTTCGATATATTCTTATTTCTTCAAAAAGGATGAAATGTCACCTGTTAGTATTCTCCAAACAGATCTCATTTATTTGCGGTTGAATATTTTTTCTGACTTGAGCGAAAATTCACATTACATGAGGAAATGTTTGACAAGGAGTTGATATGCATTAAACAAATAACCAAACCAAACACATCTATAATAAGGATCTTTAATTTGTAAAGTATAATTAGACGGAGTGGCTATACTATATACGTATAATCAAGGCAACGAGGAGTCCTCCTTTTCACAGGGGGGGTGGGGGGGGGTTGGGGGGGGGGGGGGGGCGCTGGAAAGGGAGATTGTTTTTGTTCCCTGAGGTTCAGCGCAAGACCCTACATCAACCTCCATGTTACCGAAGATTAAGCGCGTGATACTCTTGCGCTGAGTTGGGAAGGGCGGTATTGAACCGGAACGTGTGGTTACGACCGACACTCTACGGACTTCTGCAGAAATCCAAAAAAGTAACTAGCAGCTCGATGTTAATTACAGACTTTAAAAAAGAAAGCCCAGTTCTTATTTAATAGGGATGGTTGCTGCTGAAAGGATGGATAGTCAGCGAGAAGGTTCGAGTGGGCTTTTTTTTGTGAGTTAGTTTTGGTGGCATAAAATAGCTACATACACAAATGTAAATTGGTATTTGATATGATATGACTTTATGAAATTGCATGTGTAGAATTGGAGGGGCTGTATATGATTGAAGGGACACAAAAACCTAGCACTGGAACTTGATAGGATTTCCGAATTATTTTAATAGTTTGATACTATCACTGCCATGTACGTTATTCTAAAAAAAAAAAATTTTAATTTAAAAAACAGGTTATTGATAACTATATATTATATATCACGGAATTTTTTAAAGGCCTCGGTTCTTATTTAATAGGGATGTGTATAGAATGGATTGGATCGTCACGGATAAGGATTCGAGTGCTTTTTCTTAGTGAGGTCAGGTTTGGTGCGAATAAAACGCAGCCACATATCTCAATTGTAAATTTCATTTCTTTTTTTCTTGGAAATGATGCTTGAGTAACACTATTTAGCAGAGCGGTGGTTGAACACGATGTTTGTACCATGATCTCTCTTCCTTTTCTCACGCTTTTCTTGCCTAACCTGATCAGCACTCAGCCGCCGCTTGTATCTTCCGTTCACGCCTGCGCACAGCAACTTTAATAGGCAGTTTTTGCATAAGACGGAAGGGCGTTGTGGCTTCTTCATCGATTTAGCCGGCCAAGTGGGTTGTTCGTGTACTAACAGCGGCATGTGGCACACGGCGGTGTGTGTCGACTGACTCGACGCTCCTGTCTGGCTTCTATACGGGGTTTTCAGTGTGAAGCAGGTACTTAACTTGCTGTTAATTTATAATCCGTGCCGGCTAGTTAAAATGATGACCTGTTTCAAGAGGAAGTGGGGGGATGAGGGGGTAAGCGGTGGAGAGAAAGGAGGAAAAATGTTATGTGCGAACATGCTGAGCTATGAGGTCACAGAGGAGAGTAACACACACACACACCAACATCACACACACAACACACACAACACACAACTATCTATTCAGAATTTTATTGTCGGTCGAGGCCAAAATTGGAAGTTCTAGCCCACAAACAAATAACCTTATCGTGCTACTGAATAAATAAAAATAATCTTATTCCTTTCCAAATATTTTTGTTTTAGATTAAAAATGATTTCTGACTGATAATTCGGATTATGAAAAAAATGATGCACGATTTTTTCAGGTGGGGTTCTTTGGCGAGATATCTGGGTGATCGTTTATTCAGTGATCATAGTTTTCAATATATTATATTTATATATTATATATATATTAGTCTCCATGGACACAGTGTTTTTCCGATTTTACGTTTTCGTAGTTCACTTCGACTTTTTTCAGCTACTTCTAGCCGGGGCGAAAGGCCGACAGAATTTTCGTCAGTTAGCTCCTACTCACGGTGCGAACAAATTAATTTAGTAATACTTACGTAGATGTATGTTTTTTTTTACTGCATAGAGAACTCAAGTCTAATAACAGGCGGAGTAATACCTTTAGCATTTAAACAAATTTTTTTTAATTTTAAGGGTTTCACGTATACTACATATATTTGGATGTCAGATTATAAAATAAAAGTACGGATGTTTTTTGAAAATATATATACAAGTGTTTTGTAATTTGCTTGAAGCATTGTGTTTTAATAATTTTGGGGTTTTGGGTTTTGGTTGGGTTTTTGGAAAAAAAAGGGGCCTTTATCACATGCAAGTGTAGAAGAAAAGAAGGTAACTGTGGTGTTGTTTGTTACACTGTGATTTATTTTAATTTCTTATATTTCGGGATAAAATCCCAGTCTACAGAAGATTATAGAATGGAAGTTGTTGCTAGTGTGTTCAATTTGTTTGTTTCTGTCTTCCAACCTTGTGATTGGTGGGTGGGAGAGGGAGTGTTTTATGTGTGTGTTTGTCCTGTGAACTCAACGTGTGTGTGTGCGCGCATTATAAGTCTAATATGTCTGATTCATTTCGCTTTTTTTTTTTTGATAATTATTATTACAGATTTGAATAGAATATCAATGATGTTTTTTTTTTTGTTTACTACGGCGATTGATCTTTTTTTAAATAATGTGTCTGAGATTAAACACTTCGATATCGTTTGGTGTTATCTATGGTTGTAATTTATGTTTATATCAAATAGCTGTTGCTTGTGTATGTGTGCGTGTATTCGAAGAATAATGTTAAAGAAAAAAATGACTTACCGATTTCATCTAGACTATTGTGAATTTACTGTAAATTATTAATTGCATAAATCTCATTTTTTATTCAAATCCAAGTAATTTACCTATATATAATATATGTATATTATATTACTATATCATAAAAGAATTTCAAAAAACAAGTGTTCAAAATGAGATGCCATTTATTTAATCACGCTTAACGTTTCGGTTTCTTTAAACTTCATAAGGACTCGATATTAAGGTGAAGAAATTGATGACGATGTTCATTAATAGATGTCAGGAATAATAATCATATTACATTTTTTTTTTGTTGTGGTCAAAACTGTATTTGTTTAGCGTTATATTTTTGAAGAATGCAGTCGGATCCAGAACGATGCATTCAACAAAAAAAAAGAAAAAGTATTAATGGACTTATTTTATGAGAAAAGGGAACAAGTGTTGGGAATGCTAAGATAAATATTAAATAAAGCCTAGGTATTTCGTAGTTATTTAAAGACTATTCGTAGCAAGAAACGGTAACTATGTTAAACCTCATGTCCCGATTATATAAGGGAGGGCAAAGCGAAATTGAAGGCCTCAAATCTGTACGTAGTTTTTTTGTTGTGCAACTATGGAGCTAATATTGTGGCATATAGAATAAAGTTATTGAACAGTTTCAGACATATGTTGGAGGAGGGTGTTCTGAAAATTGCCCCTTTATATCAGTTTGTGCTCATATAAAGCTTAATATAGAGAGATATCTGGAGAAGAATATTCCAATGTAATTTTTTGTTCGCAAATGCTTTACATGGAATTGCGTAAACGCAGCTCGGATTTAAATAAGAGATATAAGAAGATAGCATTGAGTAAGCTTCTAATTGATTTTGATGAAATAGTAACGATTTTGATACGCAAGGTTGTGGTATTGGTTTCTATGGAGTTATGGAAGAGTTTTATAGGTAAAACTATGTATCTATGGGGAAGTTTTGTATATTATAAAAGATAGTATTAGTAAGGTTCTGTGATTGTTTTCTTTATGGAATTTTGAGAGCTATTTCAAAAAATTTATAACATGCCTGAAACACTAACATTACAGCATACAAAAAAATTTATAAAGATTTTTTTCATATCACTGTACACTCTATAAAACATCTATCAATTTCTCAACCCGGTGGAATACATCCTGACTCAAAGGATTTAAAAGAAACGAACGTTAAATAATGCGTCGATAATAATTCAATCTAATTTTTGGAACACTTGTTTTCTATTCAAATTTCTTGATATGTCGACATATCTTATTTTCGCATATTACTCTCCATATATATATTAATATTATTATATTATAATATATATATATATTAAATGGCACGCTCTTCTATAAAGGATGGAACATCTCTGGATGCTTTTAGAATTATACAGATGTTTGTTTAAAATCTCCTCCATTCTGTAGGTGACTATGAGCCGAGTGATTCAAATGATCGGTTTATCATCCGGTAGAAGTGCCTACAAATGTCTACCAACTAAATCTGACGTGATACTGAAACACGGTGCTGTGGATGACTATATATTATATATATAATATATAGTATATATAATATATATATATATATTATTATATACAGACACGGTTTTTTTCGAGTTTCACGTAATGCTGGTTTTCTTGTGGGTTGTTTTCCCGACTTGTTCATATCGCAACAGCATTCTTGATGTAAGCTGCCATATAAGTTATTCTCTAAGCACTTCATTAGGGCTCGGGGGTTCCGGTAGTTATATAAGCACTAGGAAAGGCGTGGTGTAATGGTTAAAGTCATAAAGGAATGGACTCGTGACGATTTTCAAATCTGGAGTGGAAATTGCATTTCACTAGCGTTAATAACTTGGTATGTATGAATACTATGCTCGCTCCAGCTATGGGTAAATAATAGGGCAGACTGGGCTCTTAACCTTGTTAGGCAATCGTCTAGGAGAAGAAAATTGTTCAAACCTGAAAGGATGGTAAATATATATAAGCACTACTGATTATTTAATTATATTTTTCTTTCTTTCGGAGTTATTTTCATATTTATGGTCCCAGGTCGGCTAGAATCCATAGGTTCCTAGTTCGATCGGACCTGCAACTCAGCATTGAGTAGCACTGGAATATGTGCGGTAAAGTAGGAGCCGATGTTATGTGGGGCTTCCATCAGAGCTAAAAATCTCTTGTCTAGGGCTAGTGAAAAGAGGATAGACTCCTCCGCTGATTGGATGCTACGATTTAAGGCACCCCGACGATTTTCTTGCTTATGTGCTACACACAAAAAAATCACGAAAGTAGACGAATTTCGCAGAAACTATTACAGATGCGACTAAGAGATGATCTCGTTCAGATAACACCTACTAGGCCAATTTTGCTGCTAGCTTCATTCCCAAGTTATGGATTAATGTACCACTATTGTTATTCTATAAGAATGGCTTTGGTATTAATAACGCACAAAGGTTGATATGCCATAAAAAAAGAACCAAAGGGTACAAGCACGCATACCAGCGGACCATATTGCAAAAACTCACAATCATACACGCGTGCAGCGACACACATGCACATGCACGTAAAACGTTGTGATACACACGCACACAACGCACATACATACCAGCACACACACACACACACACACACAACCTTTCAAAAGCACACACAGATGCAGCGCGATGATTTCAATCAACAGACAGAACACCGTGACTGTGCCGTCTATGAAATCATAACACATAAATAGTACGTTCCAAGGTTGTGGGTAATATGTGCTTTTGCCACGACATAAAACGAAGTTTGAATTACATCATGAAAGATTAACTCTGTGGCTGCAAGAAAGAAAGTCTAACTTGTGGCCGATATAGCGCGCACTTTATACCGGTGACAGCGGTCGGTTCTCGACTCAGTTAAAAACAAAATATTTAGAATGCTGATTTTCAAAGCTTCTAAGTAAGCTTTTTCCATTGCAAAGATAGGCATAATTCTGTCACCCTACGTCAATTCTTAGGACCGGTTTAACTCTGTCGATAGAGAATACGCATCGGAACCATAAGGTTCTGAGTTCGATACCGCTCGCTAACTCAGTGCATGAAAGCACAGCTTTGATCAGTGCGGTAAAGTAGTGAGCTGGCGGTAGATGTAAAAACATTCTCCTTGATTTAGCACTAGTGAAAAGAGGATAGACTGCCTCACTCCCCTACTTTGCCTACTTACCACAATTTCCCCGTTTGGTAAACCTAAACCAAGCTCTCTTGAATTGATGTATGCAGTGGCCGCCTCCTGCCACTAGTGAACCTGGTGCTCGGCTATGTGATCGTCAACATAAGGTCAATCACGCAACTCTCGCGGTAGATTGCGAAAAACACGCGTAAGATGTTTTTTAGAGTAATATAAATATACATGTATATACACATATGCACAACTAATATATATATATATATATATATATATATATATATTTATATTAACTTATTATATAAACTTACCACTTATTTTATTAAACTTGCATAGGCGAGAAATTGTCAGTTACAAAGCACTGTTGAATTCATGTCCACGCTACCCGAAACTTTTATTTTTTTTTGTTTTTATTCTTTTTTATATTTATTCATTCTTGATGGAAATTCTAACTTTAAAAAAAATTTTAACTCAATTTTTTAAACTATTTTGTAAAACTCATTTTAATCTATTTAACTAACAGAGAAACCTGAAGTAAAGGCGATTAAGGGTACTCCACATTCCCCAGACCTCCAGAACTGAAACCTCTCGATCATATAGAGTTTAACGTCATAACAAGGACACCAAGACCCTCAGCCACCGCTTCTAGTACCAATATGATAAGAAGAGTTGTGCTTGCCATAAGGTAATAGAGTTGGGACGATCATATAAGTGCTAAGGAGGCCTAATGGTTAGAGTCGTAGGAAATGGACTCGGCGACCCAGTTCAATTCCTGGACTGAAGCTGTTAGCATTTCACATGGTGCTAATACCCTTGGGAAAGGTATGAATCCAATTCTCTCTCCAGCTATGGGTAAATAGCAGGGTAGACTGGACTCTTTAACCATGTCTAGGTAACCAGTCTAGGAGAAGGAAAACTCTGATTTCAAACCTGCAAAACTCCGCTTAAGAAATTGACCTTGTGTCGCATCCTTCTCGTGTGGAGGGGTTGTAAATATATATGTGCTAGGTTTTGATTTGAGCAGCCGATTGATCGTAGCGGCCTCACCGACTGATCGCCAAACCCAAGTAAGGGCCAAGTAGAGTGTTGCATGACATAGACAATCCTAAGCATCCGCGGCCAACAGAGGTGTATAATATAGTCGATGTGTTTGTGTGTGTATATACATATAGTGTTGTATATATATATATATTATATATATATATATATATATGTAACGAGACTGAAAGGCAAGCCCTATGAATAAGCGGATTCCCATCCCCCACAAACAAAGGGCGCGTCAGGATATGTTGCCTGTGCGAGGGGAAGAGTTTTTGCGAGCGGCTACGGATACTCGAAATCGCTACCTCCTCGTGCTGAGGTGTTGTTAGTAGAGACCAAATAAAGTATATGCGAATTTGCATAAGCGCAGCCGAACGAGCAGAATAAAGACGGACTGTCGCTGACAGGGCGAGTGAGGAAGAAAGTGTTTGGACTGCAAGTGAATTCTGACGATGCTATTTGAAGTGAGAGTAACGTGCTCAGTTGGAAAGGAAATACTTTTCGTGTGCGATAGAGATTTAATATTGCAAAGGATTGATATTACCTTGAATTTTGGACCCTTTCAAAAGAATATATATATATATATATATATATATATATATATATATATGGGAGTAAAATGAGGAAATCAATCCGACAGTTATGTGGAGAAATGTAGACAAACACGGGATGTTACACTGGGAAAATGTAGCCTTTTTCTAGATATTTCCAACCAAGGCATTCAAAAACATTTATCACCCTTTGAACAACAAAAATTTTTTTTTCTTTTCTTTTTATCATAGTCCTGAAGAAGCTTTTATATAAACTGAACTGTTTAAACGTCGACATGACCACCAATGATAAACTTCCATCCATTGTAACATCCCGTGTTTGTCTATATTTCTCCACACATACACACACACACACACATATATATATATATATATATATATTTGTGTGTGTGTGTGTGTCTGTGTGTGTGTGTGAGATATAGTGTCTCTGTGTGAGTATATATATATTTACCAACACCTCCGCACGAGCAAGGTCAATTTTTTAAGCGGAGTTCAACAGGTTTGAATTCAGAGTTTTCCTTCTCCTAGACCGATTGCCTAAGGTTAAAGAGTATGTCCTAATATTTATCCATAGCTGGAGGGAGTGTAGAATTCATACCTTTCCCACGGGTATTAGCGCTAAGCGCAATTACCACATCCAGGATTTGAACTCGCGGCGACATTTCCCATGATTTTAACCATTACACCACGCGTTCTGTGTGAGTATAGTGTGTGTATTATGAAAGCTTTTAATTCTAATTTTCTACTAGTTTGCTGTTTATCTAGAAGCACTTAGATTCGATCGGATTGATGAGTAGGCCAAATAACACACACACACACACACATACACACACACACACACACACACACATATATATATATATATATATATATATATATATATATATATATATATTATACTAAAGCTGAGAGAATCAACATTTGTCTCCTAAAGGCTTTTTTACTGTTTAGTTTAATGACACGAAAGTTATACTAAATTATCCCTTACTTCTAGGATGGAGTTATGTTTGAAAAACTTCATTTTGATTGGTTCTATTTAGTTGTAATTTGCAATTAAGTCAAAAACTGACCCGTCTCTTATACATTCTGCCTATCACTTTCCTCCTCTTAATGTATATCATGATTACCTCCTCGTTATATATGTTAGTTTCTCTGGGAGAGTAGAGTAGAGAGAGAGAGAGAGAGAGAGAGAGAGAGAGAAGAGAAGAGAGAGAGAGAGGAGAGAGAGAGAGAGAATTTGAATTGTATTTCTATGTTAAATTTCACCAGCAGCAACCCGTAGCTTAAATTAAGTCAAACGTTTCTTTTCTTGGAAATCTTACAAAATGATTTTAATGTTTTGTCCTGTCGCATTTATTTATTTTTGGAATTTAATTCGCTTTGCAAATTCCCTTTTCCCTAATCTCAATTATCACACCAGAGCTCAATAGGTGACCCAACGGATCACATTTTGTCTAGTATGTGTATAAATTTGTTAAAAGATTTTATGTACCCTGGATTTTACAAGTTCATAAGTCTTCCTTTTTGTTCTTTTTGTTCTTTATTCCCATCTAAAACAACCGATCTGTTCTGGGAAAGGAATCTAACCAATTGGAATTACAATCTCAGCTGACTTCATTTTAACGTAACTTTTATGATCTTCGCTAAATTGTAAAGTTGCTTTGGAACCAAGGAACAATCTCGGAAGACTGACATTATTGTATTTTATAGTTTCTTTTATTGACTTGGGGTGTGGCATACTATTACGCTACAGCAAATTCGATTATCGTAAAGGTTTGGCTTAGTTTCTTTGTTTAATGGCATATCAACCGTCCGTGGGTGATTTAATGCCAAAGCCATTATTCTCGAAGAACAGTAGTGATACTATTTAACTCGTAGCTGGGGAAATGAGGTTAGGGAATCATGTTCATTGTACAAGGGTGCGTCAAAAGGTAACGTGATTTTCTTTATTTCATATGAAGTTTTTTTTTTTATAAAACTAACTGAAACATTGAGACCCTAACGAGGCTCAGAGAAATAATTCGATGAGTAAGACCCAACTTGCCAATCGACAATGTCCTCCTTCTACATGACAATGCTCGAGCACACACAAGCACCAGGACAAGGAGACAATCACCTCATTCGAGTGCACAACTTTACCGCATCCTTCATACTCACCAGATTTAGCGCCTTCAGACTATTATCTTTTTGGCCCTATGAAAAAGTGTTTGAGAGGCAAACATTATTTCAGTGACAAGGAAGTGAAATCTGTAGTGAAAGAAATGGCTCAAATAACACACACACACACACACACACACACACACACACACACATATATATATATATATATATATATATATATATATATATATGGTGAAACACCGAAACACGTTGTCTGTGGATTACTTATTATATGCTCCCACACTCGGTAGGGTGACTTAAATTAACTTTCACTGCCAGCATATATAAAGCAATGATAGTCTGGATCTCTCTGGTGATCGTAAAATATATAAACAAACGAATGTATTTAATAGTTTAAACACCACACCGTTACGGTTAAGAAGTCGGGCAGACAAAAAGGTAGTCGGATTTCGGTCCTTGCCATAGGTAGTTGTTGTGTCTAGCCACACTGAAGAAGCATGAAACGCAGAAAAACGGTGTCTGTGGTTCACTTATTTTAATATATATATATATATATATATATATATATATATATATATATACCGCAAATTTCATAAGCACGAAAATGCACTAACTGCTTGAAAGATGAAAGACTATGATGTGCCTGATCTCCAAACGAGGAGAGATTACCTGCCTTGAGAATCGGCATTTAAAACTGTTTCTAGGTGCCGAATGGAAACATGTCTAATCTCTTAATACACAGAGATCAAACAATGCCTTCAAGAAGGTCATTGTCCGGATGTGGTCAGATCTACTCTGGACATTGGGCGTCTGTCTAATGTTGACTTATTAACAAGCAAATAGCATTTACCTAAGAAGTGATTATTCTCTTAAGAACACACTCAACTAATCCTTTTTCTGTCTATTTCCGCTTAAACTAATAATAATAATAATAACAATAACAATAACAAATGCTTTATTTTGAATGACGAGATTCACAGAGTTTACCGCTCTACAGACGTTACGGCGTCTTGCCTTTCTGGATGGATTTGATTTGATAATCAAACAAGCCCAAATGGAACCGAACATTGTTTCTACTCTACTCTCAAGTTACAGACAGTTTTATTTCTTCTTTTCTTTCACAATTCTTTTCTTTTTTTTCTTCCTTTTGTTTTGTTTTGATATTTTGTGTTCTTTTGTGTTGCTTTTTTTGTTTCTTTTTTTTTGTGTCTTTTTTGGTACAAATTCAGAATAGCGCTCAAGAGATAATATCATTAGAATCGCATTTTACGTATAAATAGCAGATTACGGAAATTCCCGAAATAGCCTGACCCAAACCAAACACTAACCCTAACCCTAACACTAACCCTAACACTAATCCTTTTTTGGAGGGGGGTACAAATGCAGAATAGTGCACAATAGCTAATATAATAAGAATCGCATTTTACGTATAGATAGCATTGGATTACGGAGACTCCCGAAATAGCCTGACCCTAACCAAACCCTAACCCTAACCCTAACACTAACACTTATCCTTTTTTTTTTGGGGGGGGGTACAAATTCAGATTAGCACACAAGAGCTAATAATATTACTATCGCATTTTACGCATAGATAGCATTAGATTACGGAAACTCCCGAAATAGCCTGACCCTAAACAAACACTAACCCTAATCCTAACCCTAACACTAATCCTTCTTTTAGTGTAAAGACACTCGTTGTGATCGACAAGTAAAGACAGCAATGGTATACAGGCGTCTACGGCACAGATCAGAAAAATCTGACCGTTAGGTTTTTGTTTTGTTATTCTATTTTGTCTTTTTTTTTTTTTAATGTTTTTTTTTTGTTATTTTTTTCTCTTCAAAGAAAGAAAAAAAAGAAAAGAAAGAAAAGAAGAAAGAGAGAAAAGAAAAAAGAAGAAAAATCTTTCTTTTGGGATTTATCTTTCTTTTTAGACAACTCTTTCTTTTTCTTAGCTTCCTAATCAAACCCACGTTGGGAGACTGGAGACCAGTTAAATATTTACTTATAGAATGTAGAGTTTTTGTTCACATCAGAAACCGTTATTTTGATGCAAACAATATGAAAGATCTGTTTGAAAAAATCAACATGGAAGACATTCTGTCCTTTTTGAGGGAAATAAAATTATACCATAGAATATAGACATGGACCTAATCAATACCATACAACATGATCCCCAATGATGCTAACACATTGTTAAAACCTAAACAAAAGTGTAAATATAGATACACAACGTATATTACTTCCTAACCGTTGGGCATGACATAATCCCAGACGGGTTGATATGCCGTTAAAACCAACCAACCAACCAACATTTTTCTTAGCTAAGAAGAAAAGAAAAGAAATGAAAAACAAGGAAATACGAAGAGATGGACAAAATTGGTTTTCATTTTCTTTTTTTCTATTTTTTCCCCCTTTTTTAAAAAATTTCTTTAACAATTTTCTTTTCTATTTTTGAAATGTTTTTTTTTTCTTATCTGCTTTGATCGACATTCTTTCTTTCTTTCTTTCTTTCTTTCTTTCTTTCTTATTGTGTCTTGTTTGTTTGTTTGTTTCTTGCTTCTTCCTTCCTTCATCCCTTCCTTCCTTCCTTCCTACCTTCCTACCTTCCGTTCTTTCTTTCTTCCTTTCTTTCTCATTGCGTCTTCCTTCCTTCCTTCCTTCCTTCCTTTCTTTCTTTCTTTCTTTCTCATTGATTCTTCCTTCCTTTCTCTCTTCCTTCCTTTCCTCTTTCTTTCCCTTCTTTATTTCTTCATCATGGCATCTCATTTCTTTCTTTCTTTCTTTCTTTCTCATTGCTTCTTTCTTTCTTTCTTCCTTTCTTTCTTTCTTTCATTCATTCATTCATTTTCATTGCTTCTTTCTTAGATAAGCACTAACTGTTTAGCGAATACTTCTAAAAGTCAGATATTTATAAGAAACAGTTGGATCACCGAAGCACCCGACCAGAATTGTATTTATTTTTTTATTTTATTTGAATGGTGTATGGGGTGGGGTGTTATTTCGATCCTCTTTTTTTTTTTAGAATGTTCTGTGGTAGATAGGAAATGGCACCATTTCCTATAGAATTCTTTAATCAAAATTACTAGTTTCGGTAGTAAATGACCCGAAAAGTGTTGATATGCCGTAAAACAAACAAAAACAAACATCGAATAATTCATCGATTTTCTTTTTAGGGTAGATTTTAGGACTAAAATGAGAAATCAACTTACACACGGGTAACAATTTTGTTAGTCTGAAATCTGTGCGTGATTGGAAGGACTAGAAGCAACGTTGAGTTTCAACTATAAAATATATTCCTATCAGTAAATGAATACGTACGATACGTTTGAATTCGTAATGAAAAACCCTTCAAGTTTCTTTCGGCAAACGAAGCGCCTCAAACAACAGAAAGGCTATTTTACCACGCATCGTCTATTCAGTAATTTATGTGAAAGTTATTAACACAGGCTCAGCTTATTGTATACGATATGATATCGCATTGAGATCTAAAGAAACTAAAGAGAGCGGCTTCAGTATTTTCACACTTGATATTATAATCCGCATAATGTTGATATTATTGATTACACTTGATATCAGAGACAACAGCAGCCGTTGAATGTTAGAAAGCTGAACCGGGGCAAACTTCCGGTCGGATCATAAGATGATAATAATTTAATGTAGGGCACCCGGAATTGAATAGTGGTTAACAAAGTACTCAAGTACACCATATAGCTAACGTAATGAGTTCGATCCTTGCTGTATGCCCATCTTCGTTATATACAACGCTATGCTTAGTAATACACACACACACACACACACACACACACACACACACACACACATATCTAATATATAAAACAGAGATTTTGGTATGTACGTGTCGACGTATAACAAAAAAACGGGAGGTCACTCAGATTCAAAATCTTGCATACACATTGATATCGTTCTAACTAAGAAAAATTCCAAATTTGGTTATTGATTTTTACTGATTAAGGATTTAATCGATTAATTAATCCAAAATCACCCAATTTGCGGAACTGTCCGTATATCAGCCCCTCCTGATAATAAAATATTGTCTCTGCCTGCTTATTGTTAAAGCGATAACAGCAGCGAAGTTTTGATTTTAATGAATTAATTTTGCAGTCTAAGCCGTTCAGCTCCGAATTTATGGCCTATTTATAGTCCAGTCTTTAATAATTTTTATATCGTTAGAAAGATAAGAAAATACTCTTTCAAAATATATAATTTGTGTGAGTTTTTATTAATTGAATCATTTTTTACAGCGAGTTAAAAAATTAAAAAATGGCTTCGGATAGCCACGCTGCCTATGATTATTGCGATACAAGCAGTGCAGTCTATAACAGTCAGATCGGAATCTCTTACCTATTTAGGATTTTAATCTTTAAAATATTTATATCTTTAGTAATAAGATGAAATAGTCTTTCTGAATATGTAATTTGTATGTGTTTTATAGATTTTTTTTTTTTTTTACAGCGAGTTAAAAAAAAAAAAAATACTACGTATAGGCGATAATACGAATACGGCAGTTCGGAATCTCTTAGTCTTTCTGAATATGTAATTTGTATGTGTTTTTATAGATTAAATTATTTTTTACAGCGAGTTTGTCCATATTCTTAAATTGTACAGTACACTCATTTTAATTTTAATTTTTGTAATGCATAAAAATTGTAGAAAATCAAAATGCACGCTTTACGGTTACATTATTAAAAAAATATTTTAATCCGTAAATAACAGTATCATGAAAATCAGTTTACGTCGTAAGTACGGTTACATATTTGTATAAATTAAACTAAGATTTTCATTCGAATAAAATGACTTTTAATTCTTTAATTTATTTATTTAATTTTTATTGTTAGAGTTTTAAAGGGTTAAAAATAACAATAAGATTGACGAATTTCCTTAGAAACTGTTTTTCTTTTGGTTCGTTAACTAATTATTTTCTCAAACCACGATAAAAAAATTAAAAAAACAAAGGTTACTAATATGGACAAAATCCGGTGTTTTATCTTTAGTCGAAGGCCCGACTGGAGATAAGTAGTCAATTATTTGTAAGACGAAATTTATTTCAAGTTTATCTGACAATATCCAGTTATTGGAACATTTAAAAAAAAAATTATATGTAAGTACGAAAAATTGTAAGCGCTTTGTTTATCAAAATGACATGATTCGTTAGTAAATTACCCGAAAAGTTGATAAAACAAAACAACTAACAACCAACATTTAAATTATTATTCAAAATACAATTTAAAATATTCCTCAGAATTTGCCTTACAAATTAAATTTTAAGTTTTATGATTTTACTCTTTATTGTGAAGTCAATAAACATGCTGAGTTTATAGTGCAACTTTTCAGTTCTGAAAAATTGGCATGTTTAAATAGAGATTTCATAGGTGACATTTGAACTTTTATGAAAATTGATGTTTTGTAATTAATATAAATTTTGTAATAAAACTTAATTTTAACTAGGGGGGGGGTAGGGGTTAGGGTTAGGGGTAGGGGTTAGGGTTAGGGGGGGTAGTTTAATGGGAAAATAAATAAATAATTTGGGTTCCGTTCAAGCGGTTCCGATATGGGGGATCAATTTACTATAAACTTATACGAGGAAATGAGCACCGTGAATACTCAAATAATAAAGAACTTTTAAGAATTTTTTTTTCAATCTGATAGATTGGTGTGTAATCGATAATAATCAACTGAAGGAAAAAAATAGATGGGGGGAGTCCAGATAATCAGGTCCACCAAAACGTTTTTTAAACAATGTTTTTAAAATACTAGGTACCACCAATTTTACCCTGTGAAATTTACCCCCCCCCCTATATTTAACATTATGAAACTTGCAGGAAAATTAATATTTTCTTGAAAAAACTTTTTCCATTTGAAAGAAAAAACATTAAATAAACTCCTGATGATTTTTTAACTTTTTTTCAGCTTACGGAAATAATGAAAATTATGATTGAAAAACAATGTTTTCATTTTTGCACTGTTAAATCAACTGAAAATTAACGTAGCTAAAAACAAGTTACGATAAGAGTTTTTTTAAATTCTATGAAAAATCAATTAATTATAAATAATAACAAAATATTTCCGTTTTATTCAAGATGGCCTAAACTGATCAATTGGTGGTCCCTATAATACTATCTTAGGTTTTAGCAAAAATAGATATTGCAATACGAAGAATTTAAATTTTCGATTCTCAGCTTCTTTTTAAACTCAACATGCAATTAAGAACTAAATGTGAATTGTTGTCATGTACAAAAAATTTAAAACAATAACAAACAAATATACAAACGAATACTTTCAATTTGTTGTATAATAATATGAAATAATTTTAAACTATAAAACAGAAAATACAAATCCTGAAATATACAAATTCTCAATGATTTTAGTTTCAAGAATTATTTTCCTCTTACCCCCTCTCTAACTACTGTCTTCCACTTTCTCTCTCACTCCCTGGTGATCCAAATTTCATTTTAGTCCGGTCATGGACCGGGTACTTTAGCTAGTATATATATATATATATATATATATATATTTGAAAGGAAGGAAAAACTCAACACCGTTATTCCATAATATTTTTTTTTATAATAAAATTATACATTTAGCTCTCTTTAGTGATTTAAAGATTCACTGTATTTATACATACTGGAACATACAATAATAATACTGTGTGTCTTAGAAATCACATATAGAATCATCCCTTACTACCAAGTTTTGGATACCTCTCATCTATATATATATATATATACATATAATATAATCAGATCTTAGCCCTGAAGAGCATTAAGCGAAACTAATAGTAGGTTCGTCTGACTCATTAGATTTATCTTTATTATTTGCTCTACTAAGGTATTGAGCACTTTTTACTTATTAGCTTATTCTCCTAGCGTTATATGAATATATATATATATATATATATATATATATATATATATATATATATATATATATCTTATATACACATGTATACATATAAATTGTTTTTTCTTTTGGCCAAATACTGTACCAATAGATTACTTTTTGTTGGTACGACTATCTTGGTCTTTTCTTTTTTCCAAAAATTGTTTTCTCCCCGGTTGATGTTTGGTAGTATATTTTTACAATCAAACTATTTGCTGGGTTTTTTCTCACCGCGAGGATTTACCAACACGCTTGGTATATTATATATACTAGCAAATATATGCACCCTCCGGGTGCAATTCTTTAAGTTTTAATATAATAAAATATCATATTAAATTAGAAAGGCTAATGAAACTGTATAAGAATTCAGATAAAAATATTTGGAACAGAGGGGGTATGATTGAAAAATAGAACAGCTTTGAAACTAACTCTTCCATCATTTTCCCTTACTCCCGTCTTTCATTGGTAAATTTTCCTAATTTAACTATTTAGTTAAAATAGGAAGTAAAGAATAAGATTACAGTTATTTCATCTTGTTAATGGATTTTTTCATCAAGATAAAACCAAAAAATTAGAAATTAATAATACTAAGCATATATTTATTAAAATCAAATTTTTAATATAAATATGCAAATTAGCCTTCCCATTTTCACTGTAAACCTCTATTTTGTTGTATATATAAATACAATTGCATGTTATTTTTATGTAGATATGGTCAACAGTGTATGTAATGTAAAACAATTTTATTAATAATTGAGGTTTAAATAAAAATAAAATCATGGAGAATATGATGTAAATAACTAAAGGAATTGTGACTTGTATAGTAATATAGTTTCGGTTACAGACAGACAAACCCACAATCTCCATTATAATAAGATATATATATATATATATATATATATATATATATGTGCGTGTGTGCGATTTTATTTTGCGTTATAGAGTTGATGCACTTTTATTTCTGGTTAAAGCAAAATATTTCTTAGAACAATGTCATGTCAAAGATTGACAGACGTAAAGAGGATGCTGCGTATATGACAAAAGAAAAGGAAAGCGAAATTACTTTTTGAAGCGGCTAAAAAGGCGGAAAATAAAAGGGTTGTCCTGTAACACAGTTGGGGAAAAGAAAGAAAAGAAAGAAAGAAAGAAAGAAAGAAAGAATGAAAGAAAGAAAGAAGTAGATTTCCCAGTGAGTGCTGTCGTCCTTGGACAAATGTGACAATGGGAAGAAAAAAAAATTAAAAGATAACGGAACTAGGAGAAAAAGAAATAATATATATATATATAATATATATATACAGCCGCACACACATATACATATATATATATAAAGCAAATATATAATATATATATATATATATATATATAAAGCAAAGATATATATATGTGTGTGTATGTATGTATGTACTCACGCACACTCACACTCACTCACACACACACACACACACACACATATATATATATATAAATACACACACACACACACACACACACACACACACACACACATATATATATATATATATAACGCAAAGAGATTCCAATTGTCTGTGATACGATGCAGGAAATTAGGTCTTTGACCTAAAATATAAAAATGTCAAGTACCACGTCCCCTTTTAGCTGACATATCCTTAAAATCTAATAGCGTAAGGACCATTTAAGACAATCTTTCTCCTTTTCATTTTGGGGTTGTTAAAGGAACAACGAGTAAAAAGAAATTGACGAGATGTAGTTAAGCTCAATCCTGTCGGCTGGAGCTTTAGAATACACAGACTGCATCTCTGCAGAGGGGTAACAACTCTTCAATGGGGCCATCTGTTGGCTGTCAGTTGGGACTCGTGATGCTTAAGTATAGAACCCTGGTTGCTGAGCAGTCCATGGCATGCAACACTCAACTTTGGCATTTACTTAGGCTAGACGGGCGGTCGATGTGGCACCCTCTAATCAGTCACCTTGTCACGTCAAGCTGTTGCACCTATACGACTGTCGCAATCCTATTGCCATTATAGCAAGCCATTAATACTCATGTTCCTTAAAAGTACAACTGTTATCATCTTGCAACACTCTCTGGTTAAAAATGAGACCATCCAAATTGTCCAAGATGAAATGCAAAAATGTAAATCCTACTTTGATCTGGTGTAGCTTATCGACCGAATTCTTATTTCTTATGAGTGTTGTCACCTCTGCTAAATAATGGATCATTCCACTATTATTATGAAGAAGAAGAAAAAGGGAAGAAAAAGGACATGCTACACAAAAAATATAATAAGAAAGAATGGAAGAGAGTAGGGGAAAGAAAGATAGCTGAGTGTGCGGAAGTGATAACGCTAATATGCTTCAATCTGTGTCAGAAGGCGGTGGCTGAGGTTCTTAATGTCTTGGGTATGACATTAAACTCTATCTGATGGCGAAGCTTCAATTCTGGTGCTCTGGGGAATGCGGAGTACCTCTTCATCACCATTACTCCCAGGTCTACTGAAACCTGGAGTGGAAGTACCTGTTATGGTCCCATGTATGGGTTAAATAGATCAAAAATTGAGATTAAAAAGAATGAGTACTCATGAGGAAGATGTCTTCGGCATGAAATAACTCAATGGGTTTACATGCCGTAAAATCCAACCAACCACAACCAGTTAAGCCAGATTAAAAATACAGCAGATCTGGTCAAAGATATTCCGTAGTCATTTTTTAATTTAAGGTGAATTATGTAAAATCGACAACAAACCCTGTATGTATTTACCCAACCCCTCCACAACAAGCAGGATATGACACAAGACCAATTCTTAGGTGGATTACATCTGGTTTGAATACAGAGATTTCCTTCTCCAAGATCGGACGCGAAAGGAAACGTCGCGTCACATCTTTTCATTCAGTACGCCCCCCCCTCATCTTCTGCCCACCCTAAAATTACATTTTCAGCATAAAAGTAGACTGTAGAGCCCATTTCGTCTTCAGATTAAATTTGACAAAGCTCCGTAAAATACAGAGGCAAAATATTTGAATTTAGTTGTTGTGTTGTTTTATCCGCATTTTCCTCTATTTTCAACCACATTTTGTCGGAGTTACTTAATCCTTTATTCCCCATATATATATATATATATATATATATATATATATATATATATATATACATATGAATGTGTGTGTGTGTGTGTGTGTGTGTGTGTGTGTGTGTGTGTGTAAGACAGGAAAATGGAAATGAATCCGACAGATATGTTTTAAAAGATTAATGAAATATATATATATATATATATATATATATATATAGGTTATTTCGTCCAACATAAACAAAACCACTCTTTTGAATGATAAATTATTTATTTATTTTCACATTAAACTAACCCTAAACCCTAACCCTAACACTAAACCCTAACCCTAACCCTAACCATGACTTCTTTTTTTCCTAGTAGATCAATAAATAAATAATTTATCAGTCAAGAGTGGTTCCCCTTTGTTTATGTTGGACTTATAGGAAATAACCTATATATATATATATATATATATATATATCTAATATATAAAACAGAGATTTTGGTATGTACGTGTCGACGTATAACAAAAAAACGGGAGGTCACTCAGATTCAAAATCTTGCATACACATTGATATCGTTCTAACTAAGAAAAATTCCAAATTTGGTTATTGATTTTTACTGATTAAGGGATTTAATCGATTAATTAATCCAAAATCACCCAATTTGCGGAACTGTCCGTATATCAGCCCCTCCTGATAATAAAATATTGTCTCTGCCTGCTTATTGTTAAAGCGATAACAGCAGCGAAGTTTTGATTTTAATGAATTAATTTTGCAGTCTAAGCCGTTCAGCTCCGAATTTATGGCCTATTTATAGTCCAGTCTTTAATAATTTTTATATCGTTAGAAAGATAAGAAAATACTCTTTCAAAATATGTAATTTGTGTGAGTTTTTATTAATTGAATCATTTTTTACAGCGAGTTAAAAAATTAAAAAATGGCTTCGGATAGCCACGCTGCCTATGATTATTGCGATACAAGCAGTGCAGTCTATAACAGTCAGATCGGAATCTCTTACCTATTTAGGATTTTAATCTTTAAAATATTTATATCTTTAGTAATAAGATGAAATAGTCTTTCTGAATATGTAATTTGTATGTGTTTTTATAGATTTTTTTTTTTTTTTTACAGCGAGTTAAAAAAAAAAAAAATACTACGTATAGGCGATAATACGAATACGGCAGTTCGGAATCTCTTAGTCTTTCTGAATATGTAATTTGTATGTGTTTTTATAGATTAAATTATTTTTTACAGCGAGTTTGTCCATATTCTTAAATTGTACAGTACACTCATTTTAATTTTAATTTTTGTAATGCATAAAAATTGTAGAAAATCAAAATGCACGCTTTACGGTTACATTATTAAAAAAATATTTTAATCCGTAAATAACAGTATCATGAAAATCAGTTTACGTCGTAAGTACGGTTACATATTTGTATAAATTAAACTAAGATTTTCATTCGAATAAAATGACTTTTAATTCTTTAATTTATTTATTTAATTTTTATTGTTAGAGTTTTAAAGGGTTAAAAATAACAATAAGATTGACGAATTTCCTTAGAAACTGTTTTTCTTTTGGTTCGTTAACTAATTATTTTCTCAAACCACGATAAAAAAAAAAAAAACAAAGGTTACTAATATGGACAAAATCCGGTGTTTTATCTTTAGTCGAAGGCCCGACTGGAGATAAGTAGTCAATTATTTGTAAGACGAAATTTATTTCAAGTTTATCTGACAATATCCAGTTATTGGAACATTTAAAAAAAATTATATGTAAGTACGAAAAATTGTAAGCGCTTTGTTTATCAAAATGACATGATTCGTTAGTAAATTACCCGAAAAGTTGATAAAACAAAACAACTAACAACCAACATTTAAATTATTATTCAAAATACAATTTAAAATATTCCTCAGAATTTGCCTTACAAATTAAATTTTAAGTTTTATGATTTTACTCTTTATTGTGAAGTCAATAAACATTGCTGAGTTTATAGTGCAACTTTTCAGTTCTGAAAAATTGGCATGTTTAAATAGAGATTTCATAGGTGACATTTGAACTTTTATGAAAATTGATGTTTTGTAATTAATATAAATTTTGTAATAAAACTTAATTTTAACTAGGGGGGGGGGTAGGGGGTTAGGGTTAGGGTTAGGGGGGGTAGTTTAATGGGAAAATAAATAAATAATTTGGGTTCCGTTCAAGCGGTTCCGATATGGGGGATCAATTTACTATAAACTTATACGAGGAAATGAGCACCCGTGAATACTCAAATAATAAAGAACTTTTAAGAATTTTTTTTTCAATCTGATAGATTGGTGTGTAATCGATAATAATCAACTGAAGGAAAAAATAGATGGGGGGGGGGGAGTCCAGATAATCAGGTCCACCAAAACGTTTTTAAACAATGTTTTTAAAATACTAGGTACCACCAATTTTACCCTGTGAAATTTACCCCCCCCCTATATTTAACACTATGAAACTTGCAGAAAATTAATATTTTCTTGAAAAAATTTTTTCCATTTGAAAGAAAAAACATTAAATAAACTCCTGATGATTTTTTAACTTTTTTTCAGCTTACGGAAATAATGAAAATTATGATTGAAAAACAATGTTTTCATTTTTGCACTGTTAAATCAACTGAAAATTAACGTAGCTAAAAACAAGTTACGATAAGAGTTTTTTTAAATTCTATGAAAAATCAATTAATTATAAATAATAACAAAATATTTCCGTTTTATTCAAGATGGCCTAAACTGATCAATTGGTGGTCCCTATAATACTATCTTAGGTTTTAGCAAAAATAGATATTGCAATACGAAGAATTTAAATTTTCGATTCTCAGCTTCTTTTTAAACTCAACATGCAATTAAGAACTAAATGTGAATTGTTGTCATGTACAAAAAATTTAAAACAATAACAAACAAATATACAAACGAATACTTTCAATTTGTTGTATAATAATATGAAATAATTTTAAACTATAAAACAGAAAATACAAATCCTGAAATATACAAATTCTCAATGATTTTAGTTTCAAGAATTATTTTCCTCTTACCCCCTCTCTAACTACTATCTTCCACTTTCTCTCTCACTCCCTGGTGATCCAAATTTCATTTTAGTCCGGTCATGGACCGGGTACTTTAGCTAGTATATATATATATTCCATTTATCTTTTCAACATATATATATGTGTGTTTGTGTGTGTGTGTGTGCGTGTGCGTGTGCGCGTATGCGTGCGTGCGAAACCTTATTGAACTTTATACATAAGTACATTTTGTAATTTATTTTAAATGTATGTATAGAAGGTCTAAAGAAACTGCTATCTTGTTCTGATATTTTTTTTTTGCTTTCGCATTCGAAAAATCTTCTTCTTCTCTTCTTCTTCTTCTTCTTCTTCTTCTTCTTCTTCTTCTTCTTCGACGCTCTTCTTCTTCTTCTTCTTCTTCTTCTTCTTCTCTCTTCTTCTACGCTCTTCTTTCTTCGACGCTCTCTTCTTCTTCTTCTTCTTCGACGCTCTTCTTCTTCTTCTTCTTCTTCTTCGACGCTCTTCTTCTTCTTCTTCTTCTTCTTCGACGCTCTTCTTCTTTTCTTCTTCTTCTTCTTCTTCTACGCTCTTCTTCTTCGACGCTCTTCTTCTTCTTCTCTTCTTCTCTTCTTCTTCGACGCTCTTCTTCTTCTTCTTCGACGCTCTTCTTCTTCGACGCTCTTCTTCAACGCTCTTCTTCGACGCTCTTCTTCTTCTTCGACGCTTCTTCTTCTTCTTCTTCTTCTCTTCTTCTTTCTTCTCTTCGACTCTTCTTCTTCTTTCGACGCTCTTCTTCTTCTTCTTCGACGCTCTTCTTCTTCTTCTTCGACGCTCTTCTCTCTTCGACGCTCTTCTTCTTCTTCTTCGACGCTCTTCTTCTTCTTCTTCGACGCTCTTCTTCTTTTCTTCGACGCTCTTTTCTTCTTCTTCGACGCTCTTCTTCTTCTTCTTCTTCGACGCTCTCTTCTTCTTCTTCTTCTTCTTCGACGCTCTTCTTCTTCTTCTTCTTCTCGACGCTCTTCTTCTTCTTCTTCGACGCTCTTCTTCTTCTTCTCGACGCTATTCTTCGACGCTCTTTTTCTTCTTCGACGCTCTTCTTCTTCTTCTTCGACGCTCTTCTTCTTCTTCTTCTTCTTCTTCTTCTTTTCGACGCTCTTCTTCTTCGATGCTCTTCTTCTTCTTCTTCTTCTTCTTCTTCTTCTTCTTCTTCTTCGACGCTCTTCTCTTCTTTCTTCGAGCTCTTCTTTCTTCTTCTTCTTCTTCTTCTTCTTCTTCTTCTTCTCTTTTTCGACGCTCTTCTTCTTCTTCTTCTTCTTCTTCTTCTTCTTCTTCTTCTCTTCTTCTTCGACGCTCTTCTTCTTCTTCTTCTTCTTCTTCTTCTTCTTCTTTCTTCTTCTTCTTCGACGCTCTTCTTCTTCGATGCTCTTCTTCTTCTTCGACGCTCTTCTTCTTCTTCTTTTCTTCTTCTTCTTCTTCTTCTTCTTCTTCTTCTTCTTCTTCTTCGCTCTTCTTCTTCGCTCTTCTTCTTCTTCTTGCGGCCAACGAAGCCAGTGCAAAACTTGAAGTCAGCCCCAAATTTGATCAAGCTGCCTCTGTTGTAGAATTCTTCTTCTTTATCAAAATCCAGAGAGCGCCATGTCATCGCGAAAAGTAGTGCGTCAGATGATTGTAATTATGAAGTCGCTATTGGCGATTTTTCGCGGGAGGTGGGGTGTGTAGGCGGATGGGGGGGGGGTGCTGGGCAACGTAAAAGAATAATTAGGCGCTCCTATTTTACCCAGAAACTCCAAAAATGAAAAGCAGAAACGAAAAAGCGGAAGTTTCTAAATTGCCTCCTTTTTAATTCACTTTTTGCTGTGTATAGAGTTTGATTGATTGCGGATGATCGTTCTGGGTTGGCATCGGCTTTAAAAGAAGTCAGAATATGATTGCATTGGCCCGCGGCACCCACCACCTCCCTCAGGCGTCATGATGGCCGGTCGTAGTTCTTTGATAAAGAGATGACCGCTTCATTGCATGTAGAGTGTTTGGTCAAATCTAAGAAAGAAAGAGAGAAAAAATGTATGCATATGCGCATGTGCATGCGCATGCGCATTGAAAGTGATGAATAGAACTATAAGATGAACATATGGAGACATATGCCAAGGGGTAATGAAGGGAGTTATGGAGATAGATAAAGAATGAGGAACGGTGAGTTCGTATCTATGAGACCAGAAGAAGAAAAAAAACACGTGTAGTTGGCACATATAAAGGAGAGGGGGGAAATAAGAAACTATAAACAAAAGGTCAGTACAGTACTGGTCATAAGTATTTAAACGAATAGATATTTCCCCCCCAATGGGGTCGCCTGTTGGCCATGGGTGGTGAGCTGTGATGCTTAATGACAGAATCCTGGGGTCTTCGTATTTATGTGACCAGAGGAAGAAAAAAAAACACATATAGTACGCATATATAATGGCAGCGGGAAAAATAAGAAAATATGAACAAAAGGTTATAAGTATTTGAATAAAGAGATTGGCAAGCTTGTTGGATTTTACGGCATGTCAATCCTTGTTGGGTTATTTTATACTGAAGACATTTTCTTTTATTCATTCTTGAGAGGGGGTTCAAATTCCTTTATTCAAACTCAATTTTTTTTATTTAAGTTCAATTGTTCTTTTAAACACAATTTTTTGAAACTCATTTTTTTCTATTTAACTCATAGATATGACCCTAACAGGTACTACCTGAACAAACTAATATTTTGATTGTAATTAAAGAAGTTAAAATCAGGAATATTACTCAAAGATCAGATTACAATATAAAACGTGTATTTAGTCATGTTTTGTACGCTAATTTGTTTAGATATTTCTTCTTTAATAGACGTTTGGTTGGTTTGGTTTGGTTTGTTTTGTTGTACGGCATATCAATCTCAGTGGGTCATTTAATGCCGATAAGGTTTTGAAATAAAGTCATTCTTAATGGATACTCAATTTTTTTAATAAACTCTCATGTTTTTTATTTAACCCATAGATGAGACCCTAACAGGTACTACCACTACGAGTCAGAGTGGACCAGGGAGCAATGGTGATGAAAGGGTGCTCCACATTTCCCAAACCTCCAAAAACTGGAACCTCACCATCAGATAGAGTTTAACGTCATTCCCAGGACATGTAGACTCTTAGCCACCGCCTCCTGGCACCCAATATGATAAAAAGGGCTTGGGGGTTGCCATAAGAGCAATAGGATTGGAGCAATCATATAGTTGCTAGGCCTTGACGTGACCAGCCGATTGATCGGAGGGGGCCTCTCCGACCGCCCGTCTAGCTCAAGAAAGGGGCAAAGTGGATTATTGCAAATCATGGACTGCTCAACCACCTGGGTTCTATCCTTAAGCATCACGGGTCGCCATCCACGGCCAACAGGTGGCCCCATTGGGGGAATCTTACCGTGCATTTTAACGCCCCAGCCGACAGGGTGGATGTTTGGTTGCTTGGATTTTACGGCATGTCAACCCTTGTTGGGTTATTTCATGCCGAAGACGTTTTGTTTTATTTATATTTGTGGGGTATTCGATTTCTTTTTTTTAACACGCGTTTTAATTGTCATTTTTAAAAATCTATTTGACCCATAGATGGGACCCTAATATAAACAAAAGCTTAGTGGTCATAAGTATTTCAAAAGAAAAAATATTTTGCCCCCCCCCCACCAATGGAGCCACCTGTTAGCCGTGGATTGTGACCTGTGATGCTTAAATACGAATACTGGTGGCTGAGCAGTTCAACACATGCAACACTCCACTTTGGCCCTTACTTAGGTCGGTCGGAGAGGCCCCTTCGATCAATTGGCTGATCACGTCAAGCCATAGCACCTATATGATTGTCTCAACCCTATTGCTCTTATGGAAACCGTCCAACCCTTTTATCATATGTGCTAGAAGGCGGTGGCCGAGGGTCTTAGTATCTTGGTATGACGTTAAACTACAATTAGTGATAATGTTGCAATTCTGGAACTCTGTTGAGTGTGGAGTACCTCTTCATCGCCATTACTCCCAGGACCACTCTGGCTCGGAGGGGTAGTATTTGTTAAGGTCCTATCTATGGGTTGAATAAAAAAAAAGAGTTTTTAAGAAATATGTTTTCAAAAAAAATTGAGTTTTAAATTTTTTTTCAATACCCATCAAGAATGAATAAAACAATGTCTTCGGCATAAAATAACCCAACAAGAGTTGACATGCCATTGAATCCAACCAAACACTCAATCAACAGATATTTTGCTTCTGATTGCTTCGTTTTTCTGAGTTATTGTTACAGAAGCATCAAATTGCAACATAAAACATCTATTTAGTCATGCTTTGTACTTATGAACACTAATTTGTTTAGATTGTTTTTCTTTAATAGTTGGTTGGTTGTTGGTTGGATTTTACGGCATGTAAACTGTCGGGTTATTGTTGTACCGGTCGTTCCTACAGTGGAGAATATACACCGGTTCTCACTATAAATAGTGAGACACCGAGTGAA
>CM042149.1:47071213-47073713 GCA_023376005.1 Doryteuthis pealeii | reverse complement strand
AGAGAGAGAAAAAGAGAGAGAGAGAGAGAAGAGAGAGAGAGAGAGAGAGAGAGAGAGAGGAGAGAGATGCAATTCAGTCTACTTAATAACGGAAACAGAATCGAGATATCTAAAGTCTCACAGATAATAGGCGTTGCTGAATTAAGCCAATCACTGTTGCTTCTGACTGCAATGATCTTGACAGACAACAGTTAAAAAATTTATTCCAGCTACGTAGGACATAACAAAAAACATTAGTGGAAATTTCCCACTAAAAGACCTTTCGACTGTTCTTTAAAGTCAGGCTAATGTAGGAACAACAAAAAAAAAACAACAAAAAGAAAAGAAAAAAAAACATTCTTAGTTCAGCGTTACACAGGAATACTAATTTAAAATTTGCATAGGAATGTTCTAGATCCTATTTATTATTCTATTTATTTGTTCAATTTTATCTGTTCATTTTATGTTTGCTAAAAAAACACACCTTGTTATTTATGTTTCAAAATATCCAGGACAACATGGGTTTTTACTGAAGACGAAATGCGGCATACTGACGGATTTCTACTAAAATGATTAAAACAATACATCACTGGTAATATAGGAAATAGACGTGCATAGTTGTCTTCAGAAATAAACTAGGAATACAGAAGCCATCGGTTGGGACTGAACTCCTTTTAAATTGGTTTGAGTAATATAAGAAAAAAAGGAAAGAAATATGTACGGGAAAAAGTGAAAAAAACAAAACAAAAAAAAACAAAAGAAAATTTCAAAGGGAAGAAAAAATAAAATGTTTACTAAAAACACCAATGTGTGTCAATATTGTAACTAAAAAAATGGAATGAAAAGGTCTTCTCATAAGACGAGCATAGTGCCTGTCAAAAAAAAACTTTTTACAGATAGGCAATCTGGTGAACTGAATCTTTGTAAATTGCTTGAGTTTAATATTAAAGAAAAAAAAAGAAAACACAAGCAAAACATATTATTAAGAGAAAGTGTGAAAAAAAAAAAGAAGAAAATTCAAAAGAGGAAAGAAAAAAAAGAAAGAAAAATTGTTAACTAACAGAACACAATGTGCATGTCTATATATTGTACCACATTAATGAATGATAAATGTCTCTCATTAGACGAGCATAGTGATTAATAATACCTGTCAAAAAATAAACTGGTATATATATTAATTACAGTAAAAGCATAGGCATTGATCTGGACACTCCTTGTTATAAATTTAACATGATAGTTAAACAAGAGGGCATAGTATTTCTAAGAGATGAAAAGGAATGCAAACTCGATTACGATTATGGTTGTGAGGAAAAAGTGAACAATAACAAAGAAGAACAGTAATACTATTAGAAGAACACAAATAACTTGTGGCGCATTTAATCCATCGTACTTCTCCATTACCAGTCAGATGCAGGCCTAACAATATGGGGTCTGTCTTTATTGTTCTGACATACTCCAGTGCCGTACTCTGAAGTTTGCCACTGTCAGCAACCGTTCTAGAGTATCATCCAGCTATGCGAATACTAGTTATGCTCTCGTATATACCCAGGTAATACAAGATTAATATCAAACATACTAATAGAGTGAGTAGTATTTTAATTTTAGTATAATCGAAGTAAAGAGCCTGCAATTCATAGTTCATCATAATTCCACTATTCCGTATAAGGCACCTCCACAATTACGAATCCGATACCTAATATGCGAATCTACTCCGCGAAATACGTATCAATATAGATATCGAGTATGTTATGAGAAAACTTATCTTAACTTAAACACTAGAATAGATTACTCAGCTTTGAATAGATTGGAGTACGAACGATAAAAAAACTGCGACTTTTTTTTCTCGCGCCATGAGATCTAAGAAACTAAGAAGAAGAAGAAAGCGGGGGCTTTAACTGGCTGATGGTTCTTAGCACGTGGTCTCGTATCCCTAAATATCCACATAATTATACGATGTTAAAGACTAAAGTAACTTGTATAAGGTATCAGTACTAGATATCAGAGACAACAGCAGTCGTTGAATGTATGGAAAGCATTAACACGGGGCAACTTTCGCGTCGGATAAAGATGATAATTATTCCAATGTAGTAGCATCCGGATTGAATAGTGGTTAACAAAGTACTCAAGTACGCCATATCTAATGTAAATGAGGTCGATTCTTGATACATGCCCTCTTCTATATACATGCTGTGTTAGTAAATATATATATTATAAATATATATATATATATAATATAATATATATATTTATATATTACTAAGCATGCATTTTGCGGTTGTGTGTGTGGTTGTGTGTGTGTGCTTGTGTTGTGTGTGTGTGTACATATTATAGATATATATACTAGACAAAACGCTGACCCGTGGGCTCACCCATTAGCGCTCTCGCTAAATAATGGAATTGGGAAAACAGTTCAGGTCTGCCACTATTCTTCTTATTCATTTTTTAAAAACGGAATTAAATTTAATCAAATTAATATTTTAAGGTCAAATTATTGTCTAAGTCTATAAGTTGTGGATCATAA
>CM042149.1:47060826-47071203 GCA_023376005.1 Doryteuthis pealeii | reverse complement strand
AGAGGAAGAGGATGCGCTTGTTTACAACAGTTTCTCGCAATGCGATTTTCACCAAGTACTCAGAGAGAGAGAAATAAAGGAACGAGACATAAACAGATTGATATATATGGACAGAAGACATATTTTAGAGCGAGAGTATCAGTATAATCCTATGTTAGTATATAATATATATATATACTGCCACTTGAAAATTTGTGAACACCCCAGTCATGGTCATTTTCAAATAAGCCTATAAAATATGCATCCAAACACTGATTTGTAAAATAGACGTTCTAAATAAGGAACACAAGCAAAAAGAATATATTTTCATTATTTATTTTTAAAAAAAAAAAGAAGATTTATTTCACAAAAACTGAAAATTTGATATGTGCAAAAATATGTGCGCCTCCCCTTTCGGTCTGTATTGATGAAATCAACTTCAGCTGAAACATGGTCATTATTTGGAAAGTCTACTTTCACTGTCGGTAGAGTATCCGCCGATGAACCGCACGGCTTCAAGTTCGATACCGGCCATCGCCAACTTACCGCATGAGTAGCACAGCTTGGATTTGTGCGGTAAAGTATCACTCTACGACAGGCGTCCATATTTGCGTGTTTCTGTACGTGTTAGTGTGCGTAATGTTATACAAGGTGTGTCAAAAAAGTATCGAGATTTTTTGTACTTTTTGACACCTTGTATTCTGAAAAAAAAATAACGTTCCATTCAGTATTTTTTTCAGAATACAAGGTATGTCAAAAATGTACCAAATTTAAAGCTGTATTTACCAAGATAGAAAATGGAAGAAATGGAACGCTTATTTTTTTCAGAATACAAGGTGTGTCTAAAAGTACGAAAAATCTCGATACTTTTTTGACACATCTTGTATGTGTGTATCCTAATAAGAAAAGAAAGAAAGAAAGAAAGAAGAAAAAGAAGAAGAATCATTCAAATTCAGTGTTGTTTTCTGGCACAAACAAGCCGATATTTGAGAGCCAACAAACAAGATGTCATACCAAGTTAATATATGACATAAAGATAAAAACGAATAACAACATTGCAATCCGAATACAAAGTGTTCGAAAAAAATCTTTGTTTTCCTCTCAATTTCAAAGGTGGATTTTCTTAATAGTCTCTGTGAAATATAACTTTGTTATACTTCATCACTACTATAGCTCAGTCGGTAGAACATCCGTCTACGATGCTTGTGGTCCTTGGTTCGATACTGGCCTTTGTCAACTCAGTTAGTATCTGTGTGGTAAAGTGGGGGCGGTGATAGTAGGTGTGACTCTCCACCTCAGACGCAAAAACAATCTACCTAGTCAAGCGCTTGTGAGAGAATAGGCTTCCTCACTGTCTGGTTGTTAGCGACAATAGGCCACTCCGACGACTTTAAAATTACTATACTTTTAATGATAACAATACACACACACACATACACGCAACACAGTGTCAACTTTCTACTTCAAGATCGCAGATTGATAAATATATACAAAAATTTAATGTTTCAATTGTCACATGTCTCTGAATATTCCCCCATAAACTTCCAAACCGTCAGCGTCTCTCAAATTAAAAAAAAATCTTTTTTTAAACACTTCCAATTCTCTTACCGTTTTAATTTCAAATATCAAATATCTTGCCCTGACGACGGCCGTTCTTCTGCATATACTTAAAAAAAAAACCTTTTATATATTTTCTATTATTATCATTTTATTTTATTTTATTTTGTATTTAAAGTAATAATAAATAGAATACATTGTGTACAAGGACATCTTCTCGGTCGAAACACGTGTCGGCACTTCATTAAACAATCTTTATCCATTCAACATTTTATTTCCTTTATTTATTCCTTTTTTCAACATATTTTCGGATTCACTTTCAATTTTTCAACTTGCACACACACACACACCACACACACACACACACACACAAATGTATATATATATATATTATATATATATATATATAATATATATATAAACTTGATGTAATGTTTGAGACGTGCTTCCTAACGACAAAAACACACACACAACACACAACACACACACACATAATATATAATATATATATATATATATATATAATATGGTAATGATAATATCTAACAATATCTGTTTTGATTGTCTATATTTGTTTTAGATGACAATTACAATTAGAAAAGAAAATGAACGTTTTATACAGCCATTTATCAGGGGCTGTACAGATTTCTCAGCGATACTGTACGCATCCAAGCAGACGTCATCATGTCGTTTCGCTTGACTGGATTATTAGATTAAAAGGTCAAATGTATTGTGAAGTGCATGTGAAGTGCATCTGATGCAGAAGTATTCTTAGGCCTAAAATTTAAATGCACTTATGCTGCACAGGTTATTTCTAGTTGAATCCTGTTTGCACAGCATTTCTCAAGATTGGATTTTGCGTGAAACAAAGATAAAAGTTTCTTGCGGCTTAAAAATCGTGGCGTGTCTTTCAATGACTCCGACATTCACTGACTTTCTGTTGGTGATCATTATTCCTTCTCAGCTTCAATGTTGCGAACTAAGAAGAAAAAAAAGGAAAGTATGTTACATAGTAAGATTATAACAGTGTGTACAAATCTTGGTTTGGTTTTGTTTTGTTTGTTGGGTCTTTACGGCATGCTACAATGTATTATATACTGATGTTTTCACGGTACCAAATCGATATAATGGTGTATACCCTTTCTTTACTTCTTTACTTCTTACTTGCTTCTATATCTTGGACATCTATTCTTCTGGCCGGCTTTGGTATTTCTTCTATCATCTTGGTCTGGTATATCTTCTCGGATCTCCTAAGGTATGGACTTTCTTGGGGACTTCGGGTCTGGTTTCTGTTAGGGATTTCTCCTTATCAGAAGCCCTGTGTCATTGTTAGTTTTTAGGTAATAAACACAAGACTTCGATTTACTTTGATCTTATTTTATTGTTAATCCCCAAACCAGACGTCTGCGCAGATCCTTACATCCTACGAGCTCGGCTTCTAACTTCTAACTGACTGAGTTACTTAATATCCTTAAACCGAAAGACAGGGTCTTCTATGCTTTCCGGTTCTCACGATTTATTCCTGGAAGGCAAGGTGAGAGTGAGGTCAAGCGCCATCAGCTGCACTAATCGCCATTGTGTTTCTACACTATTGCCATAAATATTAGGTAACTAATAATTATGTAACAAATGTAGCATTGTTTACTCGTAAAAGTAGAGTCGTCGGGTTGGCCTAAAATTGGTATCAGCTAGACAGCGAGGGAGTCTATCCTCTTTATTTTACTAGCATTTGAGCAAGGAGCTGTTCTTGAGAATGAAACATAAAAAAATTCTCTGCGACTTTGAGATAAAGATGATCACCCTATCCCAGCCAAGAGACCAGACCTAGTGTTGATTAACAAAAAAAAAAGAAAAGAAAAAAAAAGAGAACGTGTCAACTGGTGGACTTTGTGGTCCCAGCAGAGCACAGTGTAAAGCTGAAGGAAAATGAAAGGATGGATAAATACCTGGACATTGCCAGAGAATTGAAAAGGCTGTGGAACATGAGTGAAAGTGATACCAATTGTAGTTGGTACACTTGGAACGGTCCCAATAAACTTGGAAAAAAGACTGGAGGATCTGGATATCAGAGGAAGAATTGAGACCATCCAGACTACTGCATTGCTGCAATCGGCTAGAATACTCAGAAGAGTCCTGGAGACACGAGGAGACTTGTTGTCGATCAGACTCCAGCGAAATACCATCAGTTAACGCTGATGTGAAAACTCAAAAGGAGTGAAAATAATAATCTCTATATATAATGGAGATTCGATCACTTTTGTCTGTAACGAAACTACGTCACTGCTTACGTCACCGTCATTTCAGGAATTATGGAATCATACAATCAGCTCCTCACTTTACCGCACATATCCCTGTACGACCCTATGCTGAGTTGGCGAGGGTCGGTATCGAACTCGGAACCTTGTAGTTTCTAGTCGTTCGGTCTACCGACTGAGCTAAACCGATCCTTATGTTTAATTATACACAATAGTAAATTTTTGAAAGTTTTTGTCAATGGTTTTATGTTTATTTTACGGCATATCAACGCTTGTTGGGTTATTTAAGGCCAAAGTCAGTGCTTTTTTTGCAAATAAGTTATATGGTCTCAAGTATTTCAAGCAATTACATTGTTTCAGACAACTAACCTATAAAAATCCTTTGTAAAGAATTATAGCTTCAAGTACTTATTCTTAACACATATAATTTGTACACAGTTATATAGTTTTTAGGTTTGGTTTGTTAGATTTTTACGGCATTTCAACCCTTATTGGATTAATTTATGCCGAAGACGTTTTGTTCTATTCATGCTTGATGGGTATTTAAATTATTTTAAAACTTTTGTTATTTTTTCTCCTCTACCCAGGTGATGCTGGGTTGTCGCTTCTATATAACAAGCAGTCGGTATTTATGTATATGTGCATGTATATCTGGAGGAAACTGCAAGAATAAAACCATTAACAACAAATATATATATATACATATTCACTATCACCAATTCTTGCTTTTTGTGCAAAAATTAAGAACATTTAATTTATATTGAAAGATATCTAAAAATTAAAATATACATAGAAATAGCATTGAAATTCTACTTAAAAATATACAGCATTTGTAAATCTTAAAGTAAACAAATCAATACACCAGAGTTATTTTTTTCCACTCCCCTCTCTACCCAGTTGACACTGGGTAGCTGCTTCTACTACATATATAAAGGGCAGTTGCTGTGTACCTATGTATGTCTGAAGAAACCCACGAATTTAAAACAATCGATGATTTTCTTTTTTACTAGTTGTCGGAATTTTTTTAGTTGTGTCTTGATAGTTTCTATAATTTTATTTTTATTTGAGCACATGACGCAACGGTTATAAGGGTTGAGTTCTAAGTGACAATCATCTGTAGGTTACAGGTTCAATCCTAGCCAAGGGCGATAATATCATAGAATACTTAACATAGCTTAACATTAGCTTATCATTATTTAGCTGAGGTGACAACACTCATAAGAAATAAAAAATCGGTGAATACGCAAAACCAGATAATCAGTACTTACATTTTTGCATTTTATCTTGAACGATTTGAACGGTATCATTTTTAACCCGAGGGAGTTGTAAGATGAAAACAGTCATACTTGATTTTGATTTGGACACATGGCGCAATGAATATAAGGGTTGAGTCAATAGAGTTCTAAGTGACAATCATATGTAGGTTGCAGGTTCAGTCCTGGCCAAGGACGATAATATCATAAAATACTTAACATAGCTTAACATTAACTTTACATTATTTAACTGAGGTGACGACATTCATGAGAAATAAAAATTCAGTGGATACGCAAAACCAGATAATCAGTACATACATTTTTGCATTTCATCTTGGACGATTTGGACGGTCTCATTTTTAACCAGAGGGTGTTGCAAGATGATAACAGTGGTACTTTTAAGGAACACGAGTATTAATATAGAGATTCCTCATCTGAGAAATATTGTTACTTTGATAACAACCAAAGATGGCGACGCTCTTTCGATATATCAATTACATGAATTATAAGAAAAGGCGCCGGTTTCAGGTTTTCCTACATGTCGTAAATATTCGACTAATGTCAAAAGACTATTATAGACCGTAAAATCCACATCTGTTTCTAGGACCGCCCCATCCCTACTCCGACTCTTGTTTTAGACAGCTATTTTAAGCATGAGTCTATTTGTTTCTGTTTGTTCCATATGTCAAACTGACCAATCAAAATCGTCGTAAATGATTGCTGCTCGTTTTCCTAATTTCTCGAAACAGGCTACAGATAACTGGACGCAAAGATGTGAGTCTGGTTCTGACGAACGTAGACTCGTTTGTTGGGAAGCTTATATCTATCTTTCTTGGCTACCTTATGTAGTGTAATGGTTAGCATGCTAGATTAGTAAACTATTGTTAGTGAGCTCGATTCTCACTGGGCGTCCTATAATCTGTCCTTGTGCCACATCTAAGCTAAGCTTAGCAAATAACTATATCTATCCCTTTTGGACACCTCATGTATAATGTGTAGAAAGTTAGATTAGTAAACCATTGTTAGTGAGTTTGATTCTCACTTGGTGCTCTATAATCTACCCTTGTGTCACATCTAAGCTAAGCTTAGTAAATGACTATATATATCCCTCTTGTATACCTAATGTGGTGTAATGGTTAGCATGTTAGATTAGCAAACTATTAGTGAGCTCGATTCTCATTGGGTGCCCTATAATCTGCTTTTGTGCCACATCTAAGCTGAGCTTTGCAAATAACTATCTGTCCCTCTTGGGCACCTCATGTGGTGTAATGTTTAGCAAGTTAGATTAGCAAACTATTGCTAGTGAGTTCGATTCTCACTGGGCGTCCTATAATCTGGCCTTGTGTCACATCTAAGCTAAACTAAGTAAATAACTCTCTCTCTCTCTCTCTCTCTCTCTCTCTCTCTCTCTCTCTCTCTCTCTCTCTCTCTCTTGGTACCTCATGTGGTGTAATGGTTAGCAAGCTAGATTAAAGAAACTGTTAGTGAGTTCGATTTTCACTGGGTGCCCCATGCTTCTGGCCTTGTAAATAAAATATCCTTACCTTATATATACGTACATTGTTGATTGTGGTGACTTCATTTTCTATCGTCTTGAATTCGCTGCTTATCTTTCGTTTCTCTGCCATCTTATGTCTTAGACCTTGGCTCGTTTCTAAACTGGTTTCTTATGGATATGGAATTCTTCCTGACTTGATACTGGGACGTACCGTGTTGTTACTTTGTTTCAAATTAACGACACAAGACTTTCGCGTTTCTTTTTAAAATTCATATTCTATTTTATAAGTATCCCAGATACAGTCAAACTCGTGGAGAAATTGGCCATTGGGACGGGAGACACCATACGTCTTACTCGTCACAGAACTCAGCCAAATCTAACTTTCCTAGCAACTTTCACACGGCTCGCTCTGGCGAACCGGAAGAGTGGTCAACACAGGATTAAATGGTGTCAATCATTTTCCTGCGTTTTTCTACTAAACCGTTATTTTGAATCTAAACTACACTTACCATACATAATTAACAGGATACCTATCAATTATGTAACATCTTTACCTCCTTGAGAATGTGTTGGTCTACATATAATTGGTAATTTGTTCCTCTTATTCCCTTACGACGTCCTTTCTGTTCTTCGGGAAAGAGCTAGCAGTGTTCAAGCGAACAGCAGATTTCTTTTCTTATTTGTGTAGTTAGGATCTTCTATAAGTAAACACGTTATTGGTCTGTTGTTGCTTGGGGTGGTTCCTTTATAGGGTTCTTTCTGGATCAGGGTAGTTTTCCCTTTCGTTATCCCTTTCTTTTTTCCTTTTTTTACAGTCCGTTGTAGACGACGATGATCTCACTCCATGCCTTGATTAGTTCTGGTTGATGGACTTGTGGTGACTAATTAGTCCGCATCTGGACTTGTGAACATTGCGAGGGAAATTTCCTTCTACATGATGACGAAGGCGTCGTTGTTCTACATAATATTTGTGGATATAAGGTGTGCTCTAATTCCCCACCAGGATTCATAGACTATCCAAAGTCACATGGTTTACTCCTCCGGCCAATCAACAACCATAATGAGTGGCTGATTCACTACTTAAACACTGATACTTGCCACAGTTCACTTGCAATCATTGAGGAGGAACTTACGACCATTGACGAAGGAACGGACGATTCTTTACCAGAAGAACCAAAGGACACATTATCAGAGGATTACCAAGGATCCAATTCCTCTAGACAAGCGCTCTTGCTTAAGGCCTACAGGACGGCAAAACAGATTGTAACAAGTAGTGAGCCGCAAAGTTCCTGTGTGACACGTGCTTCATCAACCTAATCTGTTGGAGAGCAGATCTTCTAGACTTGAATGTGTAATGGCGCATTTCTTCAAAGTGGTTTTTATTTGGTCTTTGAACCACTTTCGATGACCTCCTGCCCTTCGAGTGCCTTCTTCAAATTCACCATAAATTACTTTACGGGGAAGTCTGTCATTCATTAGGGTATCCTTGCCTCTTGTATTTGTTGGGTTAATCTATCATAGATGGATGTTAATAATAAGGTTAGCTCAGTCGGTAGAGTGTTCGTCTAGAAACCCACAAGGCTCCTAGTTCGATATCGGCCCTCGCCAACTCAGCGTATGAGTAGCACACGGATCTGTGCGGTAAAGTAAGGAGCTGATGGTAGGTGTGGCGCTCCACCTCAGACGAAAAAAAACTCCTTGGTCTAGCGCTAGTAAAAAGGGATATACTCCCTCGCTGATTGGCTGATACTGACTTTAGACCACCCCGATGACTTTTTTATTTTGCCCAGGTGCCTTCTAATTTGCAACTTTCTTGAGTGTTGTTCTTAATGACCCCAGTTGAATATCAGCCTCCTCTTCAATTGTTGGCAGTTCACTTTTCATGTTAGTTTACCATTCAGCTTTTCTGTTCTGTTGTTTTTGTCTCCTGTAGTTTACTCTAGAATTTGCATCCGGTTGCTCATTTTTCTTTATGCTTTCTCCACCGACTTGATAGCAGAATTTTCATTTCTTATTTTAGAATCACATTATTATTTCACCCCATTCGAGTTTTTTCACACCTGTCATAGCCGATGGTTCACTGGAAGCTGAGTGACAGCAAGTCTCTCCTGGTCTCTTCTGAGTATTTCAACCGATTTTAACAATGCTGTAGTCTGGATGGTCTCGATATTTTCGTCTGAGTGCAAGACTCTTTTCCAGGCCTCTGGGGATCATATCAAGGGCCCAACCACAATTGGTACGACCTTCACCCTCATAGTTTTCTCAGTTCTCTGGCAAGGTCCAGGTATTATTATTATTATTATTATTATTATTATTATTATTATTAGCAAGAATAAGCGGCCCCGGGTGTAATTAGTTAAATTTTAATGTAATGAAATATATTAAATTAGAAAGACTAATGAAATTGAATAAGAAAGCATATAAAAAAATTACATTTATTTTAATTATGTTTGATTGGTTTCTATATAAAAATCATTCATAGGATTGATTTTAATACGTTAAAGAATGAAAACAATAATATTATAAATCAATGATACCAAGTAATTATTTATTAAATCTGGTTTTGTTAAAACCAGTATAAAATTATCTACACCATATAGTAAACCTTTATTTCTTAGTGATATTTAAGACACATTGCAGGGTTTTAAACGCAGTTTTGAGGCAAATCTAACTCATGGAGACCTCGTTAATAAATAAGATTTATTTTATGTATTAATGATTTTGACTATAAATCAATTACTCATTGATAAACGTACGCAATTCCTGAGGGTATTGTGACATAAGCAGTAACGCAGTTTCGGTCACACAGACACCCAATCTCCACTATTATTATTATTATTATTATTATTATTAGCAGTAGCAGTAGTTGTAGCAGTATTATTAGTATTAGTATTATTATTTTTCAAACCAGTTGTAACTACGGTATTACTACTTAAGCAACAGCAGGTACTGTCATCAACCTGACTTGATTCGGTATTGAATGACCTGAAAAGGGTTGATATGCTGTAAAACAAAACAAATAACCAAACCCGTGGTAATTAGTAATATTCACTAAAAATCAAATAACATCACATATCTTCAATAAACTAGGAATCCCTTGATTATTCTTGTCGATTTCACTAATTCTATCTAAATAGTTTATATTCTTCAGTTTAACGAATCTGAGACAAAGCTTTCTTTCATTTTATTTAGATAAGATATTTTTATTATTACATAATAATTCTGTCGGCTTTTATCCTCATCTTTCGGTCACTGAACTGCCGTGCCTTCTAAGAATGTTTGTGATATCTGATATCATTGCGGAAATGGTGGATATTGTTATCATATTCTATACGCTTGGCATTCTTTCTTCGAGGTCTTTATTCACCTTTGTTTGGTTTGGCGTATATGTTAAACAACATATCAACTCCTTATGGGTTATTTGATCCAGAAAATCGGATTTATTTGTAAATGTTTAATTATAATCATAACCATTTATATTTTCAGTTTTTTTAAATCACACTTTTTATTTGTATATAATCATTTGTCCGCTAAATCGAACTTAACGGACCTAAATTCCACCATAGCATGTCACCCCGCCGAAGGAAAAAAAATACCAAAAATCAGGAATTAACCGAATTTAATGTAATTTTCAGTGTTGATATATTAATGAATAAAAGATATAATGCACCAGTTATTTTATTTAAAAACCTTTACATCTTTTAAGGTCAGTTAACTTCGAACCACGTATTTTTGAGGCGTAACACAGATTCTCAAAGATAGTGGAGAAACCTCACCCAAACAGTCTTCTTAAGTCAAGTCCAGATGAAGGTTTCTAAAACCGAAACGTTATAAC
>CM042149.1:47000826-47058326 GCA_023376005.1 Doryteuthis pealeii | reverse complement strand
AGAAGAAGAAGAAGAAGAAGAAGAAAAAAAAAAAAAAAAAAGAAATGGTAAGAAGAACGTGACTAATGTGGCATATCCCAGAACAAAAAAATTCGGTCATCAGTTACATCATATAATATTTTTATAAACAGATAAGCACAAATGAGAATTCCCCGTTTCGCGGTCAGGTGCCTCTTCCAAGAATCTTTCTTTGTATCGCCCTGTGAACGACCGATAGTTACACGCGGCACAGAGAAGTACACACGCACTGAGTGGCAGCGCGAAATTGGCTACTGACTAAAAAAACGTGTTCAATAAATAGCGCTGCTTTTCTGTCAATAAATATAACATTACATTATATATCAACAACGTCGTAACTACTTACCTACCTTCGTCCACGAAATTTATCGTACGTCACGCCCAGAGGAGATCGATAAATTGATAGATTGAGCTGAGTGAAACCATCACCACACAGATATGCTTTTACTGCACGGGGGGAGCAGTTGGTTTGGTTTGTTGGATTTTACGGCATGTCAATCCTTGTTGGGTTATTTTATGCCGAAGACGTTTTGTTCTATTTATACTTGATAAATATTCAAATTTTTTTAAACTCAATTTTTCTAAACACATTTTTTAAATTACTTTTTTCTTCTATTTAACCTATAAATAGGACCCTAACAGGTACTACCACTCCGGTTAGAGTGGACCTAGGAGTAATGGGATGAAGAGGTACTCCATATTCCCCAGAACCGCAGAACTTCACCATCAGAGAGAGATTAACGTCGTGCCCAGGACACTAAAACCCTCATCCATCGCCTTCTAGCACATATAAGATAAAAAGGGTTGGAGCTTGCCATAAGGGCAATAAGGTTGGGAAAATCGTATAGATGCTAGGTTTAGACGTGACCAGTCGATTGATTGGAAAGGGCTTTTATGACAACCCGTCTAGCCTAAGTAAGGGCCAAAGTGGAGTGTTGCATGTCATGGACCGGTCAGCCACCAGGATTTCATCCATAAGCATCACAGGTCGCCACACACGATCAACAGGTGACCCCATTGGGTGAGAGGTCTTACCCCTCAGCAGAGGTGCAGTCGATGTATTTTAAACCCCCAGCCGACAGGGCTTCGGGTAAGCAGTTACAAACTCAATTCTTAGCACATCAGTATTCCATGAACGAATAATTTTTAACCAAATCTATTTGACCCATACATTGTACTACCCTTTCACGTAGTATCCCTTCAGGACAGATTGGACCTAGGAGTAATAACGATGGAGGGGTAATCCACACTCTCCAGATCTTCTGGAATGGGGCCCCACAACCGGTGCAGTTTAATGTCATAACCTGGACACAACTTGCGAGGGGTGGAGGAGTCTTATCCTTCTATAGGGGATACTGTCAGCGTATTCTAATCCTTGCCGACAGGGTTGGTCACGCCCAGAGGATATATATATATATATATATATATATATATATATATATATATAAAGATAATCTAATGAGTCAGACGAACCTACTATTAGTTTCGCATAAAGCTCTTCAGGGCTAAATCTGACTGTAGAGATAAGGTGCAAGACAAATAAATAGTACTAACTACAGTAGTCATTTAAATTAGCATAACCAGACTTAGCATACATATATATATATGGTAAAGAAAAAGGTTAAAAATCGGTCATTTTGCAGTTATAGATTTATTTCTACCGACAGGTATCAGTGTATACCTATGAGTATCATCAGACCGTTGACTTAATTGTAAATCAGTTTGTTATTGCGAGCCACTGTTTTGTAATGATTTCCATTGCTAAATAGTTTACAGGCCATCTAGACTGTGAAGGCCTCTCATAATGGCAATATAAGAAGCCACAGCCGAAATTCGAACTCATCCCTCCAATTCCATGTTCGTGCTATAAACCAATAATCAATGAATGAATGAATGAATGAATCTATCTATCTATCTATCTATCTATCTATAGGTTATCTGAGGCAGAGAATGAATTGTCTGTCTCAGTTTCGGTGGAAACCATTCATCTATCTCTCTCTCTATCTATCTATCTATCTATCTATTCATATCTATTCATATCGTTAATTGGAAATGGTAAACAAAAAAATCATGAAATTTTATATACAATTTTTCCGTGAAATCCTGAAAGGTTTCGATTACAGTTCTTCTCATCCTCTTAGGGGATGGTGTTTATGACTAGGGATTAGTTCGCCAGGGGTCTCACTCTGGGTGGTTTTGTCCCTTCAATAATTTTTTCTTATTCAGAGGGGTCAGACACCTTGCCCCTCTGACCGATGGATTTTTTATTTTTCTAATTACTTTTTAACATTTTTTAACTGGTCATTTTCTGTAAACCCTCCCAGGTGCTTCGCTTACCAAAAACCTCATAAATTGTAATCTTTTTGACATAGCATTTCCCACGTCACACCCTACTACCATACAAAAGAAAACCCTGGTGTATTGATTTCTTTACTATTGAGATTTACAAATGCTGGACATTTTTAAGTGAATTTCAATGCTATTTCTATGTATATTTAACTATTTATTATATGTTATAACTAGAAGCGGCTACCCAGCATCGACTGAGAAAAGGCGAGGGTGTGTTGGTGTATTGATTTGATTACTTTTGAGAGTTACAAATGCTGAATATTTTTAAGTAGAATTTCAATACTATTTCTATATATATATTAATTTTAGATATCTTAGAATATCAACAAGATCTTCATAACTTTTACACAAAAAGCAAGAACCGGTGAGCGCCGGACTAAGAATCACAAGGTTCCGGGTCAGATACCGGCCCTCGCTCACTCAGCATATGAGTAGCACAGGGACCTGTGCAGTAAAGTGAGGAGCTGATGATAGGTATGGCGCTCCACCTCAGACGCCAAAACAGTCTTCTTGGTCTAGCGCTAGTAAAAAGAGGATAGACTCCTTCGCTGTCTGGCTGATACCGACAATAGGCCACCCCGACGATTTTACTTACTTACTTTATATATATACTTATACTTAGTTTCATACGGACATACATACATACATACGTTTATATATAGATAAAGAAAGAAAAAAAAGGAAAACTGGAGAGTAAAATTAACAGCAGGAGGACAACGCCGAACAGAGGTTAAAATACACGAAGCGTCTTTCAATGGAGCTAATTATCCTCACTATTGTTCATTATAGCGATGATACAGCTATATTATATCCTAAGAAAATGCTAAGGAGGATACAGATTCAGAAAATCGCAAGCAAAAATAGGTCGACTTCTGATTTAGGTCGGAAAATTAAAACGGAAAGATTTTTGGTGGTACCCAATGACAGTTTAACAACAGTCTATGAATTAACATTTTGCGAATTGAGTTACGGTTTTAGGGTATAAAATAAACCTTCTCGTGTACATGGATCGTGTAGAAATTTTTACCAAAAGACAAAACGGTATTGGAAATCCGAATAGAAACTTTTAGAATCTTCAGCCAGGACATGGAGTTGATGCGATTCCCGAGCGGCTTGAGGGGCTGGAGGCGAATTCTGCCCACGACTCTTTAACCTTGGCATGGCAACCCGTCCGAAAGAAGGAAAACTCTACCTTCAAACCTGTTAAAGTCCGCTTAAGAAATCGATCTTGTGTCGCATCCTACACGTGGTAAGGGGTTGGTAAATGTATATATGTTTATATATACATTTATTTTGGTATTCAGAAATGTACGATGCTGATAAATAACCTATACTTGTGTTCCTTAAAAGTACGACTGTTATCCTCTTGCAACAAAACACCCTCTGGTTAAAAATGAAACCATCCAAATCGTCCAAGATGGAATACAAAAATGTAAATCGTGATTATCCGGTGTTGTTTATCCGCCGAATTCTAATTTCTTATGTACCGTCACCTCAGCTAAATAGTGGACAATTCCGTTTTTCTTATAAGTAAAGAAAGGGAAGAAAAAGGACACGCTACACAGAAAAATATAAAAAAGAAAAAGAACGAGTAGGGTAAGATAGTGAGAGAGAGTGAGCGCGTGGAAACGATAACGCTAATATGTCTCAATCAAACATACTGGAATAAAGGAAAGAAAGAAAAAAGTGTGAGAGAGAGTTAAATCAATATTATTATACTTTTTACATATTGAACTATTTGGCAATAGCTTTTAAGTAAAGATATCAAACGTTGTAATAATTAAATTATCATACTTAGGTATACCCAAAGGCCCTGCTAGTGTTATATAATTCATGGATAGCCAATGGATTATGTACGTACTGTAGTTAGATATTTTGAATCAGAGTTCGTTAGATTTAAAATAACAGGGGTCGAGTGGAAAATTACTCTAACCGTTAGGGTTATGATTGATTTGTAATAAAGTGTTACTTGACCCCTTCAAAAACGCGTCATGAAAGGGATAAGAGATTAGTTAAAGTTTTTAGTTCAGTTGTGAGCAGCCACTAGCTGAGAGCGGACGGTGTCGTCGGCTCTCGGGAGTCGCTTCTCGATCCGCGCGGTTTTGTGGACTGGAGTTGTTGTTAATAAAAGTCTTGTTAATTTATTAAAACAAGATATGACCAGCCCAACAAAAAGTAGAATCAACCTGGAAAAGCAACCTGAAAAAACAGCACATAGAAGATGGCTGACGATGTAGACGAATTAGCAACAGGAAGATGTTGTAGACAGAGAAAACAAGAACCCTCATCATCTCTCATACTCTCTCCCTCTTTCTCTCTCTGTTTCCGTCTGTCTCTGTCTCTATCTCTGTCTGTGTGTCTTTCCATAGATAGATCCGAGTAAAGGGCTATACAAAACTCTCTCTCTCTCCTCTCTCTCTCTCTCTCTCTCTCTCTCTCTCTCTCTCTCTCTCTCTTCATATATAAACCCGAGTAAAGGGTTATACAACACTATCTATGTCTCTGTCTGTCTCTGTCTCTTTCTGTCTCTTTCTGTCTCTGTTTCTTTCTCTGTCTGTCTGTCTGTCTGTCTCTCCCCCTCCCCCCTCTCTCTCTCTCCATTTATAGACCTGAGTAAAGGGCTATATAACAACAACAACAACAACAAAATAAGGAAGTAGAAGCAAAGAAGTGCGGTGAAAAAGAAAAAAAATAAGAAAAAATAGAAAATAATAGAAGAAGAAGAAGAAGAAGAAGAAGAAGAAGAAGAAGAAGAAGAAGAAGAAGAAGAAGAAGAATGGGAGCGGCGAAAAAGAAGGGCGAGACGTAGGGAAGCGAAGGTGTGGAAAGTAGGAAGCGAAAAACAATAAGAATGAAAAAATGCGGAAGAATTTGTGTAACAGAAAGTTGAATTCTGTCACCAAAAATAGCAATTAGGTTAGTTTTTTTTACGAAAAACTGACTGAGTCACTTATATATATATATATATGTGTGTGTGTGTGTGTGTGTGTGTGTGTGAGAGAGAGAGAGAGAGAGAGAGAGAGAGAGAGAGAGAGAGAGAGAGAGAGAGAGATTGAATGACGTGCAATTATTTGTTAATGTTATACAAATGCAAGTGCAAAATTAAAACAGAAACCGTTTCTTTGGCTTCTAACATTTTCTTGGCTCGAAAAGTTAATAAGAATGTAAACTACAATATAAGAAGACTCACTGCTCCAACTCCTTGACTTGGCTTGAATAATCGCATCGGTGAGAAACTTTCAGTAACCGACCGCTGTTGACTCCATATCCACGCTACCCTAACCATATATATATATATATATATATATATATATATATATATATATATATGGGAGAAAAAAGTAGACAAACATGGGACGTTATGGAAACAGGATGTTTATTGTCGACGATGCAACGTTTCGGTCATTTAGACCTTCTTCGGGACGAATATAATTCTTGCTTCAATGAAAGACATTTTCAAAATGGTGAGAACAGTAGGTTGTCAGTAGGGGCAGGGGTGGTTGGGTTGGGTAGTGGATTTTCTTCTCTCTAGATGGGAAGTGTTTATATGGTGATGCAGGTGTGGATCCAGAATGTTGGATGATGGAGATGGGTCACGGTGAATGAGTATGTGTATGTGTGTGTGTCTGTTTTAATTGTCTTTTATATATATGTATGTTTAGGAACTGGATTTGTCATTAGTTGTATATGTGTGATTTTTAAATTTAAAAAAAAATCTTTCTGTTCATCTATTTGTCAATTTTTATTCAGTAGTATCTATCTTTCTGTGTATCTGTCTATATATTTAACTTGAATTGGAATTTAACTGTATTTCGGTGTATCTGTTTATATATTTTCTGTGTATCTATCCATATATTTAACTTGAATATGAATTTTCTGTGTATCTGTCTATGTATTTTCTGTATATATGTCTATGTATTTAACTTGAATTTGAATTTAACTGTCTTTGTGTGTATCTGTCTATATATTTTAAATTGATGTGTGATGTTTGTGTGATTTTTATTTATTTATTTATTTATTTTTATTCATTTTTTAAATTTTTATATTTATTTTTTGCGAGGGGGCAGATGGTAAAATTTGTTTAAATTTGTAAGTGAGTATGTGTATAACATATATATTTATTTTATGCCGAAGACGTTTTGTTTTATTCATTCTTGATGGGTGCTCAATCTTTTCTTAAAAATCAATTGTTAATCACATTTTTTAGAACTCATTTTGTTCTACTTACCCTATAGGTGGGACTCTAATAGGTATCTCGACTCCGGGTCAGAGTGGAACTGGGAGTAATGGTGATGATTTCCCAGTGTTCCAGAACTGGAACTTCATCAGATAGAGTTTAAAGTCATACCCAGGACATTAAGACTCGCAGCCACCGCCTACTTGCACATATATGATAAAAAGGAAGCGCACGGTGTATAAATGGTCTGAGTCTTAGGAAATAGATTTGTCGACCAGAGTTCAAATCCTGGACAAGGCTGTTTGCATTTCACATACCGCTAATACTCTTTGGAAATGTATGAATCCAACTAATCTCCCTCAAACTATGGGTAAATAGTAGAGCAAGCTGAGCTCTTTAACCTTGGTATGGCAAGGAACACTCTTAATTCAAACTTGTTAAACTACGCTTCAGAAATTGACCTTGTGTTACACCCTACTCGTGCAGAGGATTTGGTATATATATATATATATATATATATATATATATATGATAAAACTGGTTGGGGTATGCAGTTAGATTCGAGAAAATAAATAAATAAACTTAAATCGATACTGGAGGAACTGTAGATTCGGCGAAGAATACTACCGCAATGCTGGGACATGCAAGAATACCACGAAAAGTCCTTGTGATTTGAGGAGACAATCCCTACACACCTGGTGTAAAATCTTATTATAATGGAGATCATGTGTCCGTCTTTTGTAACCGAAACTATGTCACCAGCAGTGTCACAATTCCCTTAATTAATTACGATGTATTCTCAATGGTTATTAAATCATCCCTTTTCAATCTTAATTAGCAACTTATTTATTGATAATGTCTCTATAAAGATCTAGCTAGGATAGATTTGCCTCAAAACAGCCCATATTATTAAGGTGTATAATCTGCGATGTGTATTATATATCATTAAGAAATAGATGTTTACATCGTATATGATGTGAATAATTTGCATATTGGTTTTAATAAAACCGTATTTAATAAATAATTACTTGGTGTTATTGATTTCTAATATTATTGTTTTATTCTCAAACGTATTAAAAGCAACCCTATGAATCCTATGTATAATTTCATATTGAAATCAATTAGAATAAAATTAAAATAAGTGTAATCTTTTTTGTGTTCGTATTTAATTCTATCAGTCTTTCTAATTCTATATAATATCTAATTATATTAAAACTTAAATGGTACATAATTATTAGATTCCTAACACTTATGTACCATTAGTGTAGAAACTAAAATAGCTGTTATAATTTGCAGCCGGTGGCCTTGAAGGATTGAGTGACTCGGCTTGACCTCAGTCTGATCCTTCTTCTGGGGGATACCGTGAGAATCGGTGGAGAAGACCCTCTTCCAGTTTAGATCTGAAAGAGAGTTTAGTTCAGTATTGTCCAAACCACGAAGGTGGTCAGTCGTGTTAAGCGCACGGCCGATTCAATCTGCGCAGGTAGTCTGGTGGGGATTTCGGAATAAAATATGATCTAAAGCAAATCGAAGTTTTGTGTTATTATCTAAAAACTACCAATGACACGGGGCTTCTGATAAAGAGAAATCCCCAATGGAAGACCAGACACAAAGTCCCCAAGACGAAGTCCAGACGCTAGAAGAAAGAATATACAACATAAATACTTGTGTCCGAAGGGCGCTTTTTTTTCTTTTTAATAGTAACAGCTAAGTTGAGTAGATAATTTCAACTCCAGATTTGAACCGTAATGCTGGGATATGCAAGAATACTACGGCAAGTAATTGTTCATGCATGTATTCATTGGCATTTCAGTCTCGGAAGACTATAATAAAGTTTTTATGTGCCCCTGAAGTTAACAGCGCCTCCTGTTACTGTGAAGTCCGATGTTTGAAAAACATTCTCGATCACAGATGTCGCATTTGAAGGATGTCCCTGAAGATGTTGATGTTCCGGTACTTTGTTACCGCTGCTTTCTTCTAAACCTCTTAGCTTCATGGTGTTACGTCAGGGTGACTTCTGACATGAACAGTCCTCTACGGAGATTCTGCCGCCACCGAGGGCTGTCCTGAGCCAAATTTTCATGTAAATGCATTAATAATAATATTATTATTATAATGGAGATTGTGTGTTTGTCTGTAACCGAAACTATATTACTATTCAAGTCACAATTCCCTTTTGATAATTACGTCATATTCTCCATGATTTTATTTTTATTTAAACCTCAATTAATAATAAAATTACTTTACATTATTAATACTGTTGACCATATGTTAGGTATACCTAAAATGGGCCTAAAATGCGTTTTTGACAAAATGAATTTACCCCCCACCTAGAAAATAATTTACCAAAAATCAGGAAATTATCGGATTTTAATGAAATTTTCAGTGTTTATTTATCAATGAATGATCTTTATAATGCATTATTTATTTCATTTCAAAACATTGTCATTTTTTTCAGGTCACTTAATTTTGACCCCCTTATGTTGGGGGCGTAACATTTTTTCGAGTTGGTCTTATACTGTACTAATTAGAGTATAAATAAAGAGATAAAAGACCGAAGTTATGAATAGAAACAAACAAAAAAATTTTACGGTGGCTTTTCTGAGAAAATAAGTACCGAAAATCGAAAAATAAAATGTAAAAAAATAATAAATAATTAATTTTTTGGAGATTTCTTTTTTACTCATTTCGATAATTATCTAATTGGCTATTATCTTATAAAAGAAAAAAATTATACATCGATATTTTTTCTGCTTAAAAAGGGGGGGCTACGTTTTCAATAGAGTTTTTCTTCAAAACGTATACTTTGAATGACTAAAATAAGGTTTGCATTGAATAGATATTTATTTCTAGAATCTAAAAATATAACATTTTAAACTTAACATCAGGCTTTTCATATTTTGAATGAATTTTATATATTAATTTTTCATAGCAAAAATACTGAATTAAAGTTTTGAAATAAAATAACTGATGCATTATAAAATTCATTAATTGATAAATCAATACTGAAAATTTCATTAAAATCGGATAATTATCTGATATTTGGTAATTTTTTTTTTTTGCAATTGCGAATGTTACATCAAAATTGAAAACAAGCGCTTAAAACCATTGAAAGAGACAGAATGGCGGATCGCATCGAAATTGACCAAAAAAATCCTTTTAAATGTATTAAAAATAAACTGCATATATAATGATATTTTTCTTTTTTTAATGATGGTCATTATGTTACTACTTATCGATTTAGACAAAAGTTTGAGCTTAAATAATAGATTTAATTAATTTTAATTCGTTTTTTAAAACGTAGCAAACGATTCTTTTTGGGTATACCTACTATATGTACATAGTAATAATATGCAATTGAATTTATATATACAACAAAATTAAGAGAAGGCTAATTTACATATTGATATCAAAAATTTTATTTTAATAAATATGTGCTTGGTATTATTGATTTCTAATTGTTTGGTTTTATCTTAATGAATATGAGCAAAAATCTTGGAGATAAATTTTAAAAGAAATCCATTAACAAGAAGAAATAACTGTAATTTTATTCTTTACTTTCTATTTTATCTAAATATTTAAATTATGTAAATTTAGCGATGAAAGGCGGGAGTGATGGAAGAGTAAGTTTCAGTTGTTCTATTTTTCGATTATACCCCCCGCCTCTGTTTTAAATATTTTTATCTGCATTCTTATTTAGTTTCATTAGCCTGTCTAATTTAATGTAAAATTTTCGTATATCAAAAGTTAAATACTTGCACCGGAGGGTGTATATATTTGCTAATAATAATAATAATAATAATAATAATAATAATAATAATCAAAACAGTAAGTATAGACTGTGCGGTGACAGAGATGAGACTGTAAACCATGTATTAAGCGAATGTAGCAAACTAGCACAACGGGAATACAAAGCTACATACAAAATGGTATATGCATAAACCAGAATCTATTCTTGAAAATGAAACGCATAAAATTCTCTGGGACTTCGAGATAAAGACGGATCACCCTATCCAAGCCAGGAGGCCAGACCTAGTGTTGATTTGAGAACTTGCCAACTGCGATTCCAGCAGATTACAAGGTGAAGCTGAAAGAAAACGAAAAGATGGACAAATAACTAGACCTTGCTAGAGAATTGAAAAGGCTGTGGAATATGAGGGTGAAAGGGATACCAATTGTAGTTGGTGCACTTAGAACAGTCCCCCCAAAACACTTGAAAAAAACTGGAGGATCCGGAAATCAGAGGAAGAATTGAGACCATCCAGATTACTGCATTGCTGCAATCGGCTAGAATACTCAGAAGAGTCCTGGAGATTCGAGGAGACTTGTTGTCACTCAGACTCCAGTGAAATACCATCAGTTAACGCTGATGTGAAAAACCTAAAAGGAATAATAATAATAATAATAATAATAATAATAATAATAATAATAATAATAATATAATAATAATAATAACACGTAAGTTGAGTAGATGATGTCAACTCCAGATTTGAACTATAAAAAAAAAAACACCAAAAAAACTAACAGCCTCCACTTGGTCGTTGCATATCTTATTCACTTGTTTTAAATGCTTTTTTCTTTCAAACGACCTTTGCTGCAAAGACAGATCTATTTTTCGAGTTCTATTTTAAAACGAGAGTTTTCGTGACAGTTTTTTGTTTTTTAACCTTGTCGTCACAACAAATCGTTACAATGACAAATAAAAAGAAATACAGTCTAGATTGTTCTTTGTTGCAACATCTTAGACCAACGCATCTTTAAACTAACTAGCAAGAATATACGCCTAACTATTTAAGTTCAGGTGTCGTTATACAAGGTGTCCACAAAGTCTGGATACATGGAGATTTCGCTATTGTATTTATTTATGTTATTTTTCCGAGAAGGCAGATATGGTAATTTGGCAGTAAATAAAATCAATTACATAAACAATTAAATATAAGAAATAATAATTTTCCATTTTTAGTTTTTTTTTAATTAAATAAAAAATACTTTACTTTTCTAAATTTATTTTTTATTTTGTAGACTTATTTAATCGATTTCACCTGAATTTTGCAAGTTATGCATTGAAAATGATGGAAATCATATTGTAAATATTATTTATTAACATTATAATTAAATAAAATTGTTATGTTTTAAAAGTATGTGTTAATCCCCCATGTACCTGTGGTAGTAAGCAAACAAACACGGTCGGACTTGCAGAAGCTTTATTCTACATAGAATACAGTGGTGGATTTTTGACCAGTTTATATAGTAATTAGAAGGGGAGGGGGAGGTAACTCAATTACCTATTACAGTACCCATACTTTTTGGACACCCTGTAGTATGTGGCCTACCTTTTTGATTCTGTTATAGTATGTGGCCTACCCGGTTTGAATGTGTCCTACCTCAGTAAGAGTATAGTTATAGATATAAGTAGTAGGCAATTTATTGAAACTAATTATTTTTCATATATATTCAATTTCAAGAAATGCAATTCACTCATAAGCTGTATATAGTAATATTTAGAATAATTAAAAAAAGAATTTATCCATGATTTATATGAATCAGAGATCTATTTAATTATAAAATATTATAAAATTCTGAAATAGGGTTAGGGTTAGGGTTAGCAGTTGTTATTATAACCTTATAACTGCTTTTATGGTAGGCCACATACTATAAGAGAGACATGATTTCGTAGGCCACATTCAAAAGGTAGGCCACATACTATAATGGTACCAAAGTTAAATTAGAAAGACTAACGAAATTAAATGCGAACGCATATAAAAAGATTACACTTATTTTTTATATATTCACAAGTTTCAGCTCCACAATAACTCCCCATGATAGTTATTATCATAAGCATTTTTAAACCACGTTGGGTTTTCATGTAATATGATTAACTTTCGACAATGCTTTATTATTTTAACTATCAAGAATATGCACCCCCGCCGGGTGTAAGCATTTAAGTTTTAATATAATGAAATATATTAAATCAGAAAGACTAACGAAATTGAATAAGAGCCCATATGAAAAGATAACACTTATTCTAATTATATTTTAATTGGTTTCTCTATAAAATTATTCCTATCTAATTCAATTATTTTGTACAGAATTATATGGTTTAAAGTATTCCTATCTAATATTAATAATGTGTACATAATTACATGGTTTTAAATATTCCTATCTTATGCAAATAATTTGCAAGCAAATAAATGTAGTTCACAATCATTTTAAACGGGTAAACACTTCATACTTAGTTGCAATATCAACGTTTCAAGATATGTATATAGCAGCCCATGCTTTTCCTATGCGTATATTAACATAGCTTTCTGTAGATGAGATGTGTGTTGGCATCCTTCTGTCTGCGAGAGACGATGGAGTTGTGCCCAATTAAAAAAAAATGTAACTACGTAGAATGGGCGGGTTCATATGGAGGATGAGCTGTTGCCCAAGCAGCAATTCCCCCCCTCTCCACATTGCCGATGGGATCCAAAGAAAAGGCAAGAAGCCAATCCAGTTTGGCAGCGGTAGTGTCGCAGGAGTTGCTGGGTAGCATTGGGTTTCAGCATCACACCACCTTAGATACTCCTAATTTGTATTCGGGGTTTACTCCATTAGCCTCTCCTTGGGATGAGTTAAAGCCGCTAGGCAGCGGAGGTTTTGTGTCGGACTTTTCCTTTTCCTAGATTGGTTGCCAGCCAAGGCTAAAGAGCCCCTTCTGACTGTAGATGAGATATCACTATGTGAACTGGTGTACTCATTTCAGAGGGTTACCATCTTGTGTGGAGATGTCTGGATATTGTTTACAACATATGAACTTCATTTTCTGAATTCACAGTGAGACCAATGCTACTTGCTGTCTTCTCTAGGCTGTGCAGAAGTGATTCAACTTGTGTCGGTGTATTTGCGAGAAGCGCTATATCATCCGCGTAGTCCGCATCTGTAATAGTCTCAACGGGATATGTCCCGCTTCTTGCCTTTTTGTGTGAGGCCTTTTTATTCTATGGGATCGAATAACGTTAGACGTACATAGTTTAGGCATATTATAAATACATACGGTGCCAGTGTATCTTCTTGTAGGCTATGTCAAAAAAATCTGTGTCACCATCAGGTGAGCGTACCATTGCTTCAGTGTCTTTGTAGAGCATCATTGTAGAGGTAACTGTTTCTTTATGGGGTCATATGCTAGTAGTATTTGCTCCATCTTTTCTCTGTGTATGGAGTCAAATGCCTTTGAGAAATCTACGAACACTAGTGTTGCTTCGAGATTTTTTGCTTGAACCCCTACAATGATTCGACGAATTGTCAGGGTTTGAGTCGTTGTGGATCAATTTCTACGAAACCCGACTTGATCTTTCCTAAGTAGTATTTGCTCCATCTTTTCTCTGTGTATGGAGTAAAATGCCTTGGAGAAATCTATCAACAATAGTGTTGCCTCGAAATTTTTGCTTGAATCCCTACAAAGATTCGACGAATTTAGAGGGTCTGAGAAGTTGTGGATCGATTTTTACGAAACCCGTTTACGACGAAGGTTCCCGAGCCCGAGAAGGCTCCCGAGCCGACAAGAAATACCTGAAGAAGGCTGGAGGGCACATCGACCGAAACATTGTACAGATAACAATGAAGATGAGGACAATAGTCCGAATAGTACAAATAATACCGTTTTGATCTTTCCAAAGGATTTTTTTTTCTTTAGGGCAGATGCGATTGAAAAGAGCATTATATAGATCTTAGCAATAATAGCAGTAAGAGTTATGCCTCTGTAGTTTTGGGGAATGGGAGAATACAGTCTTTCTTCCATTTTTCTATTGTATTATGTTTATACACTACATTGTATAATCGAAGAAGTATGCCGTCAAATTTCTTTGTCTTCTATACATCGGCGAGCATTTCGTCGATGCCTGTACTCGTCTCTATAGAATGGTGTCTATTGATGAGTTAACAAAAACAGCCAAGGAAAGATAACCATGACTGAAAACCATAACAATACAGACCCATTACTCTGTTGAAGATAATTAATAAGCTGACACTAATGCCCGACATGTCATTAACCATCTTGAAAATGCTCGTCTTGTCGGTGATATGCAGCATGAATTTCGATTATCCAGATCTACCGCCATTGCGCACTCACAGCCATTACTCATAAACTTAATGGAGCTTTCATGCTCGTGCCGTTCTTCGCCTTCTCCAAGACATCTCCGAGGCATTTGACAAGAAATTGCATAAAAGGAGAGCTCCACAAACTGAACAGTAATGACAATGTCTAGTCGAGTTCATTCCATCATTAAATCATTTTTCACAGAAACGAACAACGGAGGTCGAGACTTACAGCGCCAGTGCTCGTGGTGTAACCGTTTTTGTCGAAATGGACACGGTGATCTGAGTTCAAATTCTGTACTAGGCAGTTTGTATTTCACACAAAACTAATAGCCTTAGGAAAGGTATGAATCCATATATTCTCCCTCCAGCTTTGGGTAAATATCGAGCCCTTTAAACTATTCCTATCTAATACTAATAATTTGCACACAGTTACATGGTTTCAAATATTCCTATCTAATACTAATAAGTTGCACACAGTTATATGGTTTCAAGTATTCCTATCTAATACTAATAATTTGCACACAGTTATATGGTTTTAAGTATTCCTATCTAATACTAATAATTTGCACATAGTTACATGGTTTCAAGTATTCCTACTAATACTAATAATTTGCAGACAGTAATATGGTTTCAAGTATTCCTACTAATACTAATAAATAAGTTGCACACAGTTATATGGTTTCAAGTATTCTATCTAATACTAATAAGTTGCACACAGTTATATGGTTTCAAGTATTCCTATCTAATACTAATAAGTTGCACACAATTATATGGTTTCAAGTATTTCTATCTAATACCAATAATTTTCTGACAGATCTATTTGACTTACAGATGAGACCATTACAGGTACTACCACCCCATGTTAGATTCTATTTATTGTGTAGACATTTGGGTAATTTTCACCTTTTGTTGTTAAAATTCTTAGCATAAAATTGTGCGTGCGCATAATCACATTTTATGATATTTTTGTGTTAAAGCATGCACTTGTATTGTTTTCGAAACGATTCTATGATCAGTATATTTTGCACGGACATATTCAAAATAGCTACCGTCTTGTTTCAAAGTGAAAGTCAGTTGTCTAAATTCCTAGCATAAAATTATCTGAAATGAACTTAATTATTATTAAGAACACATTTTATGGTATTTTTGCGTTAAAGCATGTAGTTGTATTGTTTTCGAAAAAGTTTCTAAGATTTGTATATTTCGCACGGACACTTTCAAAATATCTACCGGCTTAGTTCAAAGTGAAAGTCAAGGGAGGTTACTCTAATTGCCTTATTTGCTAGGAATTTTGACAACTAAAGGTGAAAATTACCGACATTTGTTCCCACTAGATCACCAATGTTAGGTAGCATTGTGTCTGTTTACTCTTAAAATAGATGATCACTTAGAAACAGCAGGTACTGTAAAAAATGATAAATTCTATGATAGTCATTATCAATGCCTGGTTGGTTTTACGGCATGTTGTGTAATTCAATGTCTTTTTTTTCGCAGTAACTAATAGTCATATTAGTTACTAGTAGTGATAATCATTGCAAATATGGTTATTTACTAAGCTTAGCTTAGATGTGACACAAGGACAGAAGTATCGGGCACCCAGTGAGAATCGAACTCACTAATAATTGTCTGCGAAGCTAGCTTGCTAACCATTAGGCTACACGAGGTGCATTAAATATGTGTATATAGTTTCAAATAACTATTCATACCTAATAATAATTTGTTTGCATACAGCTATATGGTTAAAATATTTCAAGCAGTCATATGGTTTCAGGCAAATAAATAAATAGATAAATAAATAGATAAATAATAATAATAATAATAATAATAATAATAATAATAAAAATGTGCTATGCTTGTAATAAAAAGAGGTGAAAGAAAAATGAATGGAATACAACTATCAAATCAGGAAACTATAAAAATCTCTTGAAGAAAATGAAAGCTACAAATACTTAGGAATTTTAGAAGGCGACAATATCATGCAAGCAGAAATGAAAGGAAAAGTTAAAAAAGAATATCTCAGGAGAACTAGAAAACTTCTAGAAACGAAACTTAACAGCAAAATCTGATCAAAGGAATTAATACCTGGGCTGTCCCCATTATAAGATACCCAGGACCATTCTTAAAATGGACAAAAGAAGAACTCAGACAGATAGACCAAAGGACGAGAAAATTAATGACCATGCACAAGGCTCTCCACCCAAGAGATGATAGAGATAGATTGTATGTGTCAAGAAAGGAAGGGGGAAGAGGTCTTCTATGCCAACATAGAGGAATGCGTAGAAACCACAATCCAGCAACTTGACGATTACACAAGGAAGAGCAAAGACAAATTACTTATGGCGGCCAACAATAGTAGAAACGGCAGATGGACAAACAGAAAAACGACAAAGACTAGAAAACAAAAATGGGAAGAAAAACAATTATATGGACGCTTCAAACGACAAATAGATGAGGTTGGACATGGTTAAGAAAGGGAAACCTCAAAAGAGAAACAGAATCACTTGCTGCACAAAATAATGCCATAAGGACAAACTACATCAAAGCGAAAATTGATAAGACCCAACAAAATAGTAAATGTAGACTTTGCGGTAATAGAGATGAGACTGTTACCATATACTCTGCGAATGTAGCAAACTAGCACAACGAGAATACAAAACTAGACACGACTGGTTGGGAAGGTGATCCACTGGGAATTATGCAAGAAATTAAATTTTGACCACACAACAAAATGGTATATGCATAAACCAGAATCTGTTCTTGAGAACGAAACGCACAAAATTCTCTGGGACTTTGAAATAAAAACGGATCACCTTATCCCAGCAAGAAGACCAGACCTAGTGTTGATTAACAAAAAAGAAAGAACTTGTCAACTGATGGATTTTGCAGTGCCAGCGGATCACAGGGTGAAGTTAAAGGAAAATGAAAAAATTGACAAATATCTGGACCTTGCCAGAGAACTGAAAAAGTTATGGAATATGAAAGTGAAAGTTATACCAATTGTAGTTGGTGCACTTGGAACAGTCCCAAAAGGATTAGAAAAAGGTTTGGAAAGTTTGGATATCAGAGGAAGGATTGAAACCATTCAGAACACTGCACTGCTGCAATCTGCCAGAATACTCAGAAGAGTCCTGGAGACCTGAGGAGACTTGCTGTCACTCAGACTCCAGTGAAAGACCATCAGCTAACACTGATGTGAAAACTCAAAAGGAATAATAATAATAATAATAATAGAAGGGAACACTATCAAGAAAACAGAGATGAAAGGAAACATGAAAAAAGAATACCTCAGGAGAATAAGAAAACTCCTAGAAACCAAGCTCTGCAGCAGAAATCTCATAAAAGGAATAAGTACTTGGGTCCTCCCCATCATACGATACTCTGGGCCTTTCTTAAAATGGACAAGAGAGGAACTCAAAGAGATTGCTTTACAACCTAGAGACGATAGAGATAAGCTATATGTATAAAGAAAGTAAGGTGGAAGAGGTCTTGCCAACATAGAGGATTGCGTAGATGCCACATTAAAGGACCCGAGAAGTACACAAAAAGAGCAAAGAATGATTACTTATGGCAGCCAATATCAGCAGCTGCAACATATGGACAAGCAGAAAAACAGCAAAAACAAGGAAACAGAAATGGGAAAGAAAACAATTATATGGATACTTCAAACGGCAAATGGGTGGAGGGGTGCACATGAAAAGACCTGGACGAGGTTAAGAAGAGGAAACCTCTAGAGAGAAAACGAGTCACTCATAATTGCTGCTCAAAACAATGCCATAAGAACAAATTATATCAAAGCAAAAATTGATAAGACACAACATAACAGCAAGTGTAGAGTGTGTGGTGAGAGAAATGAGACCATTTACAATGTATTAAGCGAATGTAGCAAACTAGCACAACGAGAATATAAAGCTATGCACGACTGGGTGATCCACTGGGAATTATGCAAAAAACTAAATTTTGACCATGCAAAAAATGGTATATGCATAAACCAGAATCTGTTCTTGAGAATGAAACGCATAAATTTCTCTGAGACTTTGAAAAAAGACAGATCGCCTTATCCCAGCCAAAAGACCAGACCTAGTATTGATTAACAAAAAAAAAAAAAAAAAAAAAAAGAGAGAGAACGTGTCAACTGGTAGATTTTGCAGTTCCAGCAAATCACCGGTTGAAGATGAAAGAAAACGAAATTGAACTGTTACAATGATTCAACGAATTGTCCGGGTCTGAGAAGTTGTGGATCGATTTCGCTAGAGAATTGAAAATCTGTGGAATATGAGGGTGAAAGTGATACCAATAGTAGTTGGGGCACATGGAACGGTCCTCAAAAGCTTAGAAAAAAGACTAGAGGAACTGGAAATCAGAGGGAAAATTGAGACCATCCAGACAACAGCATTGTTGAAATCAACTGGAATACACAGAAGTGTCCTGGAGACCTGAGGAGATTTGTTGTCAATCAGAATTCAGTGAAGGACCATCAGCTTACGCTGGTGTGTGAAAAAAAAAATCTAGGCACGACTGGGTGGGAAAGGTGATTCACTGGGAACTTTGCAAGAAATTCAAGTTTCAGCATTCGACTAAAAGATATATGCATAAGCCTAAATATATCCTGGAGAAGGAGACGCACAAAATTCTCTGGGATTTTGAGGTACAGACGGATCACCTAATCCCAGCCAGGAGAGCAGACCTGGTGTTGATCAATAATAATAAGAAAACTTGTCATCTCGTGGATTTTGCCGTCCCGGTCGATCACCGAGTGAAAGTGAAAAAAGCGAAAACATAGACAAATACTTGGACTTTGCTAGAGAACTAAGAAAACTGTGGAAAATGAAGATGAAGATCGTTCCAATTGTAATTGTTGTCCTAGGAACGGTCCCCAGGGGTCTAGAAAAAGTATTGATGAACTGGAAATCAGAGGAAGAATCGAGACCATCCAAATTACAGCATTGTTGAGATCGGCTGGAATACTCAGAAGAGTCCTGGAGACCTGAGGAGACTTGCTGTCACTCAGCTTCCAGTGAACCACCGGCTAAGACGGGTGTGAAAAACTCTAATGGAGTGAAAATAATAACCCAGAAAGATATTTAGAAATTAAAATATACATAGAAATAGCATTGAAATTCTACTTAAAATTGTCCAGCATTTGTAAATCTCAAAAGTAAACAAATCAATACACCAGGCTTTTTTTTGCCTTCCATCACTATCCTGGGTAGCCACTTCTACCATATATATATATATATATATATATATATATATATATATATATATATATATATATATATTATAGTAAACCCTTGCGGTAAAATAAAACCGGCAAATAGTTTGTTAGTAAAATATACTATCAAATTTCACTTGCGGAAAAAAAAAAAAAGAAAAGACCAAGAGGGCTGCACCAACCAAAAATAATCGATTAGCACTATAACACATGGCCAAAAGAATATATATATAGAGAGAGGAATGTCTAAAGCTAAAATGTAAAAGTGCTCGATACCTAAGAAGAGCAAAATAATAAAGTTAAACCTAATGAATCAGATACACCTACTAATAATTTCGGTTAATAGCTCAACAGGGCAAGAATCTTGCTCTGATAAGCTACTAACTGAAACTATTAGTAGGTATATGTAACTGATTAGGTTTAACTTTATATATAATATATATATATATAATAATATATATAATATATATATATGTGTGTGTGTGTGTGTGTGTGTGTGTGTGTGTGTGTGTGTGTGTGTGTGAGTTTTTGAGTTTTCCTTCCTTTCTAAGATAAATATTGCTCTGTATATAATCTAAAAAGTTTATTATACATTGAGCTCTCTTTAGTGATTTAAAGATTCGCTGGATCATACAATAATAATACAGTGTATCTTAGAAATCACATATAGAATCATCCCTTACTACCAAGTTTTGGATACCTCTCATATATATATATATATATATATATATATATATATAGAGAGAGAGAGAGAGAGAGAGAGAGATAGTTTACTAAGGGCGTGGTTAAATTGATTGGCTCTTTCCATTACTCTCCATGTCAGTGAGTATTATAATACATCATCTGCATCCTCAGCAGAGGGGTAAGTACTATACTTTCTAATATAAATACTATTTAAACAGATCGATTTGACCCAAGATGCGGCCCTATACTTTCAGCTTGCCTTGACCGGTAAGTCTCCCTTCCCAGATCTAAAAAGATGACATTGTGCCAAATTTCCAAGACAATGTTCATCATCTGAAATACCTGCTTTCTCTATTGAATGTTGATTGGTTTAAAGTAGTGGCTTTCTCTGTTCGATGTTCAATGTGGGTATACAACAGAAGCACATGTTAGGGACGCATCTATGGGTCAATCGATCTGTTTAAATAATATTTGTATTAGAAAGTATAGTTCGCGAAATTAATTAGGATAATCTCTTTCTCCAATTCCAAGGTCCGACGACGAACTCTTTCGTCCTGCAACAATATTCCAGCAGTTTTCCGCATACCACTCGATCGCAACTTCAATACATTTTTTCGCCCTCTTCTCAGTTGTGCTTGGTTATGCAAAGCGATCTGAAAAAAAAAATACTCTCGCCAACTCTTTTGGATTCGAGATCGCGCTTATTTAAATTTTAGTGCCAAGGCAGCCATATTTCCTTTTCCACCCATCTTGGAAGCCAGACAGCTTTGCGCCCGCTTTGCTCCACGAGGTAAGTCTCCGGTAATTATGAACTTTTGTTTAGTAAATTAGGGTGTCCCAGAAAAAACAGAACCCACGAATTTTGTAATAAAACTGTTAATTTCAACTAGGGGGTTTATGGTTAGGGTTTATGGTTAGGGTTGTGGTTGGGGTTAGGGTTTGGGCTAATTTACTAAACAAAAGTTCATAATTACCGTCTCCTCTCTTGCTACAGAAAGGATCATGTGCATCTGATGGTGAGGCTCCAGTTCAGGAGATCTCTGGAATGTGGAGTACTTCTTCATTGTCATTGTCAGAACAATGTATAAATAAAAGATAAAGACGAAAAGAAAGAACTTTAAAGAGAAGAAAAAATGTCAGATAAATCAAAGATGGCGACCGACAGAAAAGAATACAAAATGTCCACTTATAAAAACAATGTCTTACGCTGTGTTTTTGCTTTTGTATTTTCTTTTCGTTTACCGCATGAATGTTTGCGGTTTTGTTGTTGTCTTTACTGTTGTTGTTGTTGTGGTGGTGGTTGTTATTGTTGTAGAACGTTTGTTATGAAAAAGTTCGTATTTCGCCTGAATGGTTCAGTGTTGTGATTTAACAGAAAGACATTTAGACGCTGAAATGAGGATGGAGGGGATGCAACTGCATTGAAATCAATTGAAAGAAAGAAAGAAAAAAAGAAAGAAAGAAAGAAAGAATTTAAATACAAAGAAAAAAGATAAGAATATAGAAAGAAAGAAAGTTATTCGATAAGAAAGAAAAAAGAAAGAAAGAAAAAAAGAAAGAAAAAAGAATTTAAATACAAAGAAAGAAGATAAAATATAGAAAGAAAGAAAGTTATTCGATAAGAAAGAAAAAGAAAGAAAGAAAGAAAGAAAGAAAGATTTATATACAACGAAAAAGATTAAAATGTAGAAAGAAAGAAAGTTATTCGATAAGAAAGAAAAAAAAAGAAAGAAAGAAATGATTTATATACAAAGAAAAAGATAAAAATATAGAAAGAAGAAAGTTATTCGATAAGAAAGAAAAAAGAAAGAAAGAAAAAAGAAAGAAAGAAAGAAAGAAAGAAAGAATTTAAATATAAAGAAAAAAGATAAAAATATAGAAAAAAATTTACTCGATAAGAAAGAAAGAAAAAAATAAAGAAGGAAGGAAAGAAAGAAAGTAAGGTAGTTGATAAAAAAGAAAGAAATTATATAGTAAAAGATAGATTATAGAATGAAAAAAGAACAAGAGCAAATACAAAGTAAACGAAAATCTTGAAAGAATGAAAGAAAGAATTTATATACAAAGAAAAGGATAAAGATATTGAAAAAAAGAAAGTTACTCGATGAAATAGAAATAAACAAAGAACATAGAAGAAGGAAAGCAAATATGAAAATAAAAAATTGTAAAAAAGAAAGAAATGAATAAAGAAAGAATGGTACTTGATAAAAAAAAGAAAAAAGAATGGAACTACAAAGAAAAAGAAAATTATTGAAAGAAAGAAAGAAAATAAGAAGAAAGAAAGAAAGAAAGAAAGAAAAGTGTTTGATAAAATAAATAAATAATAGAAAACGAAAAAGAAAGAAAATACATAGAAAAAGATCGAATAAATAAATAAATAAATAAATAAATAAAGAACGATACTTGATAGAAAATTTTAAAAAATGGAATTACAAAGAAAAAGATGACTTTTTGAAAGAAAAAAGAGAGTTAATATAAAGAAAAAGAAAATAATTGAAAGAAAGAAACAAATAAAGAAAGAGAGAAAGAAAATATGTTGAAAAAGATGAATCATAGAAAGAAAGAAAAAAGAATGAAAATACAAAGAAAAATATAAACTATAGCAATAATTAATTAATCAAATAAATAAATTAGTTTGAATAATTCAAAATGGGTTCCTAATTAAAAGTTCCGTCTTTTTACTTTCTGTCATTTCACATAAAATGTATTAAGTGCTTCTTGTCTTTACGATCTTTAACAAATATCTGTAGTTTGATTTTAAAAATTGGTTATAATAATAATAATAATAATAATAATAATAATAATAATAATAATTCAATTCTCATTATTCATCAATATTAATCATAATGCTTTTAAACATTTCTCACGTAAATTATTAGCTGGGTCAGCTGGGTCTGCGGAATATAACGACTGCACCTCTGCGGGGGGGGGGGGTAAAATTCTACAAAAACCTACATTGACCAACTCTGCGCGGATACTTGATGCTGCACAGAGGACCTCCCTAGGGCAATGAATGATAGGTACGGTGGGAGAGAGATTCCGTGCTACTAGCGCAACATAATGATGATTATGATTATGATGATGATGATGATGATGATGTAATTTGATTGTTGGTTAGTTGGTTGGGTTTGAAGGCATGTCAACCCTTGTTGGGTCATTTTATGCCGATGATGTCTTGTTTTATACATTCTTGGTGGGTAGTCAATTTTTTAAACACATTCTTTTAAAACTCATTTTGCTCTGTTAAACCTGGAGATTGGACCCTAACAGGTACTACCACTCCGGATCAGAGCAGACCTAGAAGTAATGGTAATGAAGGGGTATTCATTCGTGATGTCCCTGGTTCGACACTGGTCTCTGTAAACTCAGCGCATGAGTAGCAAAGGTTTTGTAATCTGATCTGTGTGATAAAGTGGGGAGCTGACGGTGGATTCGGTGCTCCACCTTTGCAAAAACAATCTCGATGGTCTAGCGTTAGCGAAAAGGGAATACACTCCCTCGCTGTCCAGTTGATACCGGCAATAGCTCACTCCGCTAACTAACCTTACTTTACTTTACGTATTCATATGTTGGTTTACAGAGTTTCATTGCTGTGGGTAGAAATAGGTTCATGCCTTTCCTAGAAGGACCAATGAAAAGTGAACACTGACTGTCCCGATTGGAATTTGAACCCGGTTCTCTGATTTAATTCTCCGTAACGTTAAGTGTTAGTTCATCCACACCTCAAATGATAAACGTTGAACTGATAATTAACGTATTATTATTATTAGTAGTAGTAGTAGTAGTAGTAGTAGTAGTATGTATGTATGTATGTATGTATGTCATTGGCATTTCAGTCTCTGAAGACTATAATATAGTTTTGCGCCCCTGAAGTTACAGCGCCTCCTGTGACTGTGAAGTGCTATGTTCGAAAAACATTCTCGACCACAGATGTCACATGTGAAGGCTGTCGCTGAAGATGTTGATGTACCGGTGCTTTGTTGTCGCTGCTTTCCTTTGGACCTCCTGGCTTCATGGTGTTGCACCAAGGTGGCTTCAGACATGAACAGTCCGCTACGGAGAGCCTGACGGCACCGAGGGCAGTCCTGAACTAAATTTTCTCAGCTGAAGGGGCAATGCCAAAGCACCTGAGATCATTCTTGCAGACATCATGGAAACGCGGCTGGGGGTGACCAACCTGTCTCTTACCAGACGAAAGCTCTGCATAAGGATGTCTTTCGGGATTCGTCCATCATCCATCCGTATGTATGTATGTATGTATGATTGTACGTATATAGATATTTATCCAACGAGTAGAATGTTACACAAAATCACAAGTATAGGGCATCCAGCGAGGCTCGAACTCGCTATTCAGTAGTTATGGATCTGTGACACTAGCTTGCTAACCATTACACCATGATGGACGCACTCATGTGTATTGATTTACCCAACCCGTTTGCCACGGGTAGGATGTAACACAAGATCGAACTCGCTATTCAGTAGGAATGGATCTGCGATAATAGCTTCTTAACCATTACACCACTCTGGGACGCATTTTTATTACCCAACCCCTTCACTATGGGTAGGATATGGCACAAAGTCATCAGTATGGAGTATCCAGCGAGGATTGAATTCGCTATCCAGTACTAATGAATCTGCGGACTAGCTTGCTAAACATTATACCACGATGGGACGTCCTTTCGTAGCATGTATGTTTGTATGTATATATGTAGAAGGACAGGATGTGACACATTGTCAATTTTTAAGCTGAATAGTGTTGGTTTGAATACAGAGTTTTCCTTCTCCTATATCAGTTGTCGTACCAAGGATAAAAAAAACCCTTGTCCTTCCTACTATCTAACCATACATGAGGGAGAAGAAATGGACTAACGCCTTTCCCAAGGGTATTAGAACGAATTGCAACGCAAACGGCTTCGTCCAAGATTTGAATTTGGGTCACCGTGTTCCTTTCCCAAGATGATAATCGTCAAGTCACGCGCCTCCGCAATACTACTACTACTACTACTACTACTACTACTACTATTAATAATAATAATAATAATAATAATAATAATAACATGGGTCCAATCTATGGATTAAATAGAAAAAAAGAAAAAGAACAAGAACAAGAAAAACAACAACAACAGTTTAATTTGGTGTAATAATAATAATCAGAAGAAGAACAAGAAGAACAAGAAAAGAAACATGAACAAAACCAAGAAGAAAAACAACAGCTTAATTTGGTGTAATAATAATAATAAGAAGAAGAACAAGAACAAGAAGAACAAGAACAAGAACAAAGACAAGAACAAAAACAACAACAGTTTAACTTGGTGTAATAATAATAATAATAATAATAATAATAATAATAATAATAATAAGAATAAGAAGAAGAAGAAGAAGAAGAAGAAGAGGAAGGAGAGGAAGGAGAAGAACAAGAACAAGAACAAGAACAAGAAATAAACAGACATAATTAATCTGATAGAAAATTTTTATTGAATCCAAAAAGTCCTTGTCTCCCTTAAACTCCCCCGGGGCGACATTTTTAAAGAGTCGAATTCAGTGAAAATCTGATTGTGAAATATTTTAAACAAGTTTTAAGAGCTGCTAATTCTCCTAATTGAAGTTAATTTTCAAGTATTGTTTCATTGGTAATTAATATATAATTATGTCGGAATGCTAATTAGAATAACGGTAAAGTCGTGCGTAAAACAAATCGATAATCCTATAATAGAACTTTAAAAAAAACTGTTTTTCAATGAAAATTAATTATTTCTACAAGTCGCAAAAAATAAAGATGAAAGAAGATGAAAGAAAAGAAAGCAATGCCGCCCGACAGTTTCGAAAACGTGATAATAACAATGAAAATTATTTATGCTAAAATAAATACCGTTAATTTTTGCTTGAACTAAAACAGTAAACGACACAAAGACGTCTTTTACCAAATTTAGCATCTACTTAGACAAAACGTGACCCGTTGGTAAACCCATTCAGCTCTGGGTAGATAATTGAGATTAGGGAAAAGGGAGTTAGCAAAGCGAATAAAAACTTTTTTTAAATAAATACGGCCGGCCGAAACCTTAAAATCCTTTTGTAAGCTTTCTAAGAAAAGGAATTTTTGACTTCATTAAAGTTACGGGTTGCTGGTTGTGAAATTTAACATAGAAATACGTTTCAAATTCTCCCGTCTCTCTCTCTCTCTCTCTCTCTCTCTCTCTCTCTCTCTCTCTCTCTCTCTCTCTCTCTCTCTCTCTACCATTATATAACGAGGAGGTAGTTAAGAGATACATAGAGGGGAAGAAAGGATAGACAGAGAATAAAGTAAAAGATTGGTCGGTTTTTGACTAATTACGACTAATTAGAACGAATTAAAACAGATGTTTTCAAACATAATTCAATCCTAAAAGTAAGGAATAATTTAGTATAATTTTCGTGTCATTAAACTAAACAGTAAAAAAAGCCAATGTTTTATGGTAAACAACCAACAACAAACAATTGGGGACAACTTAACCAAAAGGAAAAGTGTCAGATAATTAACAGAGAAAATAGTTTAGGCTTCATAATAACGCCCAACTTCAATATATATTGTGGTACCTTGATTTACTAGTTTAATTCGTTCCGCTCGCAAACCAATTTCCTCGTATCTGAAATCAATTTTCCCCGTTGAAATGAACTGCTAAATGCCATTAATCCGTTCCAGTCACCCCACTCCAAAAGACACATCAATTTTTTTTGTTGCGTTTTTTTTTAATAAGAAAAATAGCACTGTATTGGATGAAAATATTATGATAATAGTTATGAAAATATCAATTATAAAAAATAAACATTTAAACATATTACAGCACATCATTTCATTACGTTCAAATATTTTTCTTAGCATAATAAATTTGAAAACTTAAATTAGTGAACTTATTAACATAAGCATATCGGAAGCACGCTCCTACCTACAATTTTAGCTCTCAACGCAAAGTAAATAATCGTAACTCGGAAAACTTGTAAGTTGGGGCACTCATAAGTCGGTTGGATGGTTGGCTGGTTGGTTAGGTGGTTGATTTTACGACATGCCAACCCCTGTTAGGTTGTTTTATGCCGAAGACATTGTTTTATTCACTCGTCATAGGTACTTAATTTTTTGAACACATATTTTTAAAACATTTTTTTTAAACTCACTTTTTTCTATTTAATCCATAGATGGGACCCTAACAAGTACCACCACTCCGGGTTATAGTGGACCTGCGAGTAATGGTGATGATGGGGTACTCCACATTCCACAGAGTTCCAGAACTGAAACTTCACCATCAGATTGAGTTTAACGCATAGCCAGAACATTAAGACCTTCACCCACCGCCTTCAAGCACATATATAAAAAAAAAGAAATTGTGGCCATTATTTCTTAAGAAAGAAAGACAGGTCGTCACATTATCAAAATAAATAAATACAAAGAGATTTGTTAAAAGAAAAATATACATTGTTTCTTTGTTTCTTTGTCTCCTTTAAGAAAGAAAAACATGTTATTCATATATATAGAGGAAAATATATCTCTTTGTTGAAGCACTTTCAATTCGCCCTTAACGTAACGGTTATCATCGTATAAAATCGGATCCGTGACCTGAGTTTTAAAAAAATTTGCGAGACCGTTGGCGCTTGAATTCGTGCTATTGGCATTTCAGTCTGGGAAGACTGTAATATAGTTTTGTGCCCTTAAATTGACAGTCCCTCCTGTGACTGTAAAGTCCAATGTTAGAAAAACATTCTCGACCACAATGTCCCATGTGAAGGCTGTTCCTATAGATGTTGATGTGCCGGTGCTTTGTTGCCGGTGCTTTCCTCTGGACTTCCTAGCTTCATGAACAGATATGAATAGTCCGCTACGGAGAGCCTACCGCCACCGAGAGCAGTCTGAGCCAAATTTTCCCAGCTGGAAAGGACAATGCCAAAGCACCTGAGATCGTTCTTGCAGACATCCTTTAAATGCAGCTGGGGGCGACCAAATCTGTCTCTTACAAGACGAAAGCTCTACATTTCAAGGATGTCTACAAGAAGAATAGATGGATTCATGCATTTTCTAAGGACATTTTCTGGGCATCACCTGTAGTGACAGGATCACAAACACAGCAGTTCTAGAGAGAGCTCAACTGCCCAGCTTGTGTTCTCTACTGAGACAGTGTCGTCTCCGATGGCTGGGTCATGTCCGTCGAATGGATGATGGACAAATACCGAAGGTAACCCTTTATGCAGTAAGAGAGAGATTAGTCGCCCCCAACTGTGTTTCAAGGATGTCTTCGTGCTAATGTCCTTATAAAATGCATGAATCCATCTATTCTCCCCCTAGCTATGGGTAAACACCGTGTTTTCCCGAAAATAAGGCAGGGCTTATATCAATTTTTAATCCGAAATATAGCACTAGGTTTATTTCTGAGGATGTCGAGTGTTTGCGTCGCATGATGTGATTGTGAAGAATGCTTATCTCTTTCGTCTATCTACCGCTCTCAACTAGGGCTTATTTTAAGTAGAGGACTTATATGAAAATCATCCTGCAGGTAGGTCTTATTTCAGGGAAACACGGTAATAGTGCGACTGGAGGTGCCAATCTACGCAGTGCATTTCCACTGATTTTCAGACCCGCAAAAAGACGCTTCGACCAAGTTGTATCGATCCCAATTCTGTGGATCAAAGAACACGACGTGGGTTCAGAAGGCATCGACAGAGCAACTAGCCGGAGATACACGTGTAGTCATGGAACTAAGTCATCGTGATTGATATAGGACCACAGAAGAAAGAAAAAGAAAGAAAGAAAGAAAGAAAGAAAGTGTGAGCCCGTGGTATAAACTTTTTCCTCACCCTCCCCACAAAAATAATGGAATTACCCCGCTTAGAGGATTTTCAGTTAGGTTTTTTTATTTATTTATTTACCAACCAATAAACTAATAACAAACTTGATGATAGGCAATTTTATTTTTTGTCGATGAATTCCATAATCATTTCCTCAGTATTGGATTATTCCGAAATGTTTTCCTTTACATCGCCTGGAAAAATATTACCAATAATTTAGATAATCTAATCTAGTTTGTCTAAGGAATATTTTATGAAGACAGAGTGTTCAACTATTAAAGAATAATGTTTTCCGTCTTATCTGTTTTTAGTTTATCTAGTGCTAAATAAATATAAAAAAGCGCCCAGAAGGCCAGATCTATATATAATAAGCAAAAAGAAACGAAAGTGACATCTTACGTCATTATATCCTCGGGAAATGCATAATTTTATCAATGAGTATTTAATTTATAGTCAAAATCATTAATACATATAATAATTCTTATCTATCAATGATGTCTCTATGAAATCTGAATTGGATTTGCCACAAAACAGCCCCTATTATTAGTGCATTTAAAATCCTGCAGTATGTCCTATATATCATTAAGAAATAATGGTTTACATAATATGTGGTGTGGTTAATTTGCATACGTTTTTTTTTTTTTACAAAACCGGGTTTAATAAATAATTACATGGTGTTATTGATTTCTAATATTATTGTTTTATTCTCCAATGTATTAAAATCAATCCTATGATGGTTTTATGTAGAAACCAAGTAGAATATAATTAAAATAAGTGCAATCTTTTTTATATGCGTTCTTATCAAATTTCGTTAGTCTTTCTAATTTGATATATTTCATTACAATAAAACTTAAATACTTACGCTTAGAGGGCGCATATTTTTGCTAGCAGTGCTAATACTCTTGGATAAGGTATGCATCCAACTATTTCTCGTCCAACTATGGGTAACATAGTAAGGCAGAGTGGGTTCTTTAACCTATGTATATTAACCGGTCTAGAAGAAGAAAACTCAAACCGGTTAAACTCCACTTTAAAAGTTAACCTTGTGTCGCATCCTGCTCGTGTGGAGGTGTTAAGTAAATACACACTCACGCAAATGAGACTGTATTTATATATTTATACCCGTGTTCCTAAACGGTATATACGTTATCATCTTGCAACACCCTCTGGTTAAAAATGAGAACGTCCAAATCGTCCAAAATGAAATTAAAAAATGTAAATCCTGATTATCTGGTGTTACTTCTCCACCGAATTCTTATTTCTTGTGAGTATCATCACCGCAGCTAAATAATGGACTATTCCGTTTTTATTATAAATAAAAGAAAGGGAAGAAAAATTACATGCTACACGAAAAAGTATATTAAAAAAGAAAAAAGAAAGAAAGAAAGAAAGAGTAGGGGAAATATATATAGAAGGGTGGGCGCACAGATGTGATATCGCTAAACTGTTTCAATTGAGCATAATGAAAAGAAAGAAAGAAAGAAAGATATATACACAGAAAAAATTTAATAAGAAAGAAAGAAAGAAAGAAAGGGAAAGATAGAGAGAGAGGGTGAGCGCGCGGAAGCGATAAGGTTAATCTGTTTCAATCGAAATATAATGAAAAGATAAAAAGAAGGAAAAAAAGTTGTATTTTTTTAAGTAAGAGAGAGTTAAATTAAGATTAGTCTACTGACCACCTCCTCCCCATTCACCACCTCCAGACTCGCTAGTATGAGAACGACATCCTTTAACGCAGAAGAAGAAGGTCTAACAGACCGAAACGTTATAAAGTCGACATCACCACCTACAGTAAACATCCATCCAGTACAACACCCCGTGTTTGTCTACTTTTCTCCACAATGGCTCTTAAGTAAACATATTAAACTTTGTAATAATTGAATTATCTTAATGTGGTATATCGACAAGTTCTGCTAGTCCACTTATTATTGGCATAGATTGGTAATAAAACTTCTTACACTTGAATAAGACATCTTGGTGATTCGTTCCAGTGTAACTATTTTTACATCCCTTGATCGTTGAAGATCGATGCAACCGGTGAGAACCCGCGGCAAAACGGACGACTGCGTGATGTAACGCATCCTCTACGGGCAAAATCGATTTAAGGAATTTGTAGAATTTTAGAAGCCCACTTGCAGCTCCACTACTCCCCCTTCTCTCCTTCGTGTTGGGGTCCAGGAATAGTCCAAGTTCGCGGCTTTATTGGATGTCGTTTATACAAACGATACGCGAATATCAGCCAGCAAATGGCTGACGGGATAGGTTGGCGTCTAAAACGACCGAAGAAGAAGACTTCAAGGATTGTTGGTTGGCTGGTTGGTTTTTACGGCATGTCAATCCTTGTTGGGTTATTTATGCCCAATATGTCTTTGTTTTATTCATTCTTGTTGGGTATTTGTTTTTAAACACATTCTTAAACTTATTTGGTAATCTATTTGATCTGTAGATGGGATCCTAACAGGTACTACCACTCCAGGTTACAGTAAGTCTGGGAGTAATAGCAATGAGTCGTTGGAAATAGACTCGTTGAGCCCAGTTCAAACCATTGACGAGACTGTTTGCATTTCGCATAGCACTAATAACCTTGGTAAAGGTATGCATACACCTATTCTCCTTCCAGCTATGGGTAAATAGTGGGTTTTTTAACCTTGGTTAGGTAACAAGTGTACGAGAAGCAAAACTCTGAATTCAAATCTGTTAAACTCCGCTTATGAAATTGACCTTGTGACCTGCTCGTACAGAGGAGGTGGTACACACACACACACACACACACACACACACACACACACACACATATATATATATATATATATATTAATTTACACACAGTTCACTCTCTCTCTCTCTCTCTATATATATATATATATATATAGAAGAGAGAGAGAGAGAGTGAGAGAGGGGATATATATTATTATATTATATATATAATATATAAAGATATATATATAATATATATATATATATATATATATATATATTAATTTACACACAGTTCACTCTCTCTCTCTCTATATTATATATATATATATAATATAACCCGTCGGTCCTCCCGCGAGCTGAAGGGCTCACAGAATCTCCGAAATTGGCCGTCAAGATCGGATTTCTGCATCAACCACGGATTGCAGGGTGTCTATATTTGCTGGAAATCTAGCGAATGCCCCACGTTGTGCTAAGATCTCAAACGACTAGAAATCTGCTATAGAAACTGATTTCCGAGATTAATGGCGGCCGATTGGTCATATGAAAAAAAATAACGAATCTTTTCTTTTTAAAAAAATCAACAACATTTATATTCGAAAATATAAGAATACAAATAATTACTTCTCAAGGTTGGTGGGAGTGATGTGCCCGTAATTAAATACTTCTGGTCTTCTGCAAAGTATTGTGCAAAACAGTTCGTAAGTTGACTAAGTTTTCAAAATGGTCTTAGCTGAAGTCAGTTACTCTCGGCTCTCAGTATTGCGTTAATCTTGTCAGCTAGTCCGATTCTCAAGCGATCACAACTTCATCTGCCCGTTTGGCCTCATCTGCCCATCCGGCCTCTTCTCAGCTACCGTTCTCAAGCACACCCGGCTTCATTCTGATCTCTCGTCAAGATCGTCTCAGTTTAAATAATACTCCGACCGGAACAATTTTATTTCCGGTCGGCATGAAAACATTGGAATTTTTTCTGCTCCACCCACCCAAGAAGGGTAACCGCTTCCTCTTGTTCAACGAGCCAATCAAATTTACTTCCGCTCACCACTCTGGGTACCATCTCTTCCGGCCACTTGAATGTGTTTTTTAATTAAATACATTCGACCCTTTTTTTTTTAATGTCGATTTCTAACAAGTTATCTCAATTCTCCAGCAATAGGGAAACATAAAAACAATAGATTCTCTTTAATCCTGGTTTCTTCATGTTCCGGTAATCTATAAAACAAGATTTATCTTTTCCCATGAGACTCAAGTCTGATCACATCAAAGGCTCGTCTAAGAACGGCTTCCCTCACTTCTGGAGTTCCGACCTACTTGAGATTTACTACCGGCTACTATCGCCTCGACCGAGGTCATTTTCGGATCGCCCATCTGTTTTAGATCTACGAGTTATATTTCCGTTTATTAATTCTTTCTTTCTTCTAATTTCAAAACCTAGATCAGGTCATATTTCGATCGCGGCCCTGTACTTCTGACCCAAACAATCGGGAGATTTTAACTTCCGATTTTTCTTTCTTTCTTTTTCTATCTTCCAAACCTGAATCAGGTCACATCACTCCCTTCGCCTTTTGTCATTTACTTGTAATGACATATCACCCACCTACCAACTGGTAAGTTCAAAAACAATTCATACATAAGGTTTCTACTAATCATGCAGTAGAACACAGAAAACGTCTTTACTTCTTCCTTGACCATGCAATTGTTCCAGTTCTTTTCTCAGTTTTTTTTTCGTTCATATTAATTTTTCTACTAATCATGCAGTAGAGGTTTTTTTTTTTTCTTTTAAATGTTCTTTTTATGCAGTAGGATAGAATTCAAACAGAGCTCTCAGCGCTCCTTACCAATTACTCAATCCAATCCGTAGATTATGTTCAGAATATCAACACATGTAATATATGTGTACACACACGCACACATATCTTTAGCAACAAGCTTTTGCTTTAACAGCAGCCTTCAGTCCTTCGTCAAGAGTTTTTTTTCTTTGTATCAATCATTGGCAATGGTTCATTTGAGTTTCCCTTGCCTTACACAGAAACACCTAGTGGGTTTCCCTCCTTGCTCTCACACACACCTGCCAGTGCTCTTTTCCTACTTAATACTTTCCTACGTCTTTTCAACAAGAATACTGCTGATAGTATCATCACTATGATCAGCCAAATTCCTATCATAACCGACCAGTTTATCACCATCCCCGACGTTCCCTTCCACACTGAATTCGATGTCCCTACTGAACTTAACTTATCCTGTAACTGGTCTAAATCAATCCTCTCAACTGGCCCTAAAAGCTTAGGTATCTTTCTTAACGCGGCCTCAGAAAATCCTTCACTGGGGTTTTCCCAACTCCACCTAATCGCTAATATCCCCAAGTTAAAATTGATTCTTTTTTTTCCTGAAACTTCTCTTTGTAACTCTAGTAACACAACTTACATACATATATGGGACTCACAGAGTCGCAAGTTCCTAAGACATCACTTTTACACCTTATTGCTTCTACCTCTGACAACAGCAGGAATTCTAGTCGAACCAAGCTCAAAACGAGAAATTCAGTTTCAATTTTATATCGAGCAACTGCTCCAAGTGTCTGGTCTACCGGGGGTTATGGGAGATGTCAATTCATCACCTGCTATCTTTCCAAAAATACTATCTCTATCCAGTAGGGGAACGGATAACAATACCAACAGTCTATCATCTTCTAAAACAAGTAACACAGCCCAAGGCACTATAATACATCCACAATTCTTTAGTAGGGTCAACTGGCAATCTCAAATGATGAGAGAGCCCTGCCCGTATACCTACGAGAATACTCCTAAGACGACCAGGGTTACCATAACTTGTCTGTCACATTCCCCACTTCTCCCTGCAAGGTTTCCATACTACCAATAAGCCAATGTATAGTGCCTCTGTTCTTAGCTAACTCCACCCTTGTCATGTTTAAAATGGATACGCTTTCCTTAGCTACCTGGGCTAACACTTTCTGACTCTCTTTTACATCTTTCAATTTTCTTGTCGCTTTCGGATACTGTTCCGAACAACACACTTAGGGCTTTTCTGCTATGGGTACCACGCTCTTTTGGTCTGGTTTGCAACAACTCTACCCCCTTTCAAATAATTCTGCATTTTCTTCCACGGTATGCTACCATAGAGGCCTCCTGCTCCAAGAAATCTAACAACCTTAGATACTTATCATCATCCGAATTTCTCTCAGTGAACTTTTCTTCTATTTTTCCAAGTTCGGAAATTCCTTCACCAATTTGGTCGATATTCCCATACGGCCTATGTCTATCACTATCAGCCACCTTGATCTGGCTATGATCACCTCACTCGTTTTATTCATCCTTACAAGAGACGAGTGAGTCTCCTATTTTACTTATAGGTAACCACACTAGTATTTCTATCAATTCATACAGATATTCTATCTCTTGGTTACCTACCCTAATGCTTGTGAATTCAGTCTCAAAATATCCGCGGAGCACCACCCCGCATGGGGCCCTTCCACACGAACGGCAGCACACGCGAACAACCCAAGACATTATTCACTTTTCCATTACTTCTTATCTACTCATTGTTGGGGCCAGCACTACTCCCCTTGAGGTTTCACGCCTGTGCTCCCCCTTATCCTCAATTTGAGTGGCAACTCAGGCTCACTCTCTACACTTTTCTCTTTTCCAAGTCTCTCTCGTAGTTGGGAGATAGGAACTACTTCCTCTCCCTCACCTTTACTTGCGACTATCTTTCTGGGCGGACATTTTACATCCTTCTTGGCTAGTATTCTTACCCTTTTTCTTCACCGCCCCCGGGACACCTCTACCCCACCCACTGACAACATTGGGGGGTTAAAACGTCAACTGTGCCCTATTTCGTCCTAGCCAGTCTCTCCCTAAAATTAGCTCGTTGTGCAAACCAGGTATTACATACAGCTTGTGGTTCTTTTCCACCCCACCTACTCTCAATGGTAGCCATGTCATACCTAACACTGTCAACTTTTCACCACTAGCCTGACTAATACTTAGGTCCGATTTCTTAAATTCCCTCCGGGTCTTCAGGCGATCATAAACGACCCTACTGATCAATGACACGGACGCCCCAGAGTCAATTAAAGCTTCTACTTTAATTTTCCCTAATCTAACTCTACAGGTCAGTTGTTTTCCCCAGTTAAGAGCGAGAATACCTGAGCCTTTCCTTCTGACTTACGTTTTCTCCAGCCTGCATCTTCCAGACCTTAGGACTGGCAACAGATATCCTTCATCATCTGTTCCTACCTCAGAGTCACAACTCTCCGACTCTACCTTACTTTCTGTTCCACTAAAACAGTATTTGCTAATGTGGCCCAATCTAAAGCACTTCCAACACTTCGTCTTCTTTCTATTCCCAGTCCTGTTTTCTTTCCCATTCGCCTGGGACAGGACTTCTTAACGTGACCTAACTGGTCACAAACCAGCACTTTCTATGAGGACAGTTGGCAGACATATGGCCTGGTTGTCCACAGTTCCAACATCTAAATCTTATCGTTCTAATTGGGGCCACCCTGGTCCTAATTACTCTAGTTGTTCCATAGGCTTTCCCTGATTTCTTGGGACAGCTTTGAGACTAGCTACTGGAGATTCTTTAGACCTATCCATTCCGTCTATCCCACCCAGCTTCCTGTCTCTTTCTACCTGTCGGACACTCTACGGACCTATGTCCTTCACCCTTACATGTCCAACAACCATCCTGTTATGTCTCGGTGGGGGATTATGAAATCCACGCCACTGACCATGTTTCACGCCTGGGGTCTATTTCTTCCTCCAATCTTCACTTACTTCCTGGAGTATTCTCCGTCCCCTCTTGGACCTGGAACCCTTCTTTCCCAATATTTTTCGCTCCTTCCTGAATCCTTTCCTGAGCTTGGCTCTTTCTAATTCGAGATCGATCCCAGAATCTTCTCCCATCTCGGGCTAGCTCTAACGCATCGGCCAACCTGGCCGGTCTCCCACGAAGTATCTCATTTCTCACTTCGTCGTCCTGTAAGGCATCTACATATAGATCCACCAGCTGGGCCTGGATCACCTTACATTCCCGAGCCACCTCCTCCGGGTAGGCAAGCAACGCCAATTTCGGTCGCTCTCTCACCTAACTCTGAAGGGTTTTTCTCCAGATTCCTGCTTCAGCCTAAGTAGCTTCCTGTTTGCCTCTATCTCGGTACGAACTAGCGTACTTTTCTATCACTCTATTTTTCAATTCTTCCACCCTAAACCGGGACTTTCTTCAATCCATCTTCTTATGGATTTCGAAACCGGTCCGCTGTTGCCTCAAATGCTAACAGCACCGATTCTCTATCTGATAGTCCATAGATCAATTTCTTTTTTTCTATCGACTCTATCCAGTCTTGCAGTCTGGTAGAATCGCCCTTAAACACTGGCACTCGCATCCCACCTAATATCCTATGAAGGTTTCCTCTTCCTAATCCACCCTCATCAGCTTCCTGACACCCCCTATTCAAACTATCTTGAGACCCGCCCACACTCATTATACTCAAAAACACTGGCAAGAGATATATGACAACAAAGAAAAAGGGAAAAAACCAAAAGAGTGTCCTACCTTTAAATGATCCTTGCCTCCTCAGTTTCTGGGTTGCTGGTTCTCTCAGAATTTTTTTTTTTTTTTTTTTAAAGTCAAATTGACTAGAGTCTCTTTTGTTTTTGTTTTCTTTTTAAAAACTGTCGTCTCGTTCAAAGCTCCTGGGTTCCTGGGTCTCAACGTTTCAGCGTCCTTGCTGTCTGGGTTCCTGGGTGGTTTCTTCTTGAGGGTTTTTTTTTTTTCTGTGGTCACAGTCCGGTCGAAAATCCTGGGTCATTAAGGCACCAAATATAACCCGTCGGTCCTCCCGCGAGCTGAAGGGCTCACAGAATCTCCGAAATTGGCCGTCAAGATCGGATTTTCTGCATCAACCACGGATTGCAGGGTGTCTATATTTGCTGGAAATCTAGCCGAATGCCCCACGTTGTGCTAAGATCTCAAACGACTAGAAATCTGCTATAGAAACTGATTTCCGAGATTAATGGCGGCCGATTGGTCATATGAAAAAAAATAACGAATCTTTTCTTTTTAAAAAAATCAACAACATTTATATTCGAAAATATAGAATACAAATAATTACTTCTCAAGGTTGGTGGGAGTGATGTGCCCGTAATTAAATACTTCTGGTCTTCTGCAAAGTATTGTGCAAAACAGTTCGTAAGTTGACTAAGTTTTCAAAATGGTCTTAGCTGAAGTCAGTTACTCTCGGCTCTCAGTATTGCGTTAATCTTGTCAGCTAGTCCGATTCTCAAGCGATCACAACTTCATCTGCCCGTTTTGGCCTCATCTGCCCATCCGGCCTCTTCTCAGCTACCGTTCTCAAGCACACCCGGCTTCATTCTGATCTCTCGTCAAGATCGTCTCAGTTTAAATAATACTCCGACCGGAACAATTTTATTTCCGGTCGGCATGAAAACATTGGGAATTTTTCTGCTCCACCCACCCAAGAAGGGTAACCGCCTTCCTCTTGTTCAACGAGCCAATCAAATTTACTTCCGCTCACCACTCTGGGTACCATCTCTTCCGGCCACTTGAATGTGTTTTTTAATTAAATACATTCGACCCTTTTTTTTTAATGTCGATTTCTAACAAGTTATCTCAATTCTCCAGCAATAGGGAAACATAAAAACAATAGATTCTCTTTAATCCTGGTTTCTTCATGTTCCGGTAATCTATAAAACAAGATTTATCTTTTCCCATGAGACTCAAGTCTGATCACATCAAAGGCTCGTCTAAGAACGGCTTCCCTCACTTCTGGGAGTTCCGACCTACTTGAGATTTTACTACCGGCTACTATCGCCTCGACCGAGGTCATTTTCGGATCGCCCATCTGTTTTAGATCTACGAGTTATATTTCCGTTTATTAATTCTTTCTTTCTTCTAATTTCAAAACCTAGATCAGGTCATATTTCGATCGCGGCCCTGTACTTCTGACCCAAACAATCGGGAGATTTTAACTTCCGATTTTTCTTTCTTTCTTTTTCTATCTTCCAAACCTGAATCAGGTCACATATATATATATAGAGAGAGAGAGAGTGAGAGAGGGGGATATATATATATATATATATATATATATATATAATATATATATATATATATATATATATATATATATATAGAGAGAGAGAGAGAGAGAGAGAGAGAGAGAGAGAGATAGATAGATAGATAGATAGATCTCCTTTTGATGATAATGAACAAAATATTGGACTTTTTAAAGCATTAATAATTTTGTACTCTTGAATATATATATATATATATATATATAATATATATATATATATAGAGAGAGAGAGAGAGAGAGAGAGAGAGAGAGACTGTGCGTAAATTAAGTCTATTCAGAATAGTTACTCGAAGCTCTAATTGATTGCAAGTGATTATTATTCAATAGGTTATATGTTACTTGAAGCCATATAATGGCTAGCAAATTATGAGATAAGAATTCTTGACACACAAAAACGATAGGTACAAGCGTATTAATACATACATTAGTTGCAAATGTTAATTATCATTAAACCTACTCATTATTATCAATTATTATTAAAGTTACTGGTATGCCACTGGTATGCCACTAGGACTGAAGGAGAAGAAAACGTATCGGTAATTAGCAGTTAATAGACTTAATGGAGTTGGACGTACATTTCTGTCAACTTATATTCAATTAAAGATTTATTGAAAATTTGTGGTTAGATTAGACTTAAAACTGCTTCATTAGCCTTTAAATCGTATTGCGTAGTCTAAAATTACGGTACGGTAAAATTTCAACATTTTGACTATATGACCTTTAGGCACCCCTTTTTGATCTCGATTAAAAAAGGACATGTTTTTCATTTACACCGTCAATAACCGGTTGTTTTAACAGACGATTTTTAGATTGTTTTTAAATATAAAAACTAACCCCTAATACTAACCCTAACCCTAACCCTTAACCCCAAACCCTGACCCCTAACAAACAACCGGATATTGACGGTGTAAATGAAAAACATGTCCTTTCTTAAGTTAAGTCGTCGGGCGGCCTAAAGTCGGTATCAGCCACTCAGCGAGGGAGTCTATCCCCTTTTCAATAGCGCTAGACCAAGGAGATTGTTTTTGGCGTCTGAGGTGGAACGCCACACTACCATCAGCTCTTACTTTACCGCACAGATCCCTGTGCTAATCATACGCTGAGTTGGCGAGGACCGGTATCGAACTAGGAACCGTGTGGTTTCTAGCCGAACGTTCTACCGACTGTCGAGATCAAAAAGGGGTGTCTAAAGGTAATATGGTCGAAATTTTCAAATGGTTTGCAATTCATAAAAAGAACTAATCAGCGATTAGATGCTGGAATTAAGTGGCGCATTTTCTTTCACTGTTACGGTAAAATTAACCCAAAACCAAGTACAATCCAGATTTAATTTGCCCAGTAAGCCAGCCCTTTGCAAACAAAAGGAGGGCTTACTAGGTCTAGCATTATAACCCTGTAGTCTCATATTTTCCTCCCTTTTAAGGACAAAAGAAAAGGGATTACTCCTCATCTTTTAATCGTTTTTTTTCTACTCGTCCCATTTTCATGGTGCCTTACTCGTTCTTTTATCTCCTTTTAATTGATAATGAACAAAATATTTGGACTTTTTAAAGCATTAATAAAATGTTATACTCATATATATATATATATATATATATATATATATATATGGTTAATACAAGAATTAATCGGGTACACACAGTTATACTACATAGATAGATAGATATATGTTATTTTGGAAAAGGTGACTTTACCGGTGAAGATGGTCATAATGGTTAGTTGACTCAAAATTCAGAAAGGTAAGACAGCGATATAACAAATAAAAAGTGCTCAATACGTCAATAGAGCAAATTCATTGTAATACAGGTAGATATATAGATATATAGATAGATAGATATTCGTGTGTGTGTGTGTGTGTGTGTGTGTGTCTGTGTCTGTGTGTGTGTGTGTGTGTGCGTGTGATGACAGAAAATAACCTGCGGAGTGAATGTGTCTGGGGTCGGAGCAGCCCCTTATTTTGTGACTTGTGCATGTTTTGATCTGTGTGTTATTATATACTGTATGTATTTATATATATTCATTTTTTATAAACGAGGTACAATTTGTTTAAATTAAGAGTTTTCCTTCTTCTATATTGGTTGCCCACCAAGGCCGAAGAAGCCAGTCTATCCTACTATTTACTACCCAGAACAGTTAGACCCATGCCTTTCCCAAGGGTATTAGCGCCAAGTGAAACGCAAACAGCCTCATACCAGGATTTGAACTCGGGTCACGATTCCATTTTCTATGACGATAACCTTTACGCTAACTGTTTTATATTTAATGTATTCCAAGTCATATTTTATTTAAATGGAAGCACACAATTGAAATACTAGCTTTTCCTTTTGTAAAGGCGCAACTGTTTCAACCACTAGGTAAAGTAAGTAAAGTCGGTGGGTGGACTATTGTAGCCATCAGCTGAACAGTGAGTGAGTCTATCCCCTCTTCATTAGCACTAGACTAGCGAGATTGTTTTCTCCGTTTGAGGTGGAACACCACACCTACTGTCAGTTCCCCAGTTTACCGCACAAATCAGATCACCCAATCTGCGCTGAATTGGCTAGGGTCGGTATCGAACCCGGAACCATGCGATTCCAAGGGGGTATGTTATATCGACTGAACTAAACCGGTCCTTGACACAGTCTGGTGTTACTTCTCCACCGAATTCTTATTTCTTGTGAGTGTCATCACCTCAGCTAAATAATGGACTATTTTGTTTTTATTATAAAGAAAGAAAGGGAAGAAAAGTGACATGCTACACAGAAAAAGTATATTAAGAAAGAAAGAAAGAAAGAAAGTAGGATAGATAGAGAAAGAGGGTGATAAGGCTAAACAGTCAATGCTAACTTTTTCGGACCATATGACCTTAAGGCACCACTTCTGCGATCTCGACTCACAAGGACACTTTTGTCATTTACACCGTCAAAATTCGGTTGTTTGTTAGGGGTTAGGGTTAGGGCTTAGGGCTAGGGTTAGAGTTATAATTAAAAAAACTTCTAAAATCGTCTGTTAACAATTAAACGGATTATGACGGTGTAAATAGAAAAAATGTCCACACGAATCGAGATCGCAAAAGGGGTGCCAAAAGGTCATATGGTCCACTTTTTCCTTTAGCTCGAACAAGACTTCTGGCGCCGGTTGTAAAGGCGCAACTCTTTCAACCACTTAGTAAGCCACTCAAATGATCAATTTCTGCCTCTTCTCGGTAACAAAAAAGCGCTATCCACATCATCACTAGTTTTTTTTCATCTTATGAACCGGAGGAACAATAAAAAAATAAAAGATAAAAAAAGAAAGATATTGGCAAATAAATTAATCCGCGTTCGATACAATGATCTCATCAATTATGAAACGAGTTAATATTGTCAATTTTGAAGCAGCGCAATGATTTGAATTGCAAATCAATTTGAATCTGAATAAGTCGACTGCACGAGACGGCAAATATTTTTCAGTGCACTGTTCATTAAGCCCTCAGCCCCTCCCTCCCCCCAAGCATTACATTGGTATGCAGTGTGTGTGTGTACTTACGTTGTGTGTTTGTGTTTGTACGTGTGTGTGTCTGTCTCTGTGACTGTGTGTGTGCGTACATGTGTGTGTGTGTGTGTGTGTGTCTGTCGATTGACTAGCGGTCAGTCCGGGTCTGTTTTTTCAACCTCGTTCAACCCATGAGGAGTGTTTAAAAAAAAGTATCGACACTGAATCTGTACTTGATATCTACCACGTTCCCTACGTGTACGAGTTAGGCACAAGGCCCTATTAATATGGGACTACTCACAAACCAAAGCTCATGGGTGGCGGGTGCGAAAAAATGCGTTGATCCCGTCGGTATTTTCCCTCAGGCACCGGTCAATAAACCCAGCCCTGCCCCTTTAAATCGAGGGGGCTGATGTTACTTACCAAGACGAAAATGAACAATGAATAAAATGTTCATGTTATTCCAATTACAAGGTGTGTTGAAAAAATATCGATACTGTAGCTGTATTTATTATATTTTATGAAGACAGAACTCTCATTTTCATTGAAATACTCACCATGGCAATACACTTATTCCCACGAGTTTTCCATTGGTCTAAGGACCTCTGAAATTCTTCTTTTGGTAAAGCGTGAAACGCAAACAGCCTCGCCCAAGATTTGAACTCGCCGTGTCCATTCCAACGACGATAACCATTATACGACGAGCACCTGAAGTTTACCTGATTATGAAGTGATAATGGAGGGGCGTGACGTAATGGTTAGAGTCATAGGAAATGGGCTCGTTGAGCCGAGTTCAAATCCCAGGCGAGGCTGTTTACATTTCACATAGTGCTAATACACCAAGGAAAGATATGAATCCAACTTCTCCCTCCAGTGTGAACTGGACCTTTTAGCTTTGGCTAGGTAACCATTCTAGGAGAAGGAAAACTCTGAATTCAAACCTGTTAAACTCCGCTTAAGAAATTGGCCTTGTGTCTCATCCTACTCATGTGGAGGGGTTAGTAAATATATATAGAGTGATGATGGTTTGCTACTTTTAAAAAATCAAATTAATATGCAGGTGGTGGCACGAGGAAAAATATTAATCGTCTTTTTTCATTATGGCTAAAATCTAGAATCATATATAAAACAAGTAAACTTCCTCAATGTTACTTTTAACCTCATAGAAGGAAAACATCAACCATATAGAAACCCAAACAACATTACACAGAAAAAAACACAATAAGAAACAAAGAAACAAAGAAAAAGAATATTTCTTCCTGATGATTTTCAAGTCCTTGTGGTATTTTTTCTATTATCGAAGTCCGAAAGATAGAGAAGATTAGCCATATTTTCCCAAACGCTTTCGACCACGTCCATGGTCACCTTCAGCGGGATTATTTGATGTAGTTTTTTTTTCTTTGTTTTGAAGATGCGAGGTATATTCGGCTGGGAAGGTTTTTTTGCGTTTTTTGTTCTTTTTGGGGGAGGGGTGCCGCTGTTGCAGGTTTATTCAGCTAGGAGGGTTTATTATGTATATATTAGTGCGTTAGTTATTCAAGATGTTTAATATATTGGTGCCGGTGTAAAATACTATTTCATTCATGTTTTCATTTTTATGCAAATTGCATATATATATATATATATATATATATATATATATATATATATATATATATATATAAGTTAAGGTGGCGGAGACACGAAATAGTAGGGAAAATATATAGAGAGAGTGTGTGCATGCAGGTGTGTGTGTGTGTATACATGGCTGTATACATGGCTGTATAGTTATGTGAATACATAAGTAGTAGTAGTAAGTCAAACCACATATATGTATAAATATGTGTGTGTGTAGATTGTAGATAGGGTAAGACCACCCACAGATCGGTATATATATGTGTATTCAGGTGGATCATCTGTATATATATATATATATATATATCATCATCATCATCATGTCGCGCTATTAGCACGGATATCCATGACAATCTCTCGCCAACCTTTCCTATCATTCATTTTCCCAGGGAGGTCCTCTGTGCAGCAACCTGCGTCTTTGCTTAGTTGGTCAATGTAGGTCCTTGCTGGGCGGCCCACACTAGCATGTCCGTGTGTTGGCTTCCACAGGAGAACGTCACTTATGAGCTCATCCTTGCTTCTCCAGCAGTGCCCGGCATGTCTTGTCCGTCTCACTCGAATGGTTTGTGAGATGGGGGGCAAGTGGCCATATAGCTGTTTCGTCGTGGGTGCTGCTTCCACGATTTGTTCAGGACTGCACGCAGCATTCTTGTGCAGCTCCCATCCAGCTTATTCTCAAGGCGCCTCGTTAGGGTCCATGTGGTGCATCCGTACAGCAACACTGATACAACCACCGCCTGGAAGAATTGTCGCTTTAGCTTGTCAGTGAGATCGGATTTCCATATTACTGATAATTTGTTTGTGGCCGACCACGCTTTCCTATTCGTGTATTTACATCGCTTTCTGTGGATAGGATATTACCACCTAGGTATGTGAATTGTTCTACTGGCTTAAGGGCTTACCGTTGAGTGTGGTTATGTCTCCTTTCCTTTTGAAACATATGTACTCTGTTTTATCGGAGTTTACATGAAGGCCAATATTATTTGCAGCCTTCTCTAGGCTATGCAGTAGTGACTCGGCCTGTGGTGGTGTATCTGCAAGGAGTGCAAGGTCATCAGCGTAGTCCGCATCTGTGATTTTCTGTGCGGGATATCGCCTGCTTCTCGCCTTTTTTAGTGTGAAGCCTTCTTCTTTATGGTATCTAATGATGTTCGGAGTACATAGTCTAAGCATATGATAAATATATATGGTGCTAGTGTATCTCTTGTAGGACTCCAGTTCCGATGTCGAAGAAATCTGTGTCGCCATCGGTGAGCGTACCATTGCTTGTGTATCTTTGTAGAGCATCATTATAGCAGCAACAGTTTCTTCTGGTAGCCCGTATGCTAGTAGTATTTGTTCCATTTTCCTCTGTGTATGGAATCAAATGCCTTGGAAAAATCTACGAATAGTAGCGTTGCCTCTAGATTCTTTGCTCGAATCCCTTCTATGATTCGTCGTATAGTCAGGATCTGAGAGGTTGTGGAACGGTTTCTACGGAATCCGTTTTGGTTTTTCTAAGAATTTTCTCTATTTCGGGTCGGATGCGATTAAGAAGAAGGGCATTATAGATCTTGGCTGCGATAGCCGTAAGAGTTATGCCTCTGTAGTTTTTAGCTATTCCTAGGTCTCCCTTTTTGGGGAACGGGAGGATGCATCCTTTTGTCCATTTATCTATTCTATTTTGTCTATATACTGCATTGCATAGCCTAAGCAGTATGTCGCTGAACTTGCCCATTTTCTATACCTCCGGGGGTATTTCGTCAAGACCCGCCGCCCTTCTACTTTTTAGTTTATTTAAGACTACGTGGAGTTCTTCTGTTGTAAAATCCCCCAGTTTTATGTCTAGTTGTCTATCTATGATCTTTTGAGTGTTATTTACCATGATTTTAGGTGTGTTCCCCAGAAGTTTCTGGAAGTGGTCTTTCCATTTTTGGAGTCTTTCTTTTTGGCTGTTTGCTTTTAGTTTTGATCTAGAGGTACTTTTCCTACCACTAATTTCATTTAATATATATATATTATATATATATATATATGTGTGTGTGTGTGTGTGTGTGTGTGTGTGTGTGTGTGTGTGTGTGTATACATGTACAGATAAGTGTATGTGGATGCTCGGTCAAGGAGGCTATAAAAATGGATAAGAGACAACTTGGGCTGTTTTTGAATAGATACAAGATAGATAGGGATCAGCTATAAACAGACCACGTTGAAAGTTAGCTTGAGGTCACATCAGCTATAAAAGTTGACCAGATTTAGAACAAAGACTTCTCAAATCACGCGGGGGAAATCTCGTGTGAAACGAGACTTGAATGAGATTTGAGACTTCTGGGAAATTCGAAAGCCAGTTAGTCAATTAGTTGCTGGAAGCCGAAGAAGACGGATCACCTTTAGACTAAGTAGCAGAGAAGATAACCTTAGCAGAAGTCCTTAAAAGAACAAGAGGGGTCATGTTGCCCCTTTTCGTCTCGGCAGACATGGGAGAAGTGGAGATAGTTGCAGATGGAACTGACGGATGAGGAATTAATGCGAGCTGTGTACCTCTCTGACCATTTTCGATGTGTTCAAATGACTTGACTTTGTCTTTGTTTATTCCTTTCTCTCTTTGTAATATTTGATTGTTCACCTTTCGGCGGAGGCCCCCGGGAGTATTTGTTACGGGCACAACGGTTCCTGGGTATAGCAGAGACACAGATGAATCACAGCCAGCGAGATGGAAGTGCAGCAATATGCTGAGTAATGCAGTAAGGACGTGCAAATGGCGCTCCCTGTCCGCTGTAGGTTGACAGGGGGGTCAGCGATAAAGCGTGCGGAACGGTAACGCTAATCTGTTTCAAACGCACATTATGAAAATATGAATAGAAAGAAAGAAAAAAAAAATTAACGAGAGATATAGTTAAATCAAAATTATTTTACCTTTTTACATATTGAACTATTTAGCTCTTAAGTAAGCATATCAAATTTTAATAATTAAATTATCATACTGTGATATATCCTCAGGTACCGATAGTGCAACAACAATAGTTAAGGCAAAGGAAGACGCACACAAAACAATATAGTTAACCAAACAGCAAAAGTGCAAATAGTAGGAAACATTAGTATTATTTGGATTCTTCGGACTATTGTCCTCATCTTCATTGTTATCTGTACAACGTTTCGGCCGATGTGCCCGGTCTTCTTCAGGTATTTCTTCTCGGACTCGGAAACCTTCTTTTCTGATTCGGGAACCTTCTATTCGAACTCGGGAACATCGGGGGGTACATCGGCCGAAACGATGTACATTGTTATAATGAAGATGAGGACAATAGTCCGAAGAATCCAAATAATACTAATGTTTCCTACTATTTGCACTTAACTATATTTTTTGTGTGTGTCTTCCTTTGCCTTAACTATTGGTGTTGCCTCTATCGGTACCTGAGGATATACCACAGTATGATAATTTAATTCAAACCTCATCTCAAAAATTCAGAGAAATTGTAGGAAATATATTTTTCCTGTTAATTGAAAAGTATTTGCTAAATCTGCAACGCCGAACAAGCTGTTAAAAAACAAAATTTAAAAGTAAGAATCGCCCAGAAATAATATGCATGAAATTATCAGAAAGTATTATGTGAGAATCATACATAACTTTACAAGAAAACAGCCAAATGGTGAGATGTAACTGTAGGAATAGTGAAAGTTGCCCTTTGGATGGAAATTGTCAGATAGACAATGTAATATCTAACTCTCTGAATAGAAATAATTATCGTGATAACGATGAAAGAAAGGGGTGACAAAATGCAGATGAAAAAAAAAACGATTACACCATGTTTCATTATTTTTCTCGTATTGTATATGTTATTACTTAACTATTCATTACTTAACTATTTATGTTGTAAAAGTATAGAAAATTGTCCTTATTCCCTTCAAACGTTGCTTTTCTGTCCTGAATAACGCTATATAAAAAATTATTCCTTGATAGTATTTGTTGTTTCTATATTGTAAAAGTACAGAAAATGGTAATTATTCCCTTCAAACTTTGTTTTCTGTCCTGAATGACACTATGTAACACAAATTTTCTTGAATATTCATGAGTTTCTCGTCAAAAATTAAATAAGGCGTTTTTTTTTTTTTTGTTTTTTTTTTTTTGTTTTTTTTTGTATTCGTTGTTGGTTTGTTCTTAGTATTATTTTTTTAATTTTGTATTTTGAGTTTTTTTCTTTATTGTTTTGTTTTTTTTCGTTTTGTTTTGGGTTTTTTTCAGTTTAAGTTTTTTAATCAGTCTACGGGCAAAAATATCAGGCAATGCACGTAAACCTAAAAGTATAATCAAATTGCATTCAGAATACAGAGTAGCAGCCGGGTTTTATTCTAACAAAATAAAATAAAGAAAGAAATACAAGATAGAAAAAAAACTATTAAAGCAAAGACGAATATAAATCTCATAAAACTCCTATGACAGAATTCTTTGTCATGAGGTCAGCTGTATTATTATTAGTGAAGACCTGATTTTTATACAAGTTTGTGCTCCTCCATATTTTGCCATTGTTGTTCGTGAATGGCTGAATCACCATTTTCCTTGGAGATGGATTGGTAGATGTGGTCCGCATGAGCGGTCAGCCAGAAGCCATGATTTAACACCCCGCGTCATTTTTTCTTTGGGATTGGTTGAAGGGCGAAGCCTACCCTACGAAACCAACGACTTTGGAAGAACTCGAAGGACTAATACAAGAATTTATTTCTGCCATTCCACAAGAGTTCCTGAGAAGATCAATTGATGCGATTCCCGGGTGGCTTGAGAGGCTGAAGGCGAATGCTGGTGCCCATATAGACTTTTAAATAAAACTCCATCTTATGAGTGTTCTTCTCATATTCACATTTTGTAAAAATAATGATTCAGATATAGATAAAAAATTTAAAATAAGGAGTTACTTTACAATCACCCCGTATATGTCTAAACAATAAATTTTGTCTAAATTTCATTGCGCATGTACAATCAGTAGTTATTTGGTACTACATACTACAGTCTGTTTGGGGAGATAGCAGGCACCTTTTCTCTGTTCGAGTCATGTATTGTCTGTGAATATGGTATAATCTTTATCTTAGGTGCCAGTGTGTAATGGTTATCATCGTGGGAAATGGACACGGTGACTCGAGTTCAAATCCTAGGGAGACAGGTTGCATTTCACATAGCCCAAATATTCTTGCGAAAGATATGTATCCAACTATTCTCCTTCATTTATGGATAAATTGTAGGACAGACTGGGCTCCTTAACTTTGGTGTGGCAACTAGTATAGGAGAAGGAAAACTCTGAATTGAAACCTGTTAAATTCCGCTTAAGAAATTGAGCTAGTTTTGCAAACCATTGGTTCGATTCTCAATGGCAAATAAGCAATCTACGGCGGAAAATATCAGGCAACAAACGTAATCTAAAAAAATATAAACAAATTGCATTTAGAATACAGGGACGTAGTAGCCAGGTGCGGGGGCGCTTGACTTACCCTCACACAAAAGATTTACCACTTGTAATATTTTTTTAACGAGCTCGGCTAACGAACTCGGAATATGTCGTGTCTAGATTTTCCGAGTGAGTTCTTGGTCAGAATGACTCGGAAAAATTATTCAACTAAGTGTGGGAGATGTAACCACAAAAAAGAAAAAAAGAAAAAGCGGTAATAAAAATTCTAGTTCGCTTCGATCTCGATCCTATTTAAAGAAATCAAACAACATTACCAATTGAGCTGATCAGTCGATACTAAATCTATTCGATTTCTCATTAACTCGAGAATTACATTTCAATATATGAACCTCGCATGAACCAACGCCTACTCAGTGACGCCCACATCTATTTTTTTAAAAGAAATAATCTTACCAGAGAGCCGAAAAACTGTGGAACATTTTCTGGTAATTATCGGATTCGTGCGTTCTGGTCTCCTGTCCTAAAAACGCTAAGCGTGCCTGCTCAAAATGTGAACCGTGTTAGTCATAAACAGCTAGTCTTTTTGAAGGCGTTTTTTCCGACAAGTTAATGCGATACGAAAGCGAAGTTTTTTTTATCAACAAGTAAATGTAAATATTTTAACACCTTACTCTTTAAGATATTTTTAGCGGTTTGAAGGCGTTTTTTTTTTTATAGACAAATAACTTTTATTTAGTGGTTTGAAGGCGTTAAAATCAACAATTTAATGCGGTAAGAAAACGATATAGTTCATAACTAGCACGGTTCACATTTTCAGCAGGCGCCGCTTAGCGTTTGTTTTTTTGTTTTTTTAGGGCAGGAGGCGAGGACGCACGAATCTGATTATTTCGCAGTTTTTAAGTGTTTGAAAAGAAGATTAAATTTGGAGATCAGAGGAAGAATCGAGACCTTGTAGACCACAGCACTCTTAAAATTCTTGAATACTTAAAAGGGTCGTGGAGACATGGGGAGACTTACTGTCACTCATACTTCAGTTAAAACCCACCAGTTAAGACTGGTGTGAAAAACTCGCATATGATAATAATAATCAAATCAAAAATTGATAAGACATTACAAAACAGTAGATGTAGACTGTGTGGGGACAGAGATGAGACAACAATCCATATATTTAAGCGAATGCAGTAAATTAGTACAGCCAGAATAAAAATTAGACTCGACTGAGTTGGAAAGATGATCCACTGGGAATTATACAAAAAAAACTAAGTTTCTACAATACAACAAAATGGTATATGCATAAACTAAAATCTCTTCTTGAGAATGAAACATAAAATTCTCTTGGATTTCAAGATTAAGACGGATCGCCTTATCCCAACTAGAAGACCAGACCTAGTATTGATTAACAAAAAAAAAAAAAAAAAAAAAGGAAAAAAGAAAAAAAGAGAATTTATCAAATGGTAGATTTTGCAGTTCCAACAGATTACATGGGGAAAATGAAAGAAAACGAAACGATGGTCAAATACCTGGACCTTGCTAAAGAATTGAAAAGGCTGTGGAATATGAGGGTCAAAGTAATATCAATTGTAGTTTATGCACTTGGAACGGTCCCAAAAAGCTTGGAAAAAAGAATGGAGGACCTGGAAATCGGAAGAAGAATTTAAACCATCCAGACAACAGCATTATTGAAATCGGCTAGAATACTCAGAAGAGTCCTGGAGACCTGAGGAGACTTGTTGTCACTTAGAATCCAGTGAAAGACTATCAATTAACGCTAGTATGAAAACCTATAATAATAATAATAATAATAATAATAATAATAATAATAATAATATACTCGAGTTCCTTAATTGTACGACCGTTGTCATCTTGCGATACCTTCTGGTTAAAAATGAGACCGTCCAAATCTTCCAAGAGGAAATGTAAAATGTAAATCCTGATTGTCTGGTGTTGCTTATCCGCAGAATCCTTATTTCTTATATTTCAGCTAAATAATGGACTATTCCCTTTTTATAAAAAAAGAAAGGGAATAAAATGGCATGCTACAAAGAAAAATATATTAAAAAAGAAAGAAAGAAAAAAAGTAAGAAAAAAAGTAGGGGAATGATAAAGAAAGTGGATGAACGCGCGGATGAGATAACGTTAATCTGTTTCAATCGAATATAATGAAAAGATAAAAAGAAGGAAAGAAAGAGTTAAATCATAGATTATTATATATTTCCAATTAAAAAAATGGTGTATATATTATACATTTTAAAACTATTTCACATTAGCTATTAAGCAAACATATCAAACGTTGTAATAATCGAATTATCATACTGTAGTGTATCCACAGGTCAATAATAATAATAATAATAATAATAATAATAATAATAATAATAATAATAACGGTGTTTCTGTCTGCGCAATACCTACTCTGTTGTTCTTGCTGTTGGTGGTGTTTTCAATTCCAATTGATGAATGTTTTTGTTTTGTTTTTCAGTGAGTCTGAAATTTAGTCTTGTTATTTTTTTATGTCCATCCCACGCCAGACGTTTAATTTGTAAAGAAGTAATCATCTATATTACAACTAAGTCTTCCTTTCTAAAACGGAAATAAAACAAAAATCGCAGTCACATAAAAAGAAAAGAGACGTATAAAAATATTCCGTGTATAATTTGAAGTTGGTATAACGATTATCAAGTCGGGAAATAAAATCAGTGAACCACATTCGTCTGTTTTCATCATTATTGTTATGATTCAATGCGACCGGCACAGTCAGTGCATTGTAAACGTTGAGAAATGACGTTCATGAATATGAAGGTCCCTGTTGATAGGGGACACTATATAAACGTTGTTAAGTTAAACGAGGTTCATGAATGGGAAGGGCACCCATTGATAGGAGACACTATGTAAACGTTGTTAAGTGAAACGACGTGAAGGTCACCTGTTGATAGGGGACATGATGTAAACATTAAGTAAAACGAGGTTCATGAATGTGAAGGACACCTGCTGACAGGGGACAATGTGTAAACGTTAAGTTAAATTGCGTGAAATAACGTTCATGAATGTGAAGGTTACCTATTGATAGGGGACACTATATAAACGTTGTTAAGTGAAACGAGGTTCATGAATGGGAAGGGCGCCTGTTGATAGGAGACACTATGTAAACGTTGTTAAGTGAAACGACGTTAATCACTGTGAAGGTCACCTGTTGATAGGGTACACTATGTAAACGTTGTTAAGTGAAACGAGGTTCATGAGTGTGAAGGCCCCCTGTTGATAGGGGACACTATGTAAACGCTGTTAATTAAAACGACGTTTATGAGTTTAAAGGTCACCTGTTAATAAGGGACACTATGTAAATTTTGTTAAGTGAAACGATGTTCATGAATATGAAGGTCGCCTGTTGATAGAGGACACTGTGTAAACGTTAAGTAAAACGAGGTTCATGAATGTGAAGGTTGCCTATTGATAGGGGACACCATTTAAACGGTGTTAATTAAAACGACGTTCATGAATATGAAGGTCACCTGTTGATTGGGGACACTATGTAAATGTTGTTAAGTGAAACGATGTTCATGAATATGAAGGTCACCTGTTGATAGGTGACACTATATAAACGTTAAGTGGAATTGCGTTCATGCATATGAAGGTCACCTGTTGATAGGGGACACTATGCAAACGTTGTTAAGTGAAACGACGTTCATGAATGTGAAGATCACCTGTTGATAGGGGACAATCTGTAAACGTTTGTTAAGTGAAATGAGGTTCATAAATGTGAAGGACACCTACTGACAGGGAACAATGTGTAAACGTTGTTAAGTGAAATGACGTTCATGAATGTGAAGGTCACCTGTTGATAGGGGACACTATGTAAACGTTGTTAAGTCAAATGGCGTTCATGAATATGAAGGTCACCTGTTGATAGGGAACACTATGTAAACAAGTATTGGACCGTTTGGTGTTGGGAAGGATATTTAGTCGCTTCCCCACACAACAAGGTCCAATATTACCATTAGTATATCTAATGATACACTAGTTATTTACACTACGGGTATCAGTTAATAGATGGTTACAAGTATGGGGCATCCAGTGAGGATCCAACTCGCTTTTCAGTAGTAATTGATCTGCGAGACTAGCTTGCTAACCATTGCACCACGGTGGGACGCCCGGCTGAGCTAAACCAACGCAATCATGAGTAGTATTAAGCTAAAAAAAATATCAATCGGGTTTCTAAGCCTTCTTTAACTAGGGGAACGTCGATAAGAAATAGATTCCCTCTTAGCGCGTCACCTGGCCGCAATAGAGAGGGCTTTTACACATTTTGGGCGGGAGAAAGTCATCTACCTTTTTATAACGGTTAATAAGAAAGTGGGTTACTGCTATCAGACGGATAGTTGTTGTTTCAGCATTTACCCTGTGTCGGTTGAGCTGGCTCCGTCCAACAAATTTATCCCGAATGAACGAGATAGCGAATTAATGAAAAGAATAACAAGGGAATAGAAAATTCACAAGCAGTCCCCTAACCCCACATACATATCCCGGTCAGGGGAAGCAAATATCCTTGTTTGCCACAAATTTTTCACAGACGTAGTGACAAGTACGCCAAAAGCCGTTGATTTCTGTCGATAATGGAGACGCCATTTGGATTTTCCCCAGAGCCTCTTTAACCGGGTTTTGGCTCTAATACTACTGGGTGACAGACCAATCTGCCTTTGGATGCTCTACCAGGAACTTGAGTTCTTGACAGCATAGCTCCGACAGACAGATACTATTTTAGAACAAGAACAGTGGTACATAGAGGATAAGGGATTGATGCTACCCTTACAGGAGATGTACAAGTATATACATTCCTTTTTCATCACCTGATGATAAACAAATGAAGTAAGAAAGGGAATCTCTTGGCGAATTGAATAAAGCTAATTAAAATGTTACAGAAATAAGATGTGATCTGACAGCTATGAAATTAAAGTAGTATCTTTATCAGCAAATATATTCACAAACACTTTTACGACTATATATATATATATATATATATATAATATATATATATATATATATATATATATTAGAAGCGGCTACCCGCCATTGCCTGGGTATAGAGGGGATTTTTTAAAGTTAGTCCCACAGATCCATTATTACTGAATTGGGAGTTGGATCCTCGTACGATGCCCCATTAAAATCCCCATATACAAAAATACTTGCATTGATCCAGCCACACTGGAAAGAATCGTTAATTTTTACTATTAAAAATATTAAATGCAAAAAGAATTCCATTCTGTGATCATTTACATTTTATCTTTTAATTATCTTCACAAATATAAATCACATCTTCATTATTTTTGCTCAAAAAGCAAGATCTGGTGATAGTGAATGTGTCGTTAATTGTTTTATTTTCGTAGTTTCTTCAGGACATACATGCACACAAACTGACCTTTATATATATATATATATATATATATATATATATATATATATAAGGAATGTTGAATGGCAATGGATTTAGTACAATGACAAACTGAAAACCAACCTTCAATTTACATCAAAGCAACTTCAAGAAAATTGCTACTAACCGTAACCAATGGAAATGTCTCATGTCAAAAAGGCATACGAAATTTTTCGTCGAGCAATATTGATCTTCTGAAAATGGGAAGGCAAAGAAGAAAGGACACTTCTAATACCCAGTGCACTCAGCCTTTGCATTACCTGTGGGATTGTTTGCAAGTCACTGGCTGGATTGAAGTGTCACGAGAGACACAAAGACTAGTAGCTGGAAAAAAAAGAAAAAAAAAAAAAAGGGTAAAAAGAAATAAAAAAGGGACAATGTAAGTTGATGGATCCTCATACGTCGAAATCGACAGAAGAGTCTATCACACACAAACACACACATACGCACACACACACACACACACACACACATATATATATATATATATGTTGGAATATTTCTGATATAAGGTGTGCTCTAATTCCCCACCTGGATTTATAGACTAACCAAGATCACGTGGTTTATTCCTCCAGCCAATCAACAAGCCATACTGCGTGACTGATACATTACTTAAGCACTGATTCTTTCACAGTATACTTGCAATCATTGGGGAGGAACTTACGACCATTGACGAAGGAACTGGGGACTCTTTACTAGGAACTTAGGATTCTTTACTCGAGAGGATTACCAAACGATTTCTGCTGGACAAGTGCTCTTGCTTGAAGGTCAAAGGATGGCCCCATAAAAACTTAACAATATATATATATATATATATTATATATAATTAATAATATATATGTGGTGACTTACATCTTGACAAATGATAGCCGTCTTCACCACCCAGATTACAACTTAAACATCCTGATTTATAAATAATTCAACTTGTGAAAAATATACAAGATGCGTAAGATGATAATGTAGTAAGACATCTATAAGTCGTTGGATTATAGTGATATACGACACTTATGCCACTCTCTGGGTATACATAGCTACAGCTCAGTGACAAGCATATCAAGATAACAGGTGATTGTGCAAACTGCAGGTTTAGTGCTTGGCAAGCTTGTCTCGCAGATCAATTACTACCGAATAGCGGGTTCTATCCTCACAGGATGTCACTTACTTGCAAACTTGTGTTTAATACTACCCGTGGCGAACGGGTTTGATAAATACCTGCTTATGAGAAGTATCACATACACCCACACACGCGTGCGCGCGTACACACACACACACACACACACACACACATATATATATATATGGGTTAAATATGGAAGCGCGTGGTGTAATGGTTAAAGTCATGAGAAATGGACTCCTCACCCCGAGTTCAAATCCTGGACGTGCTAATTGCATTTCACTTAGCGCTAATACCATTGGGAAAGGTATGAATCCTACTCTCCCTCCAGCTATGGGTAAATAGTAGGGCAGACTGGGCTCTTTAACCTTGGTTAGGCAACCGGTCTAGGAGAAGGAAAACTCTGAATTCAAACCTGTTGAACTCCGCTTAAGAAATTGACCTTGTGTCGCATCCTGCTCGTGCGGAGGGGTTGGTAAATATATATATATATATATATGGGTTAAATCGAACTTAACGGACCTAAATTCCACTATCGTATGTCACCACACTGAAAGAAAAAAATACAAAAAAATCAGGGAAAAATTAAAAGTAATGATTTGTCTTACATGTTATACAACATATAGCCCAACAATGGTTCTTGTTAGGATTCCATTTATTGATCAAATACATGTTTGAGATAATGAAGAATTAAACCTGTTCAAAATTATTGTGAAGATACATTTGTTACCGAATAGGATTTGAAACCAGAATTATTGAACTGACTTCGGTATAAAATAAGCAATAGTTAAATCGAACTTAATGGATCTAAATTCCATCATCGTATACCACCCCGACGAAAGAAAAGATATCGAAAATCAGGAAATTAACCGAATTTAATGAAATTTTCAATGTTGATATATTAATGAATAAAAGACATTATGCCTCAGTTATTTTATTTAAAAACTTTTACATTTTTCCATGTCAGTTAACTTTGAACCACGTATCTTCGAGAATCTGTGTTACACCTCAAAGATATGTGGTTCAAAGTTAACTGACCTGAAAAAATGTAAAAGTTTTTAAATAAAATAACTGGTGAATTATATCTATTATTAATTAATATATCAACACTGAAAATTTCATTAAATTCGGTTAATTCCCTGATTTTTTTTTCTTTCGGCGGGGTGACATACGATGGTGGAATTTAGGTCCGTTAAGTTCGATTTAACCCGATAACCATGACACCACTTATCCCTACAAATATATTTACATAATATACATACGGTATGTATTAACAAGGATGCATAACCGCATCTCAACAGATAAAATGTGAACTTATTGTTCTATTAACAAACAGCCTGGTCCAGATTCGAACTCGCCTCACACTGTCCATTACCTA
>CM042149.1:46973326-46993326 GCA_023376005.1 Doryteuthis pealeii | reverse complement strand
CTCTTTCTCTCTTTTCCACTATCTAATTCCACATACTTTTTCTTTCTGTTTCATTGCATCCTTTTATTATATCAATTTGTTCTTCTCTCTCTCTCTCTCTCTCTCTCTCTCTCTCTCTCTCTCTCTCTCTCTCTCTCTCCTCTCTTCTCTTTCTCTGTTTACCCTCTCTCTATCTCTGTCTGTCTGTCTGTCTCTCTCTCTCTTCCACTCTTAATTCCACTTATACTTTTTCTTTCTGTTTCATTGCATCCTTTTATTATATCAATTTGTTCTCTCTTCTCTCTCTCTCTCTCTCTCTCTCTCTCCTCCCTCTTTCTCTTTCTCAGTCTTACCCTCTCTCTATTTCTGTCTCTGTCTGTCTGTCTCTCTCTTTCTCTCTCTGTCTCCCTCTTCCACTCTCTAATTTCACTTATACTTTTTCTTTCTGCTTCATTGCCTCCTTTTATCAATTTGTTCTTGTTTTCTCGTTTGTCTTTTCTCCCCTTCTTTCCTCATCTCCTCCTCTCTCTTATTTCTTGTCTTCCCATATTCCCCCTCACATATTTCCTTATTATTTATTTCGATCTTCTCATTATTTTCTCTCTCAATTTAATTTTCTTAAATTATCGTACTTTTTCAGTTTCTTTTTCTTCTTGTTCTTCATTTTCATTTTATTCTTACACGTTTTTTTTCTTTTTTCCTACTTCGTTTTATTCTTTTTCATCTTCTTCTTCATTTTTTTTTTTCATTTTTGTTCTCATTTTTATTTTCATTCTTTTCCCTACACTTTTTCCCTTCTTTTCCCTACACTTTTTCCTTCTCCCCCCTCGGTTTTTTCCACTTCGTTTTCTTCTTTTTCATCTTCGTTTTTTTTACAGCTTCGTTTCCCTCTTTTCTTCCTCTCCGTGTTCTTCTTTTCTTTTTATTCTTTTAAAAATTGAATCTCTTTTTTCTCTGTCTTCTCTCCTTTTATTTCCGCCAATTCTTCCGCTTTTGCCTCTTCTCTACTTTCACTTTCACTTTTCAATTGTATCCTTTACACAACCTCCCCATTTCTTTTCTTTCTCATCTATTTACTTTTTTTCACTTTTAGTTCAGCCTCTTTCTTTTTGTCTTCTTTTGACTGTCTCTTCTCTTCTGTTTTTCTCTTCTTCTCTTTTCTCCTCACACTTTCAGTCTATCTTTTTTCTCTCTACCTCCGTTCCAATCTTTTCCTCTTTTCCCTCCCCTGCCTTCGACCCATCAAAACACTTTATAAATCAAAGCGTTTTCCCCACGCGCCAACTTTCAAATTATGCATGAGTGATTTGCACAATATTACATTGGGCCAGTAAAGCACTTCTTCAATTGTCCAATGCTCCAGCCAATTTCAGAATACACTCTGGCATTCCCGCAAGAAGAAGAAGAAGAAGAAGAAGAAGAAGAAGAAGAAAGAAGAAGAAGAAGAAGAAGAAGAAGAAGAAGGAGAGGAGGAAGAAGAGAAGAAGAAGAAGAAGAAGAAGAAGAATAGAAGAAGAAGAAGAAGAAGAAGAAGAAGAAGAAGAAGAAGAAGAAGAAGAAGAAGAAGAAGAAGAAGAAGAAGAAGAAGAAGAAGAAGAAGAAGAAGATGCCTCACCATATATAAATATTCTATTCGAGTGGAAGAATTAGAGAATCTGTTGAGATATCAAGTGAATTTTTTTGGCATTTATTTCAGCGTCGTATCAATTTATTACGGGTTGTAATTCTTGGACAAGGAATAAAAACACATTCGAGTTTGGCAAACATTTATTTGTTTAGAATCCCAAATTCTTTCAACAAGAAAAGAAAGAACACTTCACAGTGAACCTGTATTCATTATTTACTCCTGTTGAGTTTTCACATCAGCATTAGCTGATGGTCATTCACTAGGGTCTGAGTGACAGCAAGTCTCCTCAGGTCCCAAGACTCTTCTGAGTATTCTGGCAGATTGCAGTAGTGCAGTGTTCTGAATGGTTTCAATCCTTCCTCTGATTTCCAAACTTATTATTATAGAGTTTTTTCCCAGCAGCGTTTACCGATGGTCTTTCACTGGAGTCTGTGTGACAACAAGTCTACTCAGGTCTCCAGGACTCTTCTGAGTATTCTAGCCGATCTCACCAATGCTGTTGTCTGGTTGGTTTCAATTCTTCCTCTGATTTTCAGTTCCTCCAGTATTTTTCCAAGCTTTTTGGGACCGTTCCAAGTGCACAAACTACAATTGGTATCACTCTGTCCCTCATATTCCACAGCTTTTTCAATTCTCTGGCAAGGTCCAGGTATTTGTCTATCTTTTCGTTTTCCTTCACTTTCATCCTGTAAAGTCTACCAGTTGACAAGTTTTCTCCCCCCCTCTCTCTCTCTCTCTCTCTCTCTCTCTCTCTCTCTCTCTCTCTCTCTCTCTTTTTTTTTTGTTAATCAATACAAGGTTTGGTCTCCTGGCTGGGATAAGGTGATCTGTCTTTATCCCGAAGTCCCAGAGAATGTTATGCGTTTTCGTTTTCAAGAACAGATATTTTTTGCATAATTCCCAGTGGATCACCTTCCCAACCCAGTCATGCCTAGCTTTGGAACATCAGTATTATTATGTATATTATTAATCTATTTTGATGAACATTATAACCTGTTTCTTTCTTACTTCGTTTTTTTTTATTTATCCTCTTCTTTAATAATTGCTTCTTTTTTATAAATTCTTTTTTCGATATTTTGTCATAGAGATTTATTCTTCTTGTTTGTTTTTTTATCGACCAATGTTAATAATTCATAATCAGAGGGAGAGATCATAATCTATTCTGAGCACAATTCTCTCTTCAGCAAATTACATTCCGGACCCCCCAGGCGCCAAAGTCAGGGTTTGTTGGGTTCCGTTTCCTCAGTTTGCATCTTAACAAAACCAGCTGTTGTTGTTCTCGGTGGAGAGATGAAAGAAAATCACTGCATTATCGTTGCCTTTAGCATTTGGTGTCAGTAACAAGTCAACAAATAAAAACATGGCTTCCTGGGCTTCATTGGGCCAAGACAGACGGTCGCTTGAATGTATAACATTAAAAAAAAATCATTTTTTTATGATCTTTACAATCTGGAGTGTGACAGTGAATTCGAAATTGAATATTTTCTATTCGTATACTACTATTATTATCCTTATTATTGGTTGGCTGTTTAGATTTTATGGCATGTCAACCCCCGTTGGATTATTTTATGCTGAAGACGTTTAGGTTTATTCATACATAATTTTTTTAAAACTCAATTGTAAAACACATTTTTAAATCTTTTTCTATTTTACCCATAGATGGGTCAGAGTGGACCTGTGAGTAATGGCGATGAAGGGGTACTCCCAGGGCCCCAAATCCACTATTATATGCAGTTTAACGAATACCCAACTCAAAATTATTATTGTTGTTGATGATAATGGGGATATGGTTGAATCAAAGACACTAAGTGTCCTTAAAGGTCTCTTACTTTTTAAGCGAATGCTCCCTTTTTTTCTTTCAAACAGCAAAGGTTGTGTGTTAGTACAATAAATACTGATACCAAAAATTAGATTACTTGCGCCATTGTTTGAGAAAATACCATCAAAGATTGTTGGATAAAATGCACCAAAAATTCTTCATTTTCACATTTAGAAAGTTTAGCAATTTGAATATTTTAAACAGAAAAAGCTGTCATTTTAAATCAAACGAATAAAATATTATAACTAGAATTCAAATTGAAAATATGCCCCCATCACCACCAACACATCCGATATGCTGCTTTTTACCAAATACTTTTAAAATTGAAATATATTTCTTCAAAAATTACAGCGTGATTGTAAAATAACTCCCTATTGTTGGGTTGTCTTCCCTTGCCTGGAAGAGTTATCTTCCCTCTGGTTCCCCGTTTTTGACCACCAGGGTTTTTTGGTATTTAAGCGCCTGTTTTGAACTCGCGACCTCTTCTTCTGTGGCACCTCAGCACATGGGTTAGACTTTTATGTCTACACCCTTCTCGTGTGGGGGCTTCTGCCCCCAACGCAACGCTAGAAAGTTTACTTGAAATTATGGACTCTCCAGTCCTATATCTCTATTTTGTATGTTCTGTAGTGAACTAATGTATATACGTTTTTTTATTGTATATCATTCCTTTCCTTGTATGTGTATTTCATGTCTTAAATGTTCTCCATGTGCTTATATTAAAGTCCATGTTATGTGTAACACCCTTGTTGGAATTGTTTGTTTCACCAATTATAACTGATATTATAACTTTGAACCTAACACTATTTTAAAAATCCTATTATTTATGTCTGAATCATTATTTTACAAATAATTAATCTGAGAAGAACACACATAACATGGAGTTTTACTTAAAATTCTCTATGGTCACTAGCATTCACCACGAGCCCCTCAAGACACTCAGGAATAGCATCATCTGATCTTACCATTAACTCTTGTGGAATGGCAGAAATAAATTCTAATAGAGTAGACTTGCTCCTTCTACTGATCCCAAAGAAAAACGTCTCAGGGTATTAAATCAGGGCTTCTAACCGGTCACTCATGCGGATCACGCCTACCCATCCATCTCACAGGAAACACGAACAACAATAGCAAAATGTGAAGGAGGAATAACAACAACACATATTTAATTGCAATATATTAAGCAACATTCCATGTAAACATTTATTTCCTAGTGATGTATAACGCACATTGTAGGATTTTAAACGCATCAATAATATGGGCTGTTGGAGGGCAAATCTATCTAAGCTAGACCTTAATAGAGATATTGTTAATAGATAAGATGCTAATTAAGATTAAATAATGATTATTTAATAACCATTAAGAATATAACGTAAATATCTAAGGAAATTGTGACATTGGTAGAGACGTATTTTCGGTTACAGATAGACACACAATCTTCATTATAATAAGATATATATATATATATATATATATATATATATATATATATATATATATATATATTGTGCTACTTGGTATGTAACCAAGTCGTGTAAGGTATCTAAAAATACGATTTTTGTAAGTTTTACAGTTGCTCCGAAAGGTAACTGAAAAAATTCGACACAAGACTTCAGTCAGATATGTGTGTGTGTGTGTGTGTGTGTGTGTGTGTGAGAGAGAGAGAGAGAGAGAGAGAGAGAGAGAGAGAGAGAGAGAGAGTCCTGCCATCTGGCGGAACCTGTACTTCCGTTTTCCTTGCACAATGCCGGTACTTCCGGTCTCTTAAAAGACAAGAACCAAATTACAACAGTGAAACAGTTTAGAAAGGATTAGGTTTAAATTTAGCAGTAAAAATCAAAGAACTAATATCCTGTCGACTGAGGATGTAGAATATGCACCTCTGCAGAGAGGTAAAAAAAAATGTACCCCATGGGGCCACCTGTTGGCCGTGGGCGGTGACTCGTGGTGCTTAAGGACGGAATTCTAGTGGCTAAGTAGTCCATGACATGCAACACTCCACTTTGGCCTTTACTTTACTTTAGAGATAATAAACGTTTCATTCATTATTCATTTCTGTCTTGGTAAATAAATCCTCAGTCTCGATAATTTTTTAATACATCTCACAAAATACAACCCCTGTCCCATAATGGATGTTACATTTAGTGTATGACATCTATATAGAAATATGTCAATTATTATGGGACAAAAAGGATTTAATACACCTCACAAAATACAACTTCTGTCCCATAATGGATGTTACATTTAGTGTAAGAAATCTAAATAGAAATGTATCAATTATTATGTTACAAAAAGTGACCACTTAAACACCAGCAGGTATTGTAAGCAACCTCAGTCCTTTGTTTATCAAAAATGTCTTTAATTTGGCATTAAATGAATTGAAAAAGTTTGACATGCCGTAAAACAAAACAAAAACAAAACAATTAACCAACCCATCCACCAACCAAACAACCAACTATAGTTAATTTCTATCTGTGTAAATACTATTTCAATCGCCATACTTTTAAAAATCCTCATCATCATGACGCGCTAGTAGCACGGATATCCATGACAATCTCTCGCCAATTTATTGCTTTCGGGATGTCTTCTGCGCAGCATCCATTATCCGCGTCAATGTAGGTCTTTGCTGAGCGGCCCATACAGGTGTGTGTCCCCGTTTCTCCAGCAGTGCCCAGCATGTCTTGTTCGTCTCACTCGGATGGCCTGTGAAAAAGGTCAAGCTGTTTTCTTGTAGGGTGTTGTTTCCATGATTTGTCTAATATCGTACGAAGCATTCTTGTGCGGCTTCCATCTAACTTATTCTCTAGGCGGTTCGTTAGGCTTCAAATAGAGCAGCCATACAGTAGCATTGATACAAATACGGCTTGGAAGAATTGTGCTGTAAATTGACAGTGTGATCTGATTTCCATATGATTGATAAACTGTCTATATCAGACCATAATTTGTCTTATGCAGCTCCCATTTAGCTTATTCTCTAAGCACATCGTTAGGGTCCAAGTAGTGCAGCTATACAGTAGCACTGATACAACTACGGCTTTGAAGAATGGTCACTTTAACTTGCCAGGGACATCGGATTTCCATATGACTGATAATCTGTCTCTAGCAGACCATAATTTTTTTAACTACGCATTCATGAGGCAGTCAGTTGGCCGTGTGTGGTGACCCGTAATGCTTAACGATTGAACCCCGGTGGCTCAGTAGTCCATGACATGCAACACCTACTTTGTTCTATACTTTACTTTAGATATAATTAACGTTTCATTCATTATTCATTTCTGTCTTGATAAATACAGCTTCAGTCTCGATACTTTTTTAATACACCTCACCAAATACTATCCATGTCCCATAATGGATAATACATTTAGTGTAAGAAATCTATATAGAAATTTCATTTCACTTAGAGCTAATACCCTTGGAAAAGGTATGAATTCTACTTCCCTCCAGCTATGGTTAAATAGTAGGTCAGACTGAGCTCTTTAACCTTGTTTAGGCAACCAGTCTAGGAAAAGAAAAATTCTGAATTCAAACCTGTTAAACCCCGCTTAAGAAATTGACTTTGTGTCTCATCCTGCTCGTGCAGGTTGGTAAATACATAGAAAATGTGTCATTTATTATGGGACAAAAAGGATTTCATTCATAGTTCTTTTTTTTTGTGACCACTTAAGCAACAGCATGTACTGTAACCAACCGGAGTCCTTTATTTATGAATTATTTGGCATTAAATGACTTGAAAAGGGTTTGCCTGCCGTATAACAAAACCAACCAACCAACCAACCAACTAACCAACCAACCAACCACCAATGATGATGATTTATACGTTATGAAGTTAATGAAAATCATTTATACCAATTAAGAACTTAAAACATAGAATTTTTTATCAAAATCACCAAATACTACCCATGTCCATAATGATGCTACATCTAGTGTAAGAACTCTATATAGAAATGTGTTAATTATTATGGGACAAAAAGGTTTCATTCATAGTTCGTTTATTTGGTGACCACTAAAGCAACTTAAAACATAGAAACTTTTATCAAAATAACTTGTTTCGGCATTAAATGACCCGAAAAGTGTTGATATGCCGTAAAACAAACCAAACCAAACCAAAACGTATTTTTCTCGGAAATACATCAGACACTTTACTTACAAGATGACTCTCTTACAATAATTCATGGATAAAATAAAACTTTGAAATGATATTTATTGTAACATTACAAGCTTACTGTATGTAACGAGGGTAAATTGATTTATTGTATTCATTTCTGTCTTTGGGAATAACAAACATTTTACAAATGAATAAGTACCAACGATTTTGTGTAAAAATATTGAAAATAATTATTTAATTAATAATTAATAATTTTTACACCACCGGGGGGGGGGTCCTAGTATGCATAATATACATACCAATAGTATAAAAATGAATAATACACAAACATAAAGGCGAAATGACGCATATAGCAGGCGTAAAAGCCGAAACAAGTCATTTTGATAAAAGTAGTTCATTTCTTGTCTGTGGGAATATAACTTCAGTCTACATACTTTTTTTTAACTAGACATTCTATATTTTCGATATACTTGATAAGTGTCAACCTCCATTGAAAAATCGTCGCCTTTTTACGCTTGATAAGAGATTTGTCCTCTCTGTTTGTTGCTGTGTGTCTGTTGTCATGGATTTATTGATTTATTTTTGGTCAAATTGAGGTCATCAGTTTAGCGGACTCATTTCATGTCATTGGAATATAGAGTCAGATACGATACTTGCCTATCTGACTATTTGGTACTGTGTGTTGAGGCGATCCCTTGAGAATATAGTAGCAGACTCAAAGAGAAAAGTTGAATATGTTTAGTAGGGATAAGCACCATAGCACTAGGAACTAAGTAGCAGCAATAATAATAATAACGAAAGGTTTAATATTATGTGTGCAACAAAAGTTGTACAAATAATGTTATAACAGAAACGTATAAGCCGGACCTTTGGATATACTACAGTATGATAATTTAATTATTACAACGTTTGATATGTTTACTTAAGAGCTACTGCAATATACTTCAATATGTAAAAAGTATAATAATCTTGATTTAACTTTCTCTCTCTCTCTTTTCTTTCTTTCCTTCTTTTTCATTAAGTTCTATTGAAACAGATTAGCGTTATCGCTTCCGCGCGCTAACCGCCTCTCTCTATCGTTCACCAAATATTTTTCTTTCTGTCTTATTATATTTTTATGTGTAGCATGTTATTTTTCTTCCCTTTCTTTATAAAAAAATGGAATGTACCATTATTTAGCTGAGGTGATGACACTCATAAGAAAAAAGAATTTGTCGAATAAGCAACACAAGATAATCAGGATTTTAATTTTTGCATTTCATCTTGGACGATTTAGACAGACTCATTTTAACCAGAGGGTGCAGCAAGATGATAATGGTCGTACAAATAAGGAACATATGAGTGGGATCTCAGGTTAGATTTCTAGGGTAAAAATAGGAAAAAAAATTGAATTAAAAAAAATTGAATTAAAAAATTTGAATACCCATCAAGCGTGAATAGAACAAAATGTCTTCGGCATAAGATACCCCAACACGGGTTGACATGCCGTAAAATCAAACCAACCATCAAGTCATTTTCACCAAACCTACGCGTGATATAAAATGTATTTGAAAGAGGGCGCTATCAAATGTAGACATTTATACTTTATATATATATATATATATATATATATATATATATATATAAAAACAAGCTCTGAAGATTATTTTTATAAATCGAAATATTGTTCAATATTAGCTATGAATATGATATAAAATATTTTCATTTTAACAGCATTGTATGTTTTCATATCCTTTTATATATATATATATTTCTACCATATATATATATATATATATATATATATATATATATATATATATTGTAAAGTCTCACGAAAAGGGTGGACTGCAATGTGTACTTTAACGTCACGAATGTAAGGCTAATTCTAACTTTAGCTTTGTGAACATATGGAACGAGTAAAGTCAGTCCGTAAATTTGAGAAGAGGTCACAGATGTCATTTGTTTGGAGCGATGTCCTATTTGCTAAACTTAGCCTAATCTGGCACGTGACAGGAAACGATTGCTGATTAGATGACTGATCAAAAAAAAAAAAGGAAAGGTCAAAGGGCGCCCTCAATTCACTTAAAATACGCCTTCGTGTGTATCACAAAGGAGTGGGACATCTTATGAAATATAGGTATTTGGCTAACCCGTTCGCCGCGGTTAGTACATGCCACAAGGTCGTAAGAATGAGGCATCTAGCGAGTTACTGAACCCATTCATCACGGATACGGAACTACTGAGTTATGGTGAACTCTAAATTAGATAAAATGGATATGAGTACAATAGGAATTAGTAATTAAAAAGGCTAGATTAGATTATGATTAATTTTAAAAATCGCAATATGAGCAAAGGTAAAAAAAATCATACATAATATATATATATATATATATATATACCCCTCCGCATGAGCAGGATGCACACAAGGTCAATTTCTTAAGCGCAGTTCAACAGGTTTGAATTCAGAGTTTTCTTCTCCTAGACCGGTTGCCTAACCAAGGTTAAAGAGCCCAGTCTGCCCTACTATTTATCCATAGCTGGAGGGAGAGTAAGATTCATATCTTCCCAAGGATATTAGCGCTAAGTGAAATGCAATTACCACATCCAGGATTTGAACTCGGGCGACGAGTCCATTTCCCATGACTTTAACCATTACACCACGCTCTTATACATAATAAATATAAGTGCAAAAATTCTAGGTAAAAAAAGACATTAGGTCTATAGGTTCGAAAAATTCACTACAGATTGTCCTGTTGAATAAATGGCGCAACGGATATAAGGATTGCGTTAGTACGATTCCCACGGGACAATCACCTAGTAGGTAGTAGATTCAATCCTGAGCACGCCAAAAAATAAACTTGGGATAGTGTATTATTGAAATTTATAAAAAGAAAAATAAATATTCATAATAAGCCTATGCTTGGAAGGCGAGCCAGACCTGGAATTATAATCGGACACTATTGAACAGACACACACACACATAAGCAAACACAAACATACCCCCCAACACACACACACGCGCGCATGGAGTTTGGAAGACATGACACAAAACCAATTGGACAGCCACTAGCAACAGCTTCAGTTTCGGAGATCTTCTGTAGATGAGATTTTTATCTCGAAATATTAAGAATTATTTTTTTTTAATCCCAGGTTAACAAACAACACCATAGTTACCTTATTTTTCTTTACACTTGCATTGTGATAGCCTTCAAAACCAACCACCAAGCCAAATAGATATTCGTTTTAAAAACCCTATAAAGAAGGGGGGATAAAGTTGCTAGATAACACATCTTAGCACTACGTTTTTTCTTTTTCTTTCTTTCTTTCTCTATATCCCAGCACCCGTTGATAATATGAAATAAAAAAAAAACAAGGAACAAACCAATAATTCATGTAAAAAAGTAAAGTCGACAGAGTGGCGTATTGTTGGTATCAGCCGGATAGTAAAGGAGTCTATCCCCTTTTCACTATCCCTTTTTAGATCTATTCAATAGATGTCATTGATAGACGTGCAAACAAAATCAATGATGTCATCTTTTAAATAGATCTAAAAAAAACATCGTCAACTGTCAAACTAGTAAAATGATTTCCCAGGTTGTAACATCACTACACTTGGACACATTGGAAACACCCGAGGAAGACCGAAGGATACAACAGCCGAAATGTTGTGATAATAAGTACCACAATTAAAGATGAGGACAATAGTCCGAAAAATGGAAATTATTCAAGTTTATGCTTTTAGATGATAAGTCCTATTTCAAGAGCCATGATGATAAGTAATAAGTTCAACTGAAGCATATTGGGTCACTTTCTTTTTCACCAAATCAGCAGTAGCTGAAGGCTCTGCGTACTCCATGACTGAAATCAGTAGCTAAATTCCCTCCATATTTCGTCGGGGAGTGTTATATAATTTTATTGTGGAAAGAGATTAGTGCAAATTTAATTTTGCATATCAGAGGTATAGATTTTACAAATTACAAATGTCTGCTTACAACTTTCAAGTGTTTATTACGAGATATATATATTCACTAACTTTCGCTAAAATGTTGTATGATACAGTTGAAATAAATAATACGTTAGACTTTATAAATATGTTTCTAATTATGTACTGAATACTTTTTACAGAGTAAGCAATATGTATCTTGCTGCTTAAAAATACACTATACTAAGGTTCCTGGTTCGATACCAGTCCTCGCCAACTCAGCGTATGAGTAGCACAGGGATCTGTGCGGTAAAGTAAGGAGGTGATGTTAGGTGTGGTGCTCCACCCAGATGCAAAAACAATATCCTTGGTCTAGCGCTAGTGAAAGGGGGATAGACTCCCTCACTGTCTAGCTAATGCCGACTTTAAGCCAATCCCGACGACTTACTTTTTACTATGGGACATTAACATGTACTACTACTGCTGTTCAGAGTGGACCTGGGAGTAATGACAACAAAGGAGTGACTCCATCCTCAGACATTCGTTTTTGAGACGTAATCACTTTTGAATACATTAAAGCAGAAATCAACGACACTTGTGTTTGTCTGTTCTGATCTGGTTCACATGCACCATATTCTAATTTGCTTTATTTTATCTAAAATAATTTTCAAATGAATATTCCGTACATGTAAACTGTTATATCCCAAGATGTACGAATAACAAAAGATAACAAAACAGTGAAATATGTTTAACATATAACAATATTTGTTTTATTTTTCTCACCAACCCAGAAGAAGGAAGAATCAGCCCAGAAGGAAGAATCAGCCCAGAAATGAAGTAAGAACAAGAAAAAGAGCCCATCTCCTATTCCTCCCTCTCCTTTACTCACTCCCAATTATATACCTGATATGAAAGGTGTTATATCCCAAGATGTAGGGATAACAAAAACAGTGAAATATGTTTAACATATAACAATATTTGTTTTATTTATTCTCACCGACCAGGAATACAGTAGGATGAGTTTGGATAAGAGTTCAACTATATACCATGCTATGTGTTCATCAAGCAGCTATGTTCTTGTGTTCTCTGTCTCTGCTTGCGTGAGACAGTGAGTATGTATGTTCCATATCGTTAAGGGAGATAACTCTCCCTAACATAAACAAAAGACATCGAAACAATTGTATTGACGAATTAAAACAATATATTTTATCCTAAACATCGTATGTATATTTTTCACTTACAACCATTTTCTTAAAACATTGATTTTGAATGCTTATTACAATGCGTCCATTTTTTAGCAGGATATAACACTGCACATTAGAATATTGATACATTCAAACACTAAAAACAAATACGGAAATACACAATTTACTATTTCCACACTAACATGGACTAATACGGACAGCCGTGAACATCCCTTTACGGGGTCCAAGGTCTTCAAAAGATGGGATATGAATACCGAAATATTAAGGAAACATACAAAAATAAAAATACATGTAAATGAACAACATACTCGTTACTTTTTCTTCCTTCACATTGTAATAACACTTCAAAATCAATCTACAAATCATATATATATAATATATATATATATATATATATGTGTGTGTGTGTGTGTGTGTGTGTGTGTGTACCAACCCCTCCCACAAGCAGGATGCGACACAAGGTCAATTTTAACAGAGTTTAACAGGCTGAAGAGCCCGGTCTGCCCTACTAATTACCCATAGCTGGAGGGAGCATAGTTGGATTCATACATTTCCCAAGGGTATTAACACTATGTGAAATGCAAACAGCCTTGTCTAGAATTTAAACTCGGTTCGACGAGTCCATTTCCTACGACTATAACTATTATGCCACGCGCCTCCACACCTCACACACACACACACACACACACACATACATATATATATATATGCCTTTCACATAGCGTTAATACCATTGGGAAAGGTATGAATCCAACTATGCTCCCTCCAGCTATGGGTAATTAGTAGGGCAGACCGGGCTCTTCAGCCTGTTAAACTCTGTTAAAATTGACCTTGTGTGCGTGTGTGTGTTTGTGTGTGTGTGTGCATATATGTGTGTGTGCTTGTGTTTTTGTTGTTTGCATTTCCCTTCACTGTAATGCCCTGGCGAAAGGCATGAACCCTTCTCTTCCCCTTCCAATTATGGCTGAATACTCGGGCAAACTGAGCTTCAGAATCCTTGGTAACACAAACATTCTAGAAGGAAATCTCTGGATTCAAACCAGCTGTACTCCGCTTAACGTTCGACCTTGTGTCGCATCCTGCCCGTGGCGGACAGATTGGGTAAATACATAAACGCCAAGAAAAAAAAAGAAAAAAGAAAGAAAAGGATTTTAAAATTCCCCGCAGAATTGAATTCACGAATAAATGGAAATCGTATTAGAAAATGTCTGTAGGATGTGGAATCAACTGATGATTTTTATCAATAACGCCGGATTTACAAACATAAGACATCAGCTTTTTTTCGTTTCGAAGACATACCTCGTTTGTGCAAAGCTTTCCCTGGAGCACGTGTTGGTTCCTCGGGGGTCATCGTGACCTCGGATCCTCCGTTTCGATGGAAAGGAAAAACCCGGTTAATATAAGATTTGTTCTTTACTCAGAAAATAAAAAGAAAGAAACAAACAAACAAACAAACAAACAAAACTACAAGTAATGACTATAAATCATATTTAGTGTAATAAAAGAATTTGAACAGATGGCTTTGAATGAGTTACATGTTTATACATATATGTAACCTCCTTCATGTCTCTTTCCTTCTTTCTCTTTCTCTCTCACAAACACACATGCACACATACATACATACATATATATGTATTATAAAATGGGTACAAGAGATAACCCACTCGAGTTTCACCATAAAGATCTTCAGGGTTAAATCCACTGAATTAATCGAGACACCGATTAATAGCTGTCGATTTCACGTGTGTGTTTATTGCATTCACATATCATACAATATGCATATTGTATTCAGAATGCAATAAATACACACGTGAAATCGACTGCTATTAATCGGTGTCTCGATTAATTCAGTAGATTTAACCCTGAAGATCCTTATGGTGAAACTCGAGTAGGTTATCACTTGTACCCATCTTGTAATAAATTTGCTCTACTTAGTATTGAGCACTTTGTATTTGTTATATCGCTGATTTACCCCCCTGAATTCTGCACTATATATATATATATATATATATATATATATATATATATATATATATATATATGCTCCCCATTCCCCCTGGGAGCAATTGGAAGGAATTTCGCTTATGACCGCCAACTAAAGCGCAAACGCAAAGGGATGGAGCACTCGATGGCGGCCTTTACATACATAGAGATGTGTGTATTAAAACAGTTAAAACCCCTTTCATATTCTGTGGGTGACAATGGCCGAGCGGTTAAGCTGTCCGACTGCTGTTGAATCGATCGGAATTCTATCCCGGATGTAGGTAGCTCACAAAATGTCTAGCCACACTGAAGAGACTTGATAAGTCAAAACACGTGTCTGTGGATGACTATATATATATATATATATATATATATATATATATATATATATATATATACTTGTGTGTGTGTGTGTGTACTAGACAAATCGTGACCAGTTGGGTTACCCCTAGAGATCTGGGTAGATAATTGGGAATAGGGAAAAGTGAGTTTGCAAAGGTTTTCTGCAACTGAACAGACAGAATGGTAATGATTGTTTTACTCTTTTTTTTTTTTTTTTTTTTTTTGTAAATAAATAATCAATTCAACAGTCTAATCAAATACGGCATCCATGTTTTTGTTTTTAAGTATGCAATATAAAACTGCAAATAAAAAGCATGGTATACCCTATTTCTTTTCGCGGGCAAAAAATGCACATTCTACTGTTCTCCAGAATGATTAGCAAGCTAGTCTCGCAGATCCTTTACTACTGACAATACCAGGGTCATTGAATCTCTGAAGAGTGCAATTTAATGTCATCCTTTCATTTTTTTAAATAAATACGGTCGGAGAATTTAAAAAAAACAGAAACATTATAATCATTTCGTAAGATTTCTATAAGATAAGTCAACGTCTGACATAATTTGAATTTATTAAGAGCCAAGATGTTGGCCAGGCTGGCTACTTATGAAATCATACAAATACGTTTCATAACTCTCTTCTCTCTCTCTCTCTCTCTCTCTCTCTCTCTCTGTCTCTCTCTCTCTCTCTCTCTCTCTCTCTGTCTGTCTCTCTCTTCTCTGTGTGTGTGTGTGTGTGTGTGTGAGAAACTAACATATATAATGAGGACGTAATCAAGATATACATAGAGAGGGGAAAGTGATAGGCACAATCTGAAACAAGAAACGTGCCTATTTTGACTTAATTGAAAATTATGACTAATTAGAACCAATTAAATTTTTTTTTTCAAGCATAACTCAATCATAAAACTTAGGAACAATATAGTATAACTTTTGTGTCATTAAACTAAACAGTAAAAAAGGCTTTAGGAGAGTAACATTGATTCGCTCAGCTTTAGTATTATAATAGAATATATATATATATATATATATATATATATATATATATTAATTTGAAAGCAATTACAATGCAAGTAAAAAATAAAAACAAAAAGATGTTATTTTTTTTTACTTGCATTGTAATTGCTTTCAAATTAATACATTATAACATACTTAACAATGCTTCAAGCGAATTACCAATTACTTTTTATAATATATATATATATATATATATATATATATATATATATATATATATATATATATATATATACCCTTTCGAGAGGTAAGTCCCTGCCAAAAGAGATGTCCTGGATATGACACTATACTGTATCAGGAGCTTTCACGAGTGTGAAGTAACCCTTGACTGCAATTACTCTCACGTCCACTCTGACTCGTAGTCGTAGTGCCTGTTAGGGTACCATCTAAGGGTCAAATATAAATTGGAAATTTTTATTACTAGCGAGAATACGCGCTCTTCGGGCGTAATTATTTAAGTTTTAGTGTAATGAAATATATTGACTGCCGAAATTAAATAAGAACGCATATATAAGGATTACACTTATTTTAATTATATTCTAATTGGTTTCTATATAGAATCCTTCATAGGATTGATTTTGATACGTTGCAGAATAAAACAATAATATTAGAGATGAATAACACCAAGTAATTATTTATTAAACTAGGTTTTGTTAAAACCAGTATGCAAATTAACCACTTAGTGGTGTATAATACACATTTCAGGGTTTTAAACGAACTAATAACATGGGCTGTTTTGAGGCAAATCTAACTTAGATTTTCATGGTGACATCGTTGATAAATAAAATTTATTCTATGTATCAATGATTTTGACTATAAATTAAATACTCATTGGTAAACTTACACATTTCCTGAGGGTATTATGACATAAGCAGTGACGTAGTTTCGGTTACAGACAGACACGGTATCTCTAATATGATTATAACGGAATACCTGCAAACATATAACTGTGCATTTGAAATGATTATTACAATAAAAAAATATTCACTTGAAGCCTTTTAACTGCTTGTAAATTACTAGTGTTAGATAGAAATACTTAAGTCTACATAAATGTACGTAAATTATTTATATGAAAAATAGACACTTGTCACAATAAGTGTTTACAAATGATTTATATTATTAAATAGGAAGAGTTACTTGAAGCCATATATATATATATATATATATATATATATATATATATATATATATAAAGAACGGGATCTAACTCAGGAGGTTCTAAAATAGCCACGAGTGGAAATGGACCATAATCACTTAATACCTGATTTTTAAGCTTTTGTCTTTATTAATATATATATATATATATTATATATATATATATATATATATATATCAACTCTTGCGCACGAAGAGAGTATGACACACGATCAATTTCTTAAGTGGAGTTTAACAGGTTTGAATTTAGAGTTTTCCTTTTCCTAGATTGGTTGCCTACTCAAGGTTGAAGATCCCAGTCTGGTCTGCTATTTATCCATAGATGGACAGTGGGGGAATACTTAGATGTATATCTTTCCCAAGACTATTAGTGCAATGTGAAATGTAAACAACCTCGTCCAGGATTTGAACTCGTATCGCAGAGTCTATTTCGTACGACTCTAACTTGAAGCCATATAACTGCTTCCAAAAATGACTGACTCCAGTATTAAATAACCCAACAAGGTTTGACATGCCGTAAAATCAACCAATCAGACAATCAAATATACAAACGCGCGAACAAAAATCTAAAAAAAAAGAAAAATCGAATCTGTTGACTAACCATAAAGTCGCGCGTGGTGTAATGGTTACCTTTGTCGACCCGAGTTCAAATCCTGGACAAGCCTCATTGAATTTCATATAATTGAAATAATCTCGACAAGCAAACTCGGCGTATACCGCGTGCGACGTGCGGAACACTGTTTAGCTGGTTCGGTCTAATTAGATCTCATCTGCAGTTTATACCTACGATTTCCCCCCGACAGAGATCAAATCGGATAACCCAGAACGCAAAGCAAGAGACTCTACCTCTAGGCCACCGGCCACACCACACACGGAACTCGCTAAATCAACTTGTCAATGATAAATGCACCATTACTATAGCCTGGTGTATCGTGTAGCTGCATCTACAACATAAAAGAGAACATGGTTACCTCTCGGAGTCACGACTTCCCAGCATGACGGTACGCATCTACGTACTCATACTCATGCTGAGCACAGAAATGTAGGAAGATACATAGAGAGAATTATATATATAATTGAAATAATCACGACTATGCCGAATAGTGCTAATACACTTCGAAAATGTATGCATCTAACTATTCTCTCTTCAGCTATTGGTAAATAGTTGGGCAGACTGGAAACTTTAACCTTGTCTAGGTAGCTAGTCTAGAAGAATGAAAACTCTGAATTCAAACCTGTTAAATTTCGCTTCAGAAATTGACCTTCTATCACATCCTACTCGTGCAGAGTGGTTGGTATATTATATATATATATATATATATATATATATATATATATATATATATATTAGGGTGAGTCAAAAATGAAAGCCATTTTGTTTAGGACGTATAATTACCAACACAGGAACATGTATCATACATGAAAATGAAGCTGGTCCTCTGTGAATCACATCTCTACTTCTCCCCCATAGTCACTGTTTCCCTTAATAGCAATGTCCCAACTTCGAATGAGAACATGTATTCCTGCAAATGAGAGCATTTATTCCTGCCCCGTAAAATTCTGTTGACTGTTCCTTGAACCACTTCTTCACAACTTTCTCGCCACTGGAATAATGTCTGCCCCTCAAATCCTCTTTCATGGGACCGAAAAGATTATAGTGATTATTCCAGTGACGAGGAAGTGAAATCTGTAGTGAAGAACTGGCTCAAAGAACAGTCAACAGAATTTTACGGGGCAGGAATAAATGCTCTCATTCGAAGGTGGAACATTTCTATTGAGAAAAACAGTGACTATGTGGAGAAGTAGAGATGTGATCCACAGAGGACCAGCTCTGTTGGTAATTATACCTGTCCTAAACAAAATGGCATTATTTTTTTTACTCACCTTCGTACAATTTATTTTCATAGAAAAGTAAATCTTATAAAGCGATGTGCGCATGCGTGTGTTTGCGGTCATTTATGGTGATTACATTGTGTGCATTGTAAGTTAGTCGGCTGAATAGCCAATTGTCAGTATCAGCTTGACAGCGAGGGAATCTATCTCCTTTTCCCTAGCGCAAGACTAGGGAAATTGTTTTTGAACTTGAGGTTGAGCACCACACCTACTATCAGCACCACCAATTGATTATTATATTTAGTTTCTCAAATCATCTTTTTTTTCTTGTATTTTTCAACTTCCTGATTTGCCACATCTATCTCTAATACTGGCGACTGGTCCTTCTTTCTCCTTTCCTTTTAATATAAAATCGGTCGATATTATACAAAGCGTAGTGCATTGTCAACAGTTTTCTACTTATGAGTTTCTGGGTTCTGAATGTATCTCTTGTCCAGTTCAAGAAGGGTCCGGAGTATCTTGAAGCTGATACTGTCCTATTCCTTTGATTAGGTTTCTATTGCATTGAGATTGGGTTTTCGGTAGTTTCTTTCTTCTGAGATATTCTTTGTTTATTTTTATTTTTATTGCTGTTTGTTTGATGGTATTGTAGGTATTATTATATTTGACTCACCCTCGTATATTACAGAAGAACATTCTGTTGGCTAGAGTGCTCATCTTGCAGGTCATTAATAGTAAGTTCTTTTTTTCTTTTTCTTTTACTTAGAAAACAAGAACTCATAAATACGGCCTTGTGTTAGTTTTTTACAAAGCACAATCGTAATCTGATTTAGACAATGACTATTAACCGAACGGGTTGGTGTCGCGAAATTTTACAAGAGTGTTTTCCTCAAGATGTACTCCAGGGTTGTGGTGGGACGTGGGGGTGGTAGTGGTAGTGGCACAGCGCCAAATTTGGCGTAGTCCAACGAGCAACACATGCTAGCGCTTAAAGGAGGAAGAAGAAAAAAGAGGACTAATGTATTAGGTTTTAAG
>CM042149.1:46843326-46970826 GCA_023376005.1 Doryteuthis pealeii | reverse complement strand
TATGTTAGTTTCACTGAGAGAGAGAGAGAGAGAGAGAGAGAGAGAGAGAGAGAGAGAGAGAGAGAAATGGGAGAATTTGAAACGTATTTGTATGCTAACTTTCATAAGCATCAACCCGTAGCACAAATTAGATCAAACCTTCCTTTTCTTATTATTTTTCTAAATTTAATTTGCTTTGCAAACTTACGTTTCCCCAATCTCAATGATAAACTCCAACAGTATAAAAAAATCCCGGTTCTATAATTTGTAATTACACAATATAAACTTTCGCCTGGAAAAAAAAACTTATAAAAAAAGACCAAATCATATTCAACACCTGAAAATAATCACTCGGCACTATTATAATGGTCAAAATAGAAAAAATGGCGTAACAGTTGCCTATGTTAAATATACTGCTCAATACACTAAGTAGAGCCAATAATAAAGTTAGGCTAATGAGTCGAGACTATCTACCTATATTTCTCTTAATGGATGATCCATTAGGAGAACCCTAGGTAGATAGTCTCTAACTTATTAGTCTGACATTATTTATATATATATATATATAATATATATATATATATATATATTGGTTTGTTGGTTGGTTTTGAAGGCTGTCACAATGCAAGTGTAAAGAAAAAGAAGGTAACTATGATGTTGTTTGTTAACCTGTCATTTTATTCTTAATATTTCGGGATAAAAAATCCCATCATCAGAAGATCGGTCGAACTGAAGTTGTACTAGTAGTCGCTCAATTTGTTCTGTCTCATGTCTTCCAAACTCTGTGTGTGTGTGTGTGTGTTGTTGGGGGTGCTTGCTTATGTGTGTGTTTGTGTGTGTGTAAGTGTGTGTGTGTGTGTATGTGTGTGCGTGCGTGCTTATGTCTGTGTGTCTGATCATTTCCTTTTATTTTATTTTAATTATTATTCTAGATTTGGATCGTCCTCTAAGTAAGTTTTTTTTTGTTTATTAACAGGACCGTCTGATCTATTTTTTTATTGATATGTGTCTGAGATTAACATTCCAGATATTGTTTGATTGTTTATGGGTGCAGGTGTGTAAATTTACTGTCTATCAAGGTTGCCTGTTGTCCTGTTGTGTGTGTGCGGTGTATTTGCTAAGTCCCAACACCATGTGTGTGTGTGTGTGTGTGTGTGTGTGTGTGTGTGTGTGTTATTGTAGGGTGTGTGTTCTGTTTGCGTGCGTGCCTTGTTCATGTACATTAATATATGTGTGCGTGTGTTGGATTTAGGAGCTTAGAATGGAATTAATTTTATTAAAAATTGTGATTATAGAGTCTGCTAGACTCTATTTTGTTTTGTTTTTTAGTATTACATTTATCTTATTTTATTTTATTTTGTTTTATTTACTTTTTATTTTATTTATTTTATATATACTAGCTAATAAATGCACCCTCCGGGTGCCAGTATTTAATATTAAGAATGCCGATAAAAAGATTTTGAACAGAGGGGGTATGATTGAAAAATAGAACAACTTTGAAACTAACTCTTCCATCATTTTACATTACTCCCGTCTGTCTTTGTTAAATTTTCCTAATTTAACTATTTAGTTAAGATAGGAAGTAAAGAATAATATTACAGTTATTTCTTCTTGTTAATCGATTTCTTTTAAGATTTATCCCCGATTTTTGCTTATATTTAGTAAGATAAAACCAAACAATTAGAAATCAATAATACTAAGCACATATTTATCAAAATCAAATTCTTAATATCAATATGCAAATTAGCCTTCCCATTCACACTGTAAACCGTTATTTTGCTGTATATATAAATACAGTTGCATGTTGTTATCATGTAGATAAGGCCAACAGTATTAATAATGTAAACCAAGTTTTATTGATAATTGAAGTTTAAATTTAAATTAAATAAAAATCTTTGAGAATGTGACATAAATAACAAAGGGAATTGTGACTTGAATCGGAATATAGTTTCGGTTACAGCCAGAAAAACACACAATCTCCATTATAATAAGATATATATATTTTTTAAATATTTTATTTGTTTATTTATTCATTTATTTATTTAATTTGATATTTAATTTCTTATTTGCTTTGCTCATATCAATGTATATCCAGTGTGTGTGTTGGGTTTTAAAAGATTAGAATAAAACTAATATCTATCGAGAACTATGATTATAGATTCTGATGACTTGTTTTAGGGGTTAAGGTTTAAGGCAGGTGTGTTCTGTTTGTGTGCGTGCCTTCTTCATATACATTAATATGTGTGTATGTGTGTGTTGGATTTAGGAGCTAGAATGAAGTTAATTTTATTAAAAATTGTGATTATAGAGCCTGCTAGATTCTACTTTGTTCTGTTTTTTTAATATTACATTTATCTTATTTTATTTTACTTATTTATTTTTTTAATATATTTTTTACATATTTTTTTTCTTCTTTATAAATTTCTTATTTGCTTTGATCATGTCAATGTATATCCAGTGTGTGTGTTGGTTTTTAGAAGGTTCGAATGAAAATAACATCTATCAAGAATTATGATTATAGATTCTGTTGATTTGTCTTTAGGGGTTAGGTAAGTGGTAGGTTAATATATATATATATATATATATATATATATATATATATATATATGAGTTTTTCACACCGGCGTTAGGTGATGGTGTTTCACTTGAGTCTGAGTGACAACAAGTCTCCTCAGGTCTTGCAGGACCTGTGGACATACCACGGTATGATAATTTGATTATTACAACGTTTGATGTTTACTTAAGAGCTATTGCAAAATAATTCAATATATAAAAAAATCTTGTCTCTCTCTCGTTCTTTTTTTCTTTTTTCCTTCTTTTCAGTATGTTCGATTGAAACAAATTAGCGTTATTGCTTCCACGTGCTCACTTCCACTCTCTATCTTTCTCTTACTCTCTTTCTTTTATTCGTTCTTATTATATTTTTCTATGTAGCATGTCATTTTTCTTCTCTTTCTTTCTTTTTAATAAAAATGAAATGGTCCATTATTTAGTTGTGGTAACGACATTCATAAGAAATAAGAATTTGGCGTATGAGCAACACCAGATAATCAGCATTTACATTTTTGCATTTCATCTTGGACTTTCCAAGTGCACGAACTACAATTGGTATCACTTTCACTCTCATATTCCACAGCTTTTTCAGTTCTCTGGCAAGGTCCCTGTGTTCATCCATCTTTTTATTTTCCTTCAACTTCACCCTGTGATCTGCTGGAACCGCAAAGTCCACCAGTTTACACCTTCTTCTTCTTCTTCTTCTTCTTCTTCTTCTTACTATTATTATTATTATTAGTAGTAGTAGTAGTAGTAGTAGTAGTAGTAGTAGTAGTGTATTGGTTTTAATTTTAAAATCATTTCTCTATAAAGTAAGTCGTCGGGGTGGCCTTATGTCGGTATCAGCCATTCAGCGAGGGAGTCTATCCCCTTTTCTCTAGCGCTAGACCTAGGAGATTGTTTCTGCGTCTGAGATGGAGCGCCACGCCTACCATCAGCTCCTTACTTTACCGCACAGATCCCTGATATACTCATACGCTGAGTTGGCGAGGGCCGGTATCGAAACCGGAACATTGTGGTTCCTAGGCTGATTCCTGTGGTTCCTAGGATGACTGAGCTAAGCCGGCCATTAATTTCTCTACATAGATACTAATTTTAATATTTGAAGAAATATTAACATTCGTTCGTAATTTAAATTGTTTGCAAATTGTTTTTATGTTGCAATTTTTGTATGGCTTGAAATTTTACATTTCCTGTTTCCTCCGAATGGTTTCTTTGAATTTTTTCTTTTTTTCTTTTTCTTTTAATTACTTGTCTGTGTAATGTCAATAAAGAGGTACTCCAGATCCCCCAGATCTCCAGACCTGGAACCTCACCCTCTGTTATATAATACTAGCAGCGGCTACCCGGCGTCGCCTGGTTAGAGGGGGATTTTTTATATTTAGTCCCGCAGATCCGTTATTACTAAGTCGTGAGTTGATTCCTCGTGGGATGCCCCATTTAAATCCCTATGTAAAAAAAAATAGACCTTGCATTGATCCACCTACTCTGAAAAGAAATGTTAATGTATACTATATAAAATATTAGATGAAAAAAAAGAATCCATGCTGTTTAATTTAAATTTCATTTTTTAATTATTCTCCCAAATATAAATCAAATATTCATTATTTTTGCTCAAAAACCAAGCCCTGGTGATATTTAATGTGTATATATATATTTACTTTGTCGTTAATGGTTTTATTTTCGAAGTTTCCTCCGGACATACAAATACACACAACTGCCCTTTATATATGTATAGATAGATGGAGAAAAAAAACAAAAATTGTACACAAGAGTGGAAAGTTACTGGGTTTTTGGGGATGACGTATGAAAAGCTACCTGTCGGTTTCTGTAAAAGATTTGAACAGGGGGGTATGACTTGAAAATAGAACAACTTGAAAAACTAACTCTCCATCAATTTTACATTACTCCCGCTGTCTTATTGTAAATTTTCCTAATGTTAAGAAAACTACTTAGTTAAGATAGGAAGTAAAGAAATAATAATACAGTTATTTCTTTACTTGGTTAACTCGGATTTCTTTGTAAGATTTATCCCCTGAAGATTTTGCTTAATTTAGTAGATAAAGCCAAATACAATTAGAAATCGAATAATACTAGCACATATTTATCAAAATCAAATCTAATATCAATAATGCAAATTAGGCCTTCCCATACACACGTAAAACCTATTTGTTGTGTATATAAATACAGTTGCATGTTGTTATCAGTAGATAAAGCCACCAGTATTAATATGTAAACCCAAGTTATATTGATAATTGAAGTTAAATTTAAATAAAATAAAAATCTTTGAGATGGACATAAATAACAAAGGATTGTGACTTGAATCGGAATAAGTTTCGGACGCCAGAAAAACACACAATCTCCATTATAATTAAGATATAGTATAGTATTTTTAAAAATATTTTATTGTTTATTATTCATTTATTTATTTTAATTTTATATTTAATTTCTTATTTCTTGCTATGTCAATGTATATCCAGTGTGTGTGTTGGGTTTTAAAAGGTTATGAATAAATACTATATCTATCAAAGAACTATATTATAGATCTGATGACTTGTTTTAGGGTTAAGGATTTAAGGCAGGATTGTGTTCTGTTTGTGTGCGTGCCTTCTTCATATACATTAATATGTGTGTATGTGTGTGTTTGGATTATTAAAAATTGGATTATAGAGCCGCTAGATTCTACTTTGTTTTGTTTTTTTAATATTACATTTATTCTTATTTATTTTACTTATTTAATTTTTTAAATATATTTTTCATAATTTTTTTTTCCCTTCTTTGATAAATTTATTATTGTTTTGATCATGTCAAATGATATCCAGTTGTGTGTGTGTGGATTTTAAGAGGTTCGAATGAAAATAACATCTATCAAGAAATAGATAAGAGTGTTGATTTGTTCCTTTAGGGGTTAGGTAAGGGTGGTAGGTTAATATATTATATATATATATATATATATTATAATATATATATATTATTATATAGAGTTTTCACAACGCGCGTTAGTGAATTGGTGTTTCACTTGAAGTCTGAGTGACAACAAGTCCTCAGGTCTTGCAGGACCTGTGGACAGTACCACGTATGATAATTTGATTATTACCATCGTTTGAGTTACCTTAAGAGCATTTGCAGAAATAATTTCAATAATACAAAAATCTTGACTCTCTCTCGTTCTTTTTTTCTTTTTTCCTTCTTTTCAGGGTTGTTCGATTGAACAAATAGCGTTATTGCTTCCACCGTGCTCCACTCCACTCTCTAATATCTTCTCTTACTCCCTCTTTCTTTTATTCGTTCTTATTATATTTCTATGTAGCATATCATTTTTCTTCTCTTTCTTTCTTTTAACGTAAAAATGAATGGTCCCATTACTTTAGAGTTGTGGTAACGACATTCATAAAGAAATAAGAATTTGGCGTATGAGCAACACCAGATAATCAGCATTTACATTTTGCATTTCATCTTGGACTTCAAGTGCACGAACTACACTTGGTATCACTTTCAAACTTCATATTCCACAGCTTATTCAAGTTTCTGGCAAAGTCCCTGTGTTCATTCCATCTTTTATTTCCTTCCAACTTCACCCTGTGATCTGCGGAACCCGCAAAGTCCACCATTTACACCTTCTTCTTCTGTCTTCTTCTTCTTCTTCTTACTAATTATTATTATTATTATTATTATTAGTAGAGTAGTAGTAGTAGTAGTAGTGGATTGGTTTTAATTTTAAAATCATTTCTCTATAAAGTAAGTCGTCGGGGTGGCCTTATGTCGTATTAGCTCATTCAGTCGAGGGAGTCTATGCACCCTTTTCTCTACGCGCTAGACCTAGGAGATGTTCTGCGTCTGAGACTGGAGCGCAAACGCCTCCACACTCCTTACTTTAACCGCACAGATCCCGTAATACTCATTACGCTGAGTTGGCGAGGGCCGGTATCGAAACCGGAACATTGTTGGTTCCTTAGGCTGATCCTGTGGTTCCTAGGATGACTGAGCTAAGCCGGCATTCATTTCTCTACATAGATACTATTTAAATATTGAAGAAATATTAACATTCGTTCGTAATTTAAATGGTTTGCAAATTGTTTTTATGTTGCAATTTTGTATGGCTTCAAAAATTTTACATTTAGTTTCCTCTGAATGGTTTCTTTGAATTTTTTCTCTTTTTCTTTTTCTTTTAATTACTTGTCTGTGTAATGTCAATGAAGAGGTACTCCAGATCCCAGATCCAAGACCTGGAACCTCACCTCTGTTATATAATACTAGCAGCGGCTACCGGGCGTCGCTGGTTAGAGGGGGTTTTTTATATTTAGCCCGCAGATCCGTTATTACTGAATCGTGAGTTTGATTCCCGTGGGATGCCCATTTAAATCCTATGAAAAAAATAGACCTGCATTGATCCACCTACTCTGAAACAGAAATGTTAATGTATACTATATAAATATGATAAAAAAGAATCCATGCTGTTTAAAACTTAAATTATTTTTTAATTATTCTCCCAAATATAAATCAAATCTTCATTAGTTTTTGCTCAAAACCAAGCCTTGATGATATTTAATTGTGTATATATATATTTAACTTTGTCGTTATTGGTTTATTTTTTCGAAGTTCCCTCCGGACCATACACATAACGCACAACTGCCGCCATATACTATGTATAGAACGGATGAAAAAAAAACAAAAAATTGTAGATAAGAGTGGAAAGTTACTGGTGTTTTTGGGGATGACGTATTAGGGAAGGTCGATTTTGGAACTGGGGTACATGCTCTTATAGTGATATTTGGGTTTAACATGATAAATAACGACACAAAATATTTTTTTCGCAAATCATTACCAATTTTTGAGGAAACGAATTTAAAGGCTGAAAATTAAGGCTCAGGAATGTGATCCCGTGCGTGATGTAGGGAGAATTTACCGGCAGTCGAAAGATTATGACTGTGAGAAATAAATGTTTAAATATCATTTAAAATTTATCTTTTTCAATTGAAACTTTTCTTTGATATCAATAATTATATTAAAAAAATAAGCATTATAATAAAAAAAAATATTTACTTGTAGAGACAATGGAGATTAAACTGTTTTTTGTTACTACAAAAACACAGGTTTAGATTTGTTTGGTTTGAGATTAAACTGTGAAAAAAAAAAATCGCTTTTTTTTTCTCTCTAACATTCAGGATTTGTTATTTTTCAATAGGAAAAAAATATTTAATTATAAGTAAAACGCCATAACTAAGATTTTTTTTTCGTTTTAGTCAAAATAAAATAAAATATAGTTTGTTTTTACCGTCTCGGACTTTCGTAGATGCTGTTATTCGTCTACTGTTTGTTTAAAATTGTAAAAATAATAGTATTTTTTATTTCATGGCAAGATACCTTGATTATTTGAAAAAAAAGGAAAGAAAAGGTTGTTTAATCTACACCGTTTGTATTTTAAGTGACTTTAATTCAAAACAAAACAACAACAAAAAAAAAACGCGAGTTTTGTCTTTCTGCGGTGAAGTTTCTTCTTTTGGTAAGTAAAATACGGTTCCTTTCTTTCTATTTATTTTGTTTCAAATTAATATTTTCTCTTTGAAATATTAAAATACGGTTATGTTCCAGTTTATAGTGAAAAGTGTAGCTGATACATTTTATACTTTAAGCTACCTAAGTATGGTTTAAGAAATAATACCCAACTTTTCGTCTGCCTTAATTTTAAAAAGGAATTAAAATTAATTAAATCGATTATTTAAGGTCAAATTTTGTCTAAATTGAAAAAATTAGTATCATAATGAGCATCAGTAAAAAAAGAAAAAAAAGAAAAAGTAAAATAATATTATGCATGTAATTATTTTTAATACATTTAAAAACATTTTTAAGTCATTTGGCTGTTGTAAAATCCGTGTTTCAAAACAAATTTATCACGTCGATTGAAAAAGAATTACCAAATAACTAATGCATTATAAATTAATTTATTATAAATCAACACTGAAAATTCATTAAAATTGGTTAATTCTCTGATTTTTTTGTAAATTTCTTTGAAACGGGAGGGGGGTTTTTTGTAAAACACTGTTTTCTACAAATTGGATATACTAGTGTGTTTTACACAACCTCATCATGATGAAAAAAAGAAAAATATATTTCTTAAATAAATTTTGGATTATTAAAATCAATTTGATTTTTGAATTTACCATAAATTAGTGGCTATTTGGAAGGAGGGGGGTCCTGTCTTTTCATGCCAAAATTTTAGCCCCAGCTTAATCCTAACACAAACCAAACCCAACTCCTTACTATAATTGTCAGGCTTTTTTTAATATGAAATTGGAAGATTAGCCCAAACAGTTTGATTATAATTTTTTCATTATTTCTATTTTATTTTCAGATAAAAATGTGTAAAAAAGACATTCAGTTTTAACAGCCGCAGTAGCAGTTCAAAAAATTATTTCTGGAGCCCTTGTCCTTGGGATAAGTCTGAACCCCAAGTTTACGACAAGTTATCCAGTTTAGTTAATTTTCTTAAAATACCTATCCCCATTTGAAAAATTTTTGAGATTTTCAACTTGATTGCAAAGGAAATTAATTAGTATTTGGCAAGTAGTGAACCCACAATTGCCTTAGTTAAGGAACATTATATTAGGGCAGAAGGTGGTATAATTTTGTTCAAGAATGGCCAAACAGGTTAACAGAAAATCTCACCAAAACGCAAAGTGAAAAGAATGGAGGAACAGCTGGACAGATTAATTTGATATTTCTTCATGTTGCTGTAAACTGCTCGTCTTAAGATGTGATGACTTTGCTGTGAAGTGCAACAAAGAAAATTGCCAACAAGGCACATAGTTTGCACCTTGTCCTCCTAACAAGAAGGTAATTTTAATTCTAATGCTTGAATGTTTTTTACTTGTTTAATTTGAACAAGTTCATTGTCTCGATTTTTTAAATTTAAATTTACCTCTGATAATATTCCTTTTTCTGGTAAATGATATAATTTTCCTTAATATTTGTCAATGTATGCTAGACCTGTTATTAAACACATGCAATTTTGAAATTTAGGTTCCCATTGAAGAAGAGAGAATATTTAAAAGATCAGAGAGAGAAAACAGGTCCAAAAGGCAGTTTCCAGCTGGGACCTATGACAAGGATGCTGTCAAAAAATACAAAGACAAATTTCAGTGGATGCAGAAAGGTTAGAAAGACAGCAACAAGATTCTCATGTTGTTGCATCCTCGACGTCTGATATTTTTCAACAGACGTCTCCAGTGAAGAAACCGTGGATGTCAGTTTTTGAGCCAGGGAGAATGTTGAAAGGTCATTACAGTCTTTAAAAGTCCCAAGATATTTTCTATGGAATTATTAGGGGTGATATATCACAAATCTGGGGCTTGTCTTGCTAATGCCTTTTTCTGTTAGATCTACAGGATATGGGACTCTTAATCCAAGTATTCCGTTAAAAGACATTATTTTAGACAAATCTAAATAGATAGGGAAAAAGCAAGATAAAGGTAGCTAGCTATCAGAAGCATATTCAAGATTATGACAATCTCATCTGCATTGGAGTTGATTGCAGAGTGGATAAAGACACTTTGCTATACAATTAGATTGAAGAGAATGGTGTGAAAAAAAATTAAAAAGAGTAAGGGACCAGAGCGCCACTTAACATTTACAAGAGAGATTGGCACTTCAAGTAAATATCTCACCCACCGAGTCATACCAACATTGGTGCAACTGGTATTCATCTAGCTGAGGATGTTGCTGCTGTTCTAGAAGAATACAACAGTGTAATTACTGTTAAGGCAGTTCTGGTAGCAATACCAGTACAAACACTGGTTGTAAAGCAGGGATGGTGAAAAGCTCTGGAGAAAAAAATAAAAAGGAAGGTGCACACAATTGGCTGTTCACTTCATCAAAATGAACTTCGCATTTAGAGCGGTATTTAAATCTATTGATGGAACTACAAGAAGTCCAACAACTTTCACTGGCCCTTTGGGGAAACTTTGTGAAATAATTACCATCATTTGCCCTAGGTAAAATTTGAATGTATCAGTGGCCCTCGGATAATTTTTATCTCCCTGCAAAGGCAATGGATGACCTAAGTGTGACCAACGACTACTTCTTGAATATGCTGTAGGTATTTCTCGAGGTAAAGTGAACACTAGATTTGCTTCCTGGAATTGGACCTCTGATCAAGCAAGATGGCTAACTTTAGCTATCAGGTTAATGTGCCTATGGACCAGAAGTGCATATCCACCAAAACTCTCAAGATGAATTACGCAACATTGTCCAATTTGTCATACAAGTAAATGCAGTTAGTTGGTTTGAAATAAAAAGGGACAATAATTTTATAATCCCAATTGTATATTTTGATATGATCCAGAGAATAAAGCAACAGTCCTGAAATCCAGAATGCTGCATTAAAAAATTTACAACACAATGCTTTTGCTTTACTTCCGGAAAACATTTTGTTGTCATGTTGAAGTCCAATGAATTGGAGGTGAGGGAAGAGGCCATAAAAAAGATTTGTCCATTCGGTAAGTTAACATTTATTCATACTTAATTAGTTATGTCAATTTGCAAGAATAATTATAAGTTTTATTCAAATTACATTGCAAAAATATAATCAAGTTTGGTAATATTTTCTTTTTTTTTTTTTCAGAAGTAGCGAAACCGCAAAGAAAAGATTGAAAAAAATTACTTCAATCAAATTTTGAAGCTACACACTGGTCATGCTCTGATTGACCTTCACAAAGAGGGATTGTGACCTGCAGTTCCAGAAGATTTTCCACAATGAACTCTTAGAATTTCTTACTGAATGGAACAGAACTGAAATTTTCCAAAATTACCTGCCACTCACAGGTGTTGAAAGAGCTGTTGAATTAACAACAGAAGCTTCACAGATTGTGTATGACAGGAAGCAAGGCACAAGCACATTATAACCAATCATTGTGCCACCAGATCAGACCTGCATTTTCCTCGAAAGGAAAATACACAGAACAATTCAGTCTGTTGTTACATAATTTAATAGTTTGGGAGCTTTTAACACAATTTTCAATAAAATGCAAATTTAAAACATTGAATATATTTTCCATTCATTGTATGTAATGAAAAATATCAATTTTATATTGGATTTATTATTGAAATAATGAAATTTTGAAGTCATTTTGTCATCAAAAATCCTGCGGAAAATGGGGTATTTGTGTATATTTTTGCTGACGATCTTTAAAATGAAATGCTCAAATGAGTTTAAAGTTAGGAATCTAATTTTTGCTGTCAGTTCTTATAACACCAAACTGCAACTTTCGCCATCAAGCTGTATTGAATTTCCAAAAAAGTGACAAATCAACCTGCCCTAATGACGTAAGAAAGCTACCTGTCGGTCAACTCAAGACACAAAAGGAGAGTGAGAGAAAGAGAGATTGATGAGTTGGGAGTCTGGGCTGTGTGTCTGGAGGGAACAGACGCAGGTGCGTGTCTGTTCTTCAAGGCATTTTTACTTGGAGGAAAAATAAAATATAATTTAAAATTCAGACAATTATTTCAAAGTTTATTTCGTTATTTTCGGTTAGAATTTTGCGTTAGAATTTTGCGTAGGTAGAGGGGGCATGAATGTGTTTAAGGAAATACACGCACACTACATAAAGAAAAAAACAACAAAGAAAAACTTCAAATAATCGAAGCTTTATATATCAAAACAAAAAAAACCTACCTTAAACAAAATAAACTTTGAAATAAATCAACATGTTCTTAAATGCTTATAATTTCCCGCCTATCCTCCTTCCACTATACCCCTCCCCTTCTCACAACTTGTGTCCCCCTCCCACAAAAAATCACTACTGCAACGCTCGCTCGAACCACTACCATTTCTACAACCTCCTACTACCAATGGTTATTACCTCCCACTTCTAATTCCTTGCTACTACTCGTTCTCGTTAAAAATGAGACACGAAATCATACCATCGTTTCCTACCTGAGGATGGCAAATTGTATTGCCGAAAGCGCTCGTTTTGAAACCTTTGGTGGACTGTTACACCAGTTACACCCCAACACCAGAAGGATTGGAACACCGAACATTGGAACGGATCAACCAAAGACTTGTCCGACAGGAATTGTCTGTACAGTTCAACAAAACTTGTATAAAAGAAAAAATGCTGCCAAAATACACTTATCTTATATATATATATATATATATATATATATATATATATATATATATATCTAGACAAAACGCGACCCTTTGGTTCACCCATTCAGCTCTGGGTAGATAATTGAGATTAGAAAAGCGAATAAAATTTAAAAATATAAATACGGCTGGACAAAACCTTAAATCATTTTGGAATGTTTGACCGCATTTAAGCTACGGGTTGCTGATTGTGAAAGTTAACATAGAAATACATTTCAAATTATCCCCCTCTCTCTCTCTCTCTCTCTCTCCTCTTCTCTCTCTCTCTCTCTCTCTCTCTCTCTCTCTCTCCAGAGAAACTAACATTATATAAGGAGGAGGTAGTCAAGGGACAAGGGATATTAGAGAAAAAGAAAGAGATAGACACAGAGTAAAGTAAGAGATTGGTCGGTTTTTGACTTACTTGCAAATTACGACTAATTAAAACCAATTAAAACAGATTTTTTCCAAACATAATTCAATCCTAAAAGTAAGGAATAATTTAGTATAATTTTCGTGTCATTAAACAAAACAGTTAAAAGCAAAAGTTGATTAATCAGCTTTAGTATGATATATATATATATTATATATATATATATATATATATATATATATATATATATATATATAAAGACTGTGATAAGAGAGGCGTATGGCGTAATTGTTAGTAAACCGGAAAATCGAAAAGGCGGAAAATGGAATCAAATTTCAGCTGCGGTTGTTCACTTCGTTCTCATCCTCTAATCAGTCGGCATGAATCCAGTTCTTTAAACCCGCCCCCATCCTCTATCACAACGGCTCTTGCCCTGGTATAGCAGACTAGACTATAAATATGGCAGGGGATCCGATCTGGTGTAGGGACATATCTGAATTCAAAGCCCCAGCTGACCTTATGGACCAGTATGATAGGCTAAGGGTTAGGACTGAGAACAATTGCTGTATATAAATTACATGATATATTATTATAGTCATTAGATTTGTTTGTCTGTTCATCTGAATATGTCACGCTAAAAGGAACCAATTTATATAGAATTAAAGTTAGAATTGATTTAAAGTTAATAAATGCCGAATATTTGAATGATTCAATTAGATTCCTCTTCTAATCCAAAAATTAATTGTAGAAAAAATAATACATAGGAAATGATAAGTAAATAATAAAACTTAGATTTATATTATTTAGATTTTTCGGACTGTTGTCCTCATCTTTATACTAGCAAGAATATTCGCCCTACGGGGGTAAGTATTTAAGTTTTGAATGCAATAAAATATATTAAATTAGAAAGACAAACGAAATTAAATAAGAACGCATATAAAAAAAAAAGATTACTCTTATTAGTTTATATATTTTAATTGGTTTCTATATAAAATTATTCATATTGATTGATTTTAATACATTGGAAAATAAAACAATGATATTAGATATCAATAACACCAAGTAATTATTTATTAAACCCGGTTTTGTTAAAACCAGTATGCAAATTATCAACACCATATATTATGTTAACCTTTATTTCTGAGTGATATTTAAGACATAGAGTCAGGCGGGGTCCAGTGACTTTGGTCAGTGGACCAGTGTTAAATTAACGGCGTGATCCCGAGGGGCAATCCCCTCCAGGCAATATATGCCCCCTTGAATTAAAAGGGCAGGGCTGGGTTTATTGCCCAGTGACTGAGGCGCCAGTATGAGGAAGAATTCCGACGGATCCACCTATTTTTGAGCCTACCATCCTATGAGCTTCAGTTCATGGGCGGTTCCACATTAAACGACATTGTGTCATACCCGGCTAAGTGGGATGCGAGGTAAACACCCGAATAACATGAACTGTCTTTAGGCAAATCTAACTCAGATTTTCATGGAGACATCTTTAATAAATAAGATTTATTTTATTCTATGTATTAATGATTTTGACTATAAATACATTACTCATCGATAAATTTATGTAATTCTTGAGGGTAGTGTGACGTAAGCAGTGAAGTAGTTTCGGTTACAGACAGAGGGACAACTCCGAATTTCCATTATAAAAAAAATATACACCGATTCCGATATACTCCGCCAATTCCGATATGCTCTCTGGCCTTCATCAAATGTTTTTTTTTTTTGTTTTTTTTTTTTTTAATTCACGAATCTCTGGAGTCTCCATGTCGTAATCAGGAGCCTTCACGGAACTTCAAACAGAACCCTTTATTTAATTCCAAAAACTCTTGAGTTCGACAAGAAGGTTCCCGAGTTCGACAAGAAAAACCTGAAGAAGGCCGTAGAACGCATTGGTCGAAACATAGTTAGAATAACAATTAAGATAAAGACAAATCCGAAAAATGTAAATAATACAAATTATCAAGCCTCGTCTAAAAAATTTCAGACAAATTTTAAAATCTAGATACAGAGTGTGATAGAAATACCCCCCACTGACAAGTGTGTGGTGCATACGAACCTAGGCAAGTGGCAATGGTTGCTCCATTTAGCTAATATCTTAGCATTTTTTTTTCAGATACGCTCAATTACGATCATGGTTTGGATTGCTGCCCATACTGCGTTTGCTGTTAAAATGTTTTTTTTTGGGGGGTGTTTTTTTGTTTTTTTTTTGTTTCTGTTGAATCAGTAATTGCTACGCACAGAGTTTTTCGCGCTCATTTCATGTAATGTCGGAATGATGCTATCCCGGAGAAAGTATTCAACCCATTATGATATCAATTTTCTATGCGGAATAACATCATTCTGACGTAACATATTATTGTTTTCCTTCCCTCCTGTTTTTCCTTTTCTCTTATTTTCCTTTGTCTGATTTCTTCACTTTTGTTTTATTATTTCTGTTTTTCCTTCACTCCTGTTTTCTTCCTTCTCTCCTGTTTCCTTCTTTGCTGTTTTCCTTCTCTCTTTTTCCTTCTTCGTGTTTTCTTTCTTTTATATTTTCCTTCTCTCTTGTTTTCTCTTCCTGCTTTCCTTCTCTCTTGTTTTCCTTCTCTCCCGTTTTTCTTCTTCTTGTTTCCTTTTTTAATGTTTTCATTCTTTCCAGTTTTCCTGCCCTTGTTTCATTCATCCTATTTCGTTCTCTTCTTCTGTTTTTCAACCTTTTTTTTTGTTTTCCTTCTCTCCTATTTTCCTTCTTCTCCCCTGTTTTCCTTTTTCCTTCACTCCTGTTTCATTTTTGCCTGTTTTCCTTCTCTCTTTTTTCTTCTCTTTTTTCCTTCTTCCTAATTATTTTCTTCCTGTTTTCCTTCTCTCATATTTTCCTTCTCTCTTGTTTTTCTTATTTCTTGTTTTCCTTCTCTTCTGTTTTCCTTCTCTCTTGTTTTTCTTCTTCCCACTTTCCTTCTCTCTTGTTTTCCTTCTCTCCTATTTTCTCGTATTAATATAATGTTAGATTTTATTTTTACAATTCAATCCATAATTGTGAATTTATCGTCTTTTTTAAAGTCGCGGTTTATTAGACAGGAGTAATTTATTATGGTTTAAAGATTTTATTCTATGTGTGTAATTATTTTTCTAAAATTAAAAGACCATTATGAATACAAATATAAAATGTTCAAATTTCAGCTGAAGCTGTTTATGTTCAACGCGTTTACGAAAGGCATGCACTTGTTCTTCCTTATGCTCTCTATTAACACTAGCTCTCTCTTTGCGTCTTGTCACTGGCATGACTTGATGGTCGACAGAGAAGAGAATGGGTGAATGAACACTAACTAATATCTCTTACTTATCTTATTGAAACTAGTACAGTATCTAACACATATTGCAGGATTTTAAATTCATTAATAACATGGGCTGTTTTGAGGCAAATTTAACTCAGCTAAACTTTTTTTTAAAAAGCACCGTTAATAAATAATATACTAATTAAGAATAAATAATGATTATTTGATAATCACTGAGAATATAATGTAAATAACTACATGAATTGTGACAACGGTGGTGACGTAGTTTCGGTTACAGAAAGACTCATGATCTCCATTATGATAAAAGATGCTTGGTGTTACTTTCAAAGGAACAATATTAGCATTAGTATATCCGTGATATACTAAAACTGAACACACACCCTGTCATCTGGGGCAGAATACACCGAGTGCACCTCTGCAAGGGGGTAAAAGCCCCTCCAATGGGACAACCTGTTGGACGTCGGTGGCAACCCGTGATGCTTAAGAACGGGATCCTGGTGGCATGGTAGTCCATGACATGCAACACTACGCTTTGGCCCTTACTTAGGCTAGACGGTCGGTCGAAAAGGCCCCCTCCGATCAATCGGATGGTCATGCCAAGCACTAGCACCTATATGATTGTCCCAACCTTATTGCCCTTGTAGCAAGCCTTAACGCTTTTTATCATATATGTGCTAGAAGGCAGTGCCTGAGGGATTTAGAATCCTGGATATGACGTTAAACTGCATCTCGTAGTGAAGTTCCTATTCTTGGGCTCTGGGGGAGTGTGGAGTACCCTTCATCGCCATTACTCCCAGGTTCACTCTGTTAAAATGAATGAGCACAGAAAAAAAACAAGAACGTCTTGTGTTCCTTATTTTAAAAAAACTATCAACGGCTCAAGACAAGTTATCTTAAAAGATTCTCAAGTTGTTCCATGATTGATCGTCTCATCTGTACATCCACACACCATAAATTCTGTTGTCTTATTCAAATTTCTTTTCATATAATTTGTTTTTATGGCATGGTTTTGTGCTCAGTTTCTCTGTTTAGGTTTCGTTTTTTAACCATCTCCAAGTCATTTCATGTACAATCACCCCAACTTGTCACTTCATGTATCCATATAATTGTTTTTCTTCCCATTTCTGTTTTTAGTTTTTGTTGGTTTTCTGCTTGTCCATATGTTGCAACTGGTGATATTGGTTGCCGTAGTTGATCTTTCCTTGCTCTTTTTTGTGTATTTTTGGGGTCCTTGAATTGTAGCATGTACGCAATCCTCAGTGTTGTCCTTGCCCCCTTCCATCTTCTTTTCTTCATACATATATGGAGAGAAGCCAATCAGCCCAACAACCAATCCAGAATACTTCCAACTCCGATCCAGAATTGCAGATATCCAGAATATCTGATTTCCAGAATAGCAGGTACTACAGATCCTGACGCCACGTCACATTTTGAAATTTACGTACACACACTCCAAGTAGATCCCACCACGTCACTTATTCAGTTTAGCTCAGTCGGTAGAGTGCTCGGCTAGGATTCACAAGGTTCTTGGTTCGATACCGACCCTCGCCAACTCAGCGAATGGGTAGCACAGGGATCTGATGGTAGGTGTGGTGCTCCACCTCAGATGCTAAAATAATCTTCTTGGTCTAGCGCTAGCAAAAAGGGGATAGACTCCTCGCTGTCTGGCCGATACCGACATTAGGCCGCCCCGACGACTTTATTTACTTTATTACAAACTAGGTCTAGCGCTAGTGAAAAGGGGATAGACTCTCTCGCTGATTGGCTGATGATCCCGATACATATGTTATATACTGGACCCGACAAAGAACACGGAACACTTGTGTTATATACCCTCGTTGGGTATATACGCAAGAGTTCTTATGAGAGAGAGAGAGAGAGAGAGAGAGAGAGAGAGAGAGAGAGAGAGAGAGACAGAGAGAGACAGAGAATCATCAGAGATATAGAGAGAGATATAACTTACTTGCTGTTCTCGTCTAGTCGTCATGTTGAATTCTAGCTTGTCTAGTCTTCTCTACAGCCATGATGTCTACGTCTTGTCTGTTTCATCTTTCTTCTAAGAGTTTCTTCTGGGTTAACTCTTTTCGTCATACAATTAATTAACTACAAGACGTATTTTCTTGCACAAGATTTATTTGCCCATAACTCATCGCGCGGAGCTGAGTCCAGCTATCGGTAGGATACGTCTATCCTACGTCACATCTCGGCTGCAACTCTTAACGAGCTCAAAATCACATGACGTGCGAAATTTCCGGTTGTTTTTTCCAACGGAAACTGCCGTCTACGTGCTGATTTGAAAGCCCTATTCTACAGGTGTTTGTCAATAATCTATGCTACCACAAAGATTATGCAACAATTTATATCTTTATTCCTCGGTTGCGTGTAGACTGAGACTCGTCAGGAGAGGTTGCACATACAACGGAGCCTTCGGGAGTTCTAACTGCAAGCGATCTCAAACCTGATCTCGGTCTGCGCAACCCAGATTTCCACGGGATTTTTATTATTGTTCAACTTACAGGGTCATGCCTCTTTGATCGTGACACCTATGCAGTTTTTCTTTAGATACACCTCCTCGCCCACGCAGCCTGTTTTCATTAGTTATGGGCTATGCCTACAGCTTTTCTGTGCCTACACGGTGTCAAATGTACACCTGCATTTTTAGGTGCCAACGGTCAGTTCAGGGCCATATTCTATTTTTCTTTCCAGGCCCATGTTTGACACACGCGCATTTCCTGCGTGCAACCCGGGTTGCAGGTACAAACCGATTGACCAGCAAAATATGGGACAATACAGCACAACAATAGGCCTATTGGTTGGACTTTAGAATCCACTGACTATATTTCCTGACAAGAAGAATAATAACCCCACCCCAAAAAGGGGCATAACACTAAACTGCATTTGATGGCGAAGTTCCAGTTCTGGAGATCTGAGGAGTGTGGAGTACACCTTCATTACCATTACTCCCAGGTCACTCTGACCTGAAGTGGTAGTACCTGTTAGGGTCCCAACTATAGGTCAAATATATTTGTTAAAATTATTTGGAGTCATACCTTTTTCAAGAATATTAGCGATGAGAAATTGACCTTGTGTCATACCCTACACGTGCGGCCTCTGGACCGCGTTAAGTAAAATTAACAGCGTTGATCCCAGGGGACTATACCCACAGGCAATACCTACCCCCTTGATTTAAAGGGATCGGGGCTGGGTTTATTGCCCGGTGACTGAGTCGCCCCCTTGAGGGGTAATGCCGACGGGATCAACGCATTTTTTGCACCCGCCTCCAATGAGCTTCGGTTGGTGGGTGGTCCCACATTAATAGGGCCTTGTGCTTAACCCATATATGTGAGGTAGGTGGTAAATACCTATATGAAATTATTGATACACTTTATGTAATGGGAGAAGACGTTTTTTAAGTTCATTAGCATCTTCATTTTGACAGTCTTTCTTTAGTTTTATTTGATTACTTTAAAATTAGTCAGGGTTTTTTTATTATTTATGTGAGTATATGCATCCGTCTACGTGAGACTGTGTCTCTCTATGTGTGTATGCGTATATATATATATATATGTGTGTGTTGTGTGTGTGTGTCTGTGTGTGTATGTCTGCGTGTGTCTGTGTAAGTGTATCCATGTGTCCGTGTCTGTGTATTTCTGCTTACGTGTATCCATGTGTCCGTGTCTGTCTGTTCGTACTCGCGTCACTGTATGTGTTAGTATGTCTGTGTTTGTGTGGGCGTGTATGTGTATGCATGTGTGTGTTTATGTATGTGCGTGCGTGTGTGCGTGTCTTTTTCGCACGCACGAGCGTATGTCTGTGCAATTTCAGAGAAATTATGAATTAGCGAAACCAAAATTCACCAGACTAATTGGCGTAATTCTTTGCCTAGATCCTCACCCACGGGACAAAACATTAGTTATCTACCATCTCTGTCTATCGTCACACTGTGCTTAAAAAGTGAAAGTGTCGTTTGTGTATGAACATATCTTTAAAATAACCAAAAAATACCCTAGTTTCTGACCGCCCTGTCGTCTGGGGCGTTAGAATACACCGACTGCACCTCTGCAGAGGGGTAAGACTCCCCCAATGGGGCTACCTGTTGGCCGTGGGTGGCGACCCGTGATGCTTAAGGATAGAGCCCAGGTGGATGAGCAGTTCATGACTTGCAATACTCCACTTTGGCCCTATCTTTGGCTAGACGGGCGGTCGGAGAGGCCCCCTCAGATCAATTGGCTGGTCACGTCAAGCCCTAGCACCTATATGATTTTCCCAACCCTATTGCTCTTATGGCAAGCCCCAACCCCTTTTTATCATATGTGTGCTAGAAGGCAGAGGACTGTTCTCAGATTGACATCCAACAACTCTTAAATCTTGTTCTTCAACAATGTGTATACTAAGCAGTGCAGCATGGTGTTTCCAAATTTCTGGAGAAGTGAATTGCGTCATGGTGCTACTTTCCGCCCCAAAAAGTGCCCAGCTGATCCTTGCTCGCTGCACAGTAGACAAAACCTGAAACCTGAAACAAAAAAAGCACATGTGCGAGATTATTAATTTAAAATGGTTGCACATCACTCCCAATATATATATATATATATATATATATATATATACTAGACAAAACCCCTTTGGGTCACCTATTCAGCTTTGAGTAGATAATTGAGATTAGGGAAAAGGGAGTTAGCAAAGCGAATATTTTTTTTTAAATCAGATATGGCTGGACGAAACCATAAAATCATTTTGTTAGCTTTCTAAGCTACTGATTATGAAATTTGCTGATTATGAAATTTAACATAAAAGTAGGTAGTCAAGAGATACATAGAAGCGAAGAAAGAGATAGAAACAGAATAAAGTAAGAAATTGGTCGGTTTTTGACTTAACTGCAAATTACGGCTAATTAGAACCAATTAAAAAATAATTTTTTCCTAACATAATTCAATCCTAAAAGTAAGGAATAATTTAGTATAATGTTCAAACAGTAAAAAATCCTTTAGGAAGAAAAAATTGATTAACTCTGCTTTAATATATATATATATATATATATATATATATATATATATATAATATACACAACTTTAAAACTACTTATTTACTTTAACTCCTTTACTCAATGATACTTTTCAGATATATATATATATATATATATATATATATATATATATATATATCAGTAGGTGGTGTACTTGTATTTGTACTGTTATACCTTCGTATTTTTGCTTACGGAGTTTTAATGAAGAGTTTGGTAATAAATGATAACAAATAATATCCGTTTTTATGGTATGAAATTATATCAGAAATAGTACAACTCTGGCATTTATGAGAAAATTAACATTTTATAGAAAAAAATGTTAGCCGTGTACTTATTTATGGGTGACATTATATATATATATATATATATATATATATATATATATATATATATATATGCATATATATATATGCATATATACATGTGTGTGTGTGTATCACGGTGTGTGAATGTGTGTGTTATAATTTCATTTCTTTCATACACACTCCTAGTTGAAATCGTCATTATTTCATCAGTTTGTCTTTGGTGATTTTCTGTGTATGGTTTGTTGTGTGTGTGTGTGTGTGTGTGTGTAAGAGTGTGTTTGTGTGAGAATGTGTGTCTGTCTGTCTGTCACTTGTGTATGTATGTGTGCGTATGTGTGTGCGTATGTGTGTGAGTGTGTAATTACAACTTAATGTTGTTGTTGTTGTTCTTCTTCTTCTTCTTCATTGTCTTCTTTCATTCTTCTTATTCTTCTTCTTCTTCTTCTTCTTCTTCTTTTTCTTCTTCTTCTCCTTCTCTCATTACATTCTTCTTCTTCTTCTTCTTCTTCTTCTTCTTCTTTCATCACCTTCTACTTCTTCGTAGTTGACGTCGTCATCATTTAATCGTTTTGGCCTTGGTGATATATTTTTTTATTATCACCATTTCTGTTTTCTTTCTTTCCTCGCCAACTTCTAAAAGATCTACCGAGAGTGTGTTTCTTCTGCTTAAAACCCAAAACCAAACCTTAACCCTCACCCGCCCTCCCCTATTAATCATGCGGTTGGTATGATTCGTATTCTTCCCGGGTTGCACTAGACTTTTCTCCACCTTCAAACCCTCACCAAAACCTTATCCGATTCCTTGCACACAAACAAAACCATGTGCAGTAATTTTATTATAGAAATTGTTTTCTTTTTTTCTTTTTCTTTTTTGTAAGACTGTTATTCTCATCGTTATATAATGTCTTTATTTATTTTCTTTTTCATCTAAGGAAAAGGGCGTTGATGTAAATGTAGCTAGAGAGTAAACCTGTTAATTATTACTGAGCTGGCCACTTGTATGAGACATAAGTAAAAATGAATAATCCTCGAAAATGATAGACTGGGTCAAACTTGGTACAACATATTAAATATGACAAGCGAAGAACGAAAGAAACAAAGAAACAAAGAAGAAAGAAAGAGAGGAAGAAAAAAGAGAAGATAACGAAAGAAAGAAAGAAAGTAAGGAAGAAAGAAAGAAAGAGGAGACAAAGACATAAAGAAAGAAAAAGAAGAAAGAAAGAAAGAAAGAATAGACAAAGAGATAAAGAAAAAAAGGAGACAAAGAAAGAAAGAAAGAAAGAAAGAAAGAAAAGAAGTGACAAAGAGATAAAGAAAGAAAAAGAAGAAAGAAAGAAAAGAAAGAAAGAAAGAAGAGACTAACAGATAAAGAAAGAAAAAAGAAAGAAAGTAAGAAAGAAGTGACAAAGTGACAAAGAAATAAAAAGAGACAAAGAAATAAATAAAAAAGAAAGTAAAAATGAAGAAGAGAATAAAAGAAAGAAAAGAGAAGACAAAGAAAATAAAGGAAAATTAACCAAGAAGGATTGACAGAGAGACAGACAGACAGACAGACAGACAGACAGAGAAATACTAAGAAGAAAGAAGACACAGACAGAAATATAAAAAGAATAAAGAAAGAAAAAAAGAAACAAAGGGGGAGGGAGAAAAAAGAGAAAGAAACGAAATGAAAAAGAAAAAAAAGAAGAAAGAAGTGACAAAGAAAATAATATAAAAATTAACAAAGCCAGACTGACCTCATCAGAAACAATGTTCCACGTTCATCGGTGCATATCTATTTATTCGAAGTCTCTATCACGACCAGTACGTGTCGCAAAATCAATTTTAAAGCAGAGTTTAACAGGTGTGAATTGAAGGGTGTCCTTCTCCTAGACCGGTTGCAATACCAAGGATAAGTGTATTAGCGCTGTGTGAAATGCAAACAGTTTCGTCCAGGTTTTGAACTCAGGTCGCTGTACCCATTTTTTACGACGATAACCATTACACGACGAGTGCATGCTGGATATATTTCAGAACAATAATAATAAAACTCATTGAAGAATATATATATATATATATATAATATATATATATATATCAGGCCATGTCACCCACACCTTCAATTTTTCTCAAATTTTGTACAGGTGTAGACTATGTTAGAGTAGGGAAGCACTAGAACTCATTTGAGGGGGGTCACGAAAAATGGCGACTTTTTGTAATCTATTTTTGTCCGTAAAATGAGTTCTAGTGCTTCCCTACTCCTAAAATTTGGTTTATAAGACCATTTTTGCTCGAGGAATCCAGAAAGGACATTATTGATGATTTCTGATTTTTTCATAGCAAGATCAATATCCCGATGCGGCACTTAATCTATGACAAAGATTTTTTCTATTATTATTTCATATCTATTAAACATTATTTGTACCAAAAAGATATATATATTTACCCCCCCCCCCGGACGAGCAGGATGCGACACAAGGTCATTTTCTTAAGCGGAGTTTAACAGGTTCGAATTCAGAGTTTTATTCCTCCTAGACTGGTTATCTAGCCATGTTTAAAGAGTCCAGTCTGCCCTGCTATTTACCCATAGCTGGGCGGGGGGGGGATGTTGGATTCATACCATTCCCAAGCGTCATGTGAAATGCAAGCAGCTTTGTCCAGGAATTGAACTCGGGCGACGAGCCATTTCTTACGACTCTAACCATAACACCACACCCTTCTAGATTTAAAGATACATATATTACCCCCCCCGGACTAGCAGGATGAGGCACAAGGTCATTTTCTTAAGCGGAGTTTAACAGGTTCGAACTCAGAGTTTTATTTCTCCTAGACCGGTTATCTAGCCATGTTTAAAGAGCCCAGTCTGCCCTGCTATTTACCCATAGCTGGGAGGGGGGATTGGATTCATACCTTTCCCAAGGGTATTAGCTTCATGTGAAATGCAAACAGCTTTGTCCAGGAATTGAACTCGGGCCGACGAGTCTATTTCCTACGACTCTAACCATAACACCACGCGCTTCCAGCATTGAAGAATATATGTGGCGTGCACCCATGTGTAGTGACTGTACATAAATGCCATAGAGTGTTTGCCAAGTTTAAAAACGGTGACGTTGATCTTTCAGATAAGACACTCTCTGCAAGAATAATCACATTTGATAGAGATCTTATTGAAAACATCTCAACAAGCAGATCCTTGTCAAAGGACGATGATCTTAGTATGATAATACACGTATTTCTAAAAAAGTACGACCGTTATCATTTTGCAACACTATTTGATTAATAATGAGACCGTCAAAATCGACCAACAAGTAGACAGGTAGTTACTAGCATATATATATATATATATATATATATATATATATATATATATATATATATATATATAAAATGTTGTTCTGGTTCCAACGGGAGAAAATGAATATTTTATAAAAAAAGCAAGGTCCGCAAAATGTATTTTGTTCTCAGAAAATTTTTTTTTTAATTCTTTTTGTTTTACATATGCAACACGTGTTTCAGATCTTCTGTATCTTCTTCAGGCTTTGATTGATATATTGAAAATGAATTTTTACATGCATGTGTATATATACATACACATGAGTATTTCACCTCCTCTTCCTGTTTTTGTGGGAATGGAATGGAATTTCATTTTTAACATTAGTCTTTTAAACAGGTGTTTTTGTTTTTGGGTGGTTTACTAATAAAGTCATTAGCTGAATCTTTATAGCTTTTTTTATAACTTTTTTTTTTATTTTTATTACTTTTTTATTTGGGTTGTCTTGTGTAATAAGATATTTTTTGAAGGCAAAATAATGCAATTTATGTTGGAAAAACATATTTATTTAATTTTTTTTTTTCATTTTTTTTTCTCTTAATATTTTCGGACAAATGTCCATCTTCAGAGTATTGAAAAGTTCGCATCCGTGTTTGTTAAAATCAACTGTTGGTATTATTCCGTTGAATCTTCTGATGGAAATTTAAAAGTTCGGCAAAGATCGTCAAATTCCGTTAAATCCCGTGTTGTTGTTGCGTCTTGCGGGAATTTTTGAAAATTATTTAAGATATATTTCATTTCTTCTTTTTTTAATACTATAAAAATAAGGCCCCGCTCGGGCATATTATTACATATCTTATTACATTTTATGATTAATGCTTCAAACACACTATAAAAAAAACTTTATTTCAATATGCCACAACGTTTGATATGTTTACTTAAGAGCTATTGCGAAATAGTTCAATATGTAAAAACTATAATAATCTTGATTTAACTCCCTCCCCCTCTCTCTATCTCTCTCTCTTCTCTCTCCCTCTCCCCTCTCTCTCTCTCTCTCTCTCTCTCTCTCTCTCTCTCTCTGTTTTTTTCTTTCTATCTCTTCCTCTTTTCATTATGTTCGATTTAAACAATTAGGGTTATCGCTTCAAGCGCTCAACCTCTATTTTTCTCCTACTTTTTCTGTCTTTCCTATATTTTTTCTGTGTAGCATGTCCCTTTTCTTCCCTTCCTTTCTTTCTTTATAATAAAAACGGAATGGTTCATTATTTAGCTGAGGTAACGACACTCAAGAAATAAAAATTCTGCCGATAAGCAACACTAGGTAATCAGGATTTGCATTTAATCTTAAACGATTTGGGCGGTCTCATTTTTAACCAGAGGGTGTTGCAAGATGATGATGATCGTACTTTTAAGGAACATAAATATCAATATATAGATATTAAATACAAACTGATTTTTAAATAGATCTGTTTAAAAATTATTCGTATTCGATAGAACAGTGCGCAAAAAAAAATCAATCAAACAAAAAAAAAGAAACCAAACAACTACACAAAAATGTAAATCTTAATCTATAATAAACGCGATTCCCTAACCTCTCGACATAGAATAACCTTAGAAGGATTGACATGCCGTTAAATGCAAGATGATAACGGTCGTACAATTCAGAAACACGAATATTGATAAATAGATTTTTTCTGAAACACCCTGTGTAATAACATTACTTTCTTTATATTTTTTAAAACATGTGTCTTTGGTGATACGGTTATCTCTTTGATGTAATCATGTGTTCAATCTCGTTGGCAGAAATAATGTTCTTAGCTGCGAAGTCAGAATGTCGCGTGAGGTTTAGGATTTTAATTAGTTAGAAAATGAGTTGGGTCCTAAATTATTTAGATAAAAAATTTAATTATTCACTTGTTTTTCACAACAAATAAATAAATAAATAAATGAATAACAATATGGCTGACCAGGTTGTTACCTGGCAACCAATGACGTCACCAAGCGTAAAAATTTTGTAACGGGCTTAAATTACCGCCACCCCTCCCTCTTTTTAAAAATCTCTTGTCGACATGAGGTAAGACGCAAAGAAATTTCCATTTGAAAGTTAAAACGTTTCGTATTTTCAATTTATTCCCACACGCACCATTATCTTTGTGATTAGAAAATTTCCATGGAGGAAGAAATGGACATTTTCAAGAATTGTAACGGCATATCAACCCGTCAAGGTTAGTTTATGTATTGAGGTCAGGGAATCGTGTACATTGTACGTTTATATTAACATTTTTTTTGTATTTGTTTCTTAAGAGATTTTTTCGATTGGTCAAAATCCTCTGGGTTTCCTTGGTATAGCCATAAATTGCATCTAGTGGTAAGGTTCCAATTTCTGGAGCTCTGGAAAGTATGGAGTACTCCTTCATTGTCATTACTCCCAGATCCGACAAGAAACATCTGAAGAAAGCCGAAACGTCAATCTCTTCTTATCTATCTATCTATCTATCTATCTATCTATCTATTCCAGTCTGTTCATTATCTATCTATCTATTTATGTCATTTTGTTCATCTCTCTCTCTCTCTCCCTCCCTCTCTCTCTCTTTCTTTCTTTCTTTATCTATATATCTATCAATATAGCGCTCAATCTAGGGATTAAATAGATAAAAAATGAGTTTAAAAAACCTGTCTAAAAATGAGTTTTTAAAAAGATTTTAATGAATAAAACAAAAATGTCTTCGGCTTAAAATAACCCAAGAGTTGACATGCCGTAAAATTTAACCAACTAACCAACCAGAATCCACTGGGACTGTTTTCTAACAATTACCTTATATGGTATCGATCATATTGTTTATGTTTATATTTTTTGGTATAATTTTATTTCTATCAAGAAGGACAAAATATTGTCCATATAAACATTTCAAATAGCTCCTTCATATTATTTGTGTTGAAAATCTATCTATACATATAAAGGCCAGTTTGTATGTATGTATATATGTATGTATGTATGTATGTGTGAGTGTGTGTGTATGTCCGTAGGAAATTATGAAAATAAAAAAATATTTATAACAAATTAAATATATATACACATTCACTATCACCAGATCTTGCTTTTTGAACAAAAATAATGAAGATTTGATTTTTATAATTAAAAAATAAAATTGAAATGATAACAGCATGGAGTGTCTGAATCAACATCTTTTTTACATAGGGACTTTAATGAGGCACCCTGCGTGGATCCAACTCACGGTTCAACAATAATGGATCTGCGTGACTTCATTTTTTACCCCCTCCGCTCTACCCAGGCGACGCCGGGTAGCCGCTTCTAGTGAATGCTAAAGCTCAGAATTCTATGAGAAAATGTTAAACAGTGTAAGGTGTTTGATATATTCCTCTCGTTTGCACAAAAAGTAAGAACCGGTGATATTTAATATATATATATATATATATATACTTTGTCATTAATTGCTTTATTTTGCAGTTTCACATGTTTATCGCAACGTCTTGTCAGACGAATGCCACTCCTTCATTCATTGTCAGTTCGTAAGCTTGTTGATGACTCTTCAACCCTGCCAGTGACTTGCACATCTTAGAACAAATGTTGCACTCATGACGATCAGTGTTGACTGAGACGACAGGCACGGTATGTGCATCACTGTGAACTTTCACGTGACGCCTGAGACCACCAGCTGTTTGGCACACTTTAGTGCAGCAGGAGCATGGAAAGTTTTCATATCGGGAATCAGGGTGTGGCATGAGAGAAACAATTGTTGTCTCTTCCATGCCACACTCTAATTCCCAGTGTTCAAACAATTGCAGTCGGATTGCTCTCATGTGATTAACAAGGCCTGCCTTTGGCAACAGGACCCGGCCACACTCCTTACAGTTCCATACATTTTCAAAATTCACAATTCTTCTTTCTTCTAATTCTTCTTTCTTCTTTCTTTCTTTCTTTTCGAAGTCCGTCACACCACTACACTCATTTGTGGACCTTATGGTGACTTATTAGTCCAATTCTGGACCTTGTAGATGCAGTCACACACATTGCAGGGAAAATTCCCATCTACATTTGGTTGTTTATGACGACGAAGATGTCGCTGCTCTGCAGTCCTGTTATCTCATTATTGAACTGCTTAGCTCCTGTGCGACAGGGGTGACTCAATACTACCTGAGACAGTACCCTGCAACATCTCGGCAGCCCAGTCATCTCGGACTTTCCCCTGTCACTGGACTAACTGCAGCACTGCCAAGATAGTGACTGGGGTCTGTGCAGCCTCTTTCCACTTAAAATATCTCACACACAAGTTTCACTTCATACCACCTTCAACTTTCAACACATATATAATACATACATACATACCGTATTTGACAGCATATAAGACGCACGCCCCCCATTTCAGCAGGTCAGATCAGGAAAAAAGTGTTTAGTGTATTTAAGCATATATTGTTGAAAACAGTCTATCTGTGCATCACACAAACAGAAACATGGCTGTATAAAAGCAATTTGGCAGTACAGGCAAGCAGTAAACATACACAAGACATCTCAATAGCAGGAAATAATAATAATAAAAAATTTAATAAGCAGATCACAGGGTAAAGGTGAAGGAAAATGAAAAGATGGATAAATACCTGGACCTTGCCAGGGAATTGAAAAAGCTGTGGAACATGAGAGTGAAAGTGATACCAATTGCAGTTGGTGCACTTGGAACGGTACCAATAAACTTTGAAAAAAGACTGGAGGATCTAGAAATAAGGGGAAGAATTGAGACCATCCAGACTACTGCACAGCTGCAATCAGCTAGAATACTCAGAAGAGTCCTGGAGACCTGAGGAGACTTGTTGTCACTCAGACTCCAGTGAAATACCATCAGCTAACGCTGATGTGAAAAACTCAAAAGGAGTGAAAATAATAATAATAATAATAATAATAATAATAATAATAATAATAAAATTTCACCTACGATGTATAAGAGTGTTGTGGGGTTATTAGGGGTACAAAATAAAACAAACGACTGGTGAAAGTTGATACAATTGTATTGTACAAAGAAAGTAGAAATTACAGAAGGAAAGTGAAGTTACGTCCGACAATACAGTCTAGAACTGAATCGTGTCGCTTGTTCTTCAAGCTACAATTGTCTTTGTTACTTATAGTAGTAGTAGGATCCTTCCATTGTGTAAATAGATTATATCACCTATAACAAAGAGGCAGGGCAATTTTTTGAGCCAAAATTTTGGGGAAAAAAGTGCGTCCTATATGCCGTCAAATACGATACATACACACCAACTGCCCTTTATATATGTATAGATGCAATAGTTGCTCTTCCTTGAACTCCACCCCCCCCCTTCATTCCGCCACTGAACGGACCCATACCCGACTTCTTCTTTATACCATTAAACTGATGTAGGTCACTGTGATCTTTCACAAGAATAAACATTTGTGACATTCTATTAAAAGACACCAATGTGTTCCGTCCGATAATTTTCTTATTTTCTTTGTGACTAAACCAAACAAGATTGTTTGTTACAAACTGCAAATAGTGTTTTTTTGTTCGTTTTTATTTATTTGTTATCTTATTCTGTTATATATATATATATATATATATATATATATATATACTTGCCCCTCTCGTTCCTTGCATCATTTTGGGCACGTGTTATTCTAACCTTCAAATTGCTACAAAACTTGCTTCATGTCACGCACCTGCTGCCACAAAATACGCGCGCTTAATTTTTCTTTTTTTCTTTCTTTCTTCCTTCTTTACCTTCTTTGCTTCTTTTTCCTTTTCCTTTTCCTTTCTTTTATTCTGTCTTTCACTTCCCTTGTCGTTCTATCAACACACTATTCTTGCTCCTACGACCTGAACAATTGAAACTGACAGCCGAACACTCGAGGTTAATTAGGGAATAAAAGAAGAGTCAAAGATTTTTCGTTGTTCGAGTGAAAAGAGGTGAAAAGAAAAGCTTGTTCTTCAGTGTAATCAACAAAGACCTACTCAAAGAAGACGGTTCCTTTAAAAACCAGGATTTTTCAATGTTGATACTCGAGGCAGAACTTCCCTACTTGGGAAGTTGGCATAATCCAATCTTCCTACTCCAAATTAAACATCGAGGGTATCCGTGGCGTAGTGGATAACGTCATGGACTGCGATATGATAATAAGCCAGTAACATACGAGTGTTGGAAATTTATTAGAGGACAAGCTTTCCAGCTTCACCGGCTAGCAGCAGCACCCTTTGGGACAAGCTATCCACCTCCACCGGTAGCAGCAGCATCTCCTTACCACGTGGACACGGTTATAAAAGCAAGCAACCAGCCTCCCCCTCCTCTTGCTCCTTCTACCCTTGCGTGGACAAGGTGGGTCCCAGCGTTCCTCCTCTTCTCTTACTCCAACTACCCTTGGGGGACAAGGTGGACTGCTAGAATTCTACTAAGCCCACGACGAAATTCTCTGCTTCCTACCCCCACGTGGCACTAAGAGTAGCATCCCTTATCACATACCCTTGAAGTTGATAAAACCTGCTTCCACTCTGATGAGTTTAGGGCCTTCGGCTAAAACAACTGCTACATATTAACCTTCGGAATAAAGGCTCCAAGAACTTTGTTACACGAGGAATAGTTATTCCCGACAATTCTTCAACAGGAATACCTCTGCAATCTACCTAACAAACCCTAACATTACCCTAAAAATTCCTGGTTTCACTAAATTACCAATTTACCAGTAGCCCTTATCCGACCTAAACGAACTATTGAACTCTATAAGACTAACCTCCATGTTTGAAACTAACGTTTATATATGTATATATGCATTGTACATTTTAATGTATGGGCAATTCCATGTCAAATCATCCAGAAAAAGTAAAATTGTCTTCCACTCTCTTCAATTTCTCTGAATTTTTGTACAGGTGTGGACTGTTAAAGTTAGACATTCCCAAACGTTGAGGTTCCAATTCAAAAAATTGGCGGAGTTGTGTCGATTTTAAGCTCTCCAAATTTGGTGGGTTTCGCGAAAAATGGCGACTTTATTTTTGTCTGTAAAATTAGACAAAATTAAAGGGGGTGGGTGACACGGCCTGGATAATTTGTCATGGAATTACATGTATATAAATCCTTTTAGTAGCATTATATTGCCGTCATACTTTGTCTTTTGAACCTTATCGCCAATCTTTCTCTCTGCTCCATAGTTACTCGTAAATTACCCCCTAAACTCCTCAGGAACCCTTAATTTACTTATTAATTCTTATACGGATGCCTAATTGGGAGAGGAAGACAAAATCTGAAATACGACGTCGCAGATTCAAACCATATCAATAAAGAAATTTCAGAGGCACTTCGAACAATGAAATACTCGCTGGATGTAATAAGTGCGTATTTACCCAAATATTCCGTCACGCACAGGAAGTGACACAAGGTCAATTTCTGAGCGCAGTAAAGCAGACTTGCATTCAGTTTTCCTTCTCCTAGACTGATTGCCTTACCAAGGCTAAAGAGACCCAGCTCTTTACTACTAGCCGATGGCTATGAGAACAAATGAATAGATACCTTTCCCAAACTTAGACTGTCGAGCAGCGTCCCCAATCTTTTGTAGACCATGGGCTGTATAAGAATAAAAGGTGGTTTTAACTTCAGTTGCTAATACCACTTTTTTATAATGCGTTAGAGGACTCAGAAAAACCACCGAACGCAGGTGAATTTACATGTTCATAAACAACTAATTCCAACAAGAGTTATAACGAATACAGACTTTATTGTCTGAGCAACATTCAAAATACAATACAAAACAGCTAAGACGAAATTCCTAAGGGAAAAAGAGTTCATGAAGAGTGAAGTGATGAAAGTCCTAAAAAGATTGTCACTTACTTCGTAGGAAATCCATCTCCGTGTGGTGACATGGGAGCGTAAAACGGGCACGTGTGTTACACGGCTATTCAAAGACTGGTGAGCCGAACACCTTTATGAGATAGAGTATAATAGGGACTGTGTAAAGGCACACGTGTAAGCATATAGAAGGGGGGCAAGGACCCCAAGTGTTAATGGACAAAGACACAACTTATCTAGTGCATATCTGAAGATCCCAGATGAAAAAGAGCTAGTTTTCGCGGGGCTGTGTATAAATAGCCAGGTTTCAACGCCTCCTAGTAAATGGGATACAGCGTTTTCAAATAGATTTTCAATTTCATCACAACTTTCTTTTTTTATTTTTCACTATTAGTGTTTTTTTGTTTTTTGTTTTTTTGTTTTTGTTTCATAAGTAAATTTTTGGGGCGACTAAAAGTATTGACTTCGTATCGGACTTTTTATTCTCGAATTACATTACGTAGACCAGCTTTGACTTTCAAAGTGTTAGCAAGAAAATATATATCGTACTATTCTTTCTGCGTATTGGAAGTTATACGGTCGTACAATTTTCGAACACTAGTATTAATATATATTCTGCTAGACCAATTTGTTAACCATTTACGACGGATGAAAATTTCGGTTTCGTCTCTTGAAACCTTAGACTTTCTTGTGTTCCTCTTAAGAATACTGTTGTTTTAATGAATTGTTGATTTTTAAAGAGTTTGTGTGTTTTTCTTGGTGGGCACTGGGATGCATAAACTATCTTCGTATTTATGTCTATTTTGACACGGGATATTTTGTTCTTTCTTATACTAACATAAGTGTATTGTATTTCGTTTTATGTTGATAGCATTCAGTTATCCAAATAAATGAAAATACTGCTTCTGTTACTGTGAGGTCACCGAGTTGCTTGCAACCTTCTTTTGAGGAAGCGAACTACTAAATCTAATAAGTATCTCTTGTTGAAATAAATCTTTATTTCTTGTTTACTCTGTGCTGATTTAAACCGCCAGTGTGGTATTAACAAAAGTTAGAAACAGGAAATACACGAACACAATTAGGAATTTCAAATAACATTGTATCAATACATTTATACATACAAGAAAATACACTTGTAATAATTGTTGTTGTAAACGATAGTATTGTCAGCGGGAAATATCAATTATATAAATATAATGAATACAATTCCACTTAACTGAGTGCTTGGAAAAAGATCGTACTTATGACAGCTCTTCTCTATCTCTGCTACGCTCTTCTGAATTATAGGGAGCGACAATATTTACGTCCGACCCCAAGAGATGCTGGTACAAATGAGGAAGATTTCTAACTTCAATTGATCCCGCCAAAATTTGTGGGCCTATGATTGGTTGGTTTGAAAGGTACGTCGACCAAGGGAGATAACCCACCCACCTTAGATATATATTTTACGTGGTTTAATGGTTAATAAACTGGTCTAGCAGATTATATTCAATACTAGTGTTCCAAAATTGTACGACCGTTATCATCTTGCAGCACCCTCTGGTTAAAAATGAGACTGCCCAAATCGCCCAAGATTAAATGCAAAATTGCAAATCCTGATTATATGCTGTTGCTTATCCGCCGAATTCTTATTTCTTATGGGTGTCGGATAATCTTTTTACATCAAGGCATTTAAGGTAAGAATTTCTTTACAGAAGGGTTGCACACGCAGAAGTATGGTGAATCTCGTGAAAATCGAATTTACTAGCTTCTAGCAGTACCTGTGGATATACCACAGTATGATAAGTTAATTATTACAACGCTTGATATGTTTACTTATGAGTTATTTCAAAATACTTCAATATGTAAAAAGTATAATAATCTTGGTTTAACTCTCTCTCTCTCTCTCTCTCTCTCTCTCTCTCTCTCTCTCTCTCTCTCTCTCACACACACACACACACACACACACTTTTTTCTTTCTATCTTTTTTTTCATATTTTCATTATGCTCGATTGAAAAAAATTAGCGTTATCGCTTCCACGTTCTCATCCCTCCTCTCTATCTTTTCCCTACTCTCTTTCTTTATTATTATATTTTTCTGAGTAACATGTCCTTTTTCTCCCCTTTCTTTCTTCATAATAAAGACGGAATGGTCCATTATTTAGCCGAGGTGACGACACTTATGAGAAATAAGAATTCGACGAATAAGCAACACTAGATAATCAGGATTTACATTTTTGTCTTTCATCATGGACGATTTGGACGGTCTCGTTTTTAACCAGAGGGTGTTGCAAGATAATAACGGTCGTACAATTAAGGAACACGAATATTAATATACTGACTGATTTCGATTTTCTTTCTGTTGGAGAAAGTATTAAGTCAAATATGAACGTACAATGAACGTGATTCCCTAACATCTATGCATAAAATAACCCTATCAGCTTTGAATAAAGACTTCCCTCATTTCCAATCACTTGGCTACGTTTCTAGTCATAAAATGAAACACTGACATCTCTTTAAAGATTTAAAGATATCAATATCAAAAAGCGGGTAACTCCTGCATTTTTAAATAGAAAAAAAATAACTTATTCCAGCGAGATTTCATGACGAGTCATACCCGCAGTTTCCCAACCTGTATGTCCACCCTGCCCGTGTGTTCCAATGTTACTTTTTTGAAGACGCAAAACTATTCGACCCGGTAAATTAATTAACAGGGTAGCGTTACGGAATTTATTGGATATTTTGTAGCTGTATGTTTGTGTAAGTTGATAATGTAGAAATGCGGAAATAATTCGTGTAACATAACAAGTTTTATTGCCATGCCAACCAAACAGGAAAGTAGATACAAAGAAGAATGAGATATAATTGGGGAAGTGTATGTGTGTGTGTGTGTGCGCGTGTGTGTGTGTGTGTTGTGTGTGTAAGTGTAAAGAATGGGGTGTATGTAAAGATAAAATAAAACAGAGTTCATATCACCTACTTGGTTTTGTCCATGAATTATATATGAAATAGATATGTCTATATGTCTGTACGCGTCCATAACTCATTAGAGGGAATTGCACATATGCGCATGTGGTCATGAACTCCCGGGAGTGATTGTATGTCTTCAAGACGGGTGTAAATATGTCTACTTTTTCACGGCATCTTTTTTTTCTTTCTCTTCTGTTTTCATTTTTTCATTATGTTCGATTTTAACAGATTAGCGTTATAGCTTCCGCGCGTTCACCCTTGTCTCTATCGTTCCCCTATTCCCTTTCTTTCTTTTTTCTTCCTTTCCTTTTTCTTATTATATTTTCCTGTGTAGAATGTCCTTTTTCTTCTCTTTCTTTCATTATAATAAAAACGGAATGGTCCATTATTTAGCCGAAGTGACGACACTCATAAGAAATAAGAATTCGGTAAATAAGCAAACACCAAATAATCAGAATTTACATTTTTGCATTTCATCTTTGACAATTTGGATGGTCTCATTTTTAACCAGGGAGTGGTGCAAGATGATAACGGTCGTACAATTAAGGAACACGAGTATTAATATATAAATAACAAGTACCTGACATATCATCATCTGTGCACTAAAATTGAGAGCCTACTAAACGAAAATATGTTATTAACCATTGAAAACTTTTGCAAAAAGAAAGAATCCTCGCTTTATCAGATATACACAAACCATCCGAGTAAGGCGAACAAGACATGCCGGACACAGCTTGAGAAGTAAGGATGAGCTAATAAGTGACGTCCTTCTGTGGAAACCGGCATATGGACATTCTAGTGTGGGCCGTCCAGAAAATACCTACATAGACCAGCTATGTGTGGATGCAGTATGCTATGCGGAGGACCTCCTGGGGGTCAATGAGTGATAGAGAGGGTTGGCGAGAGATTGTCATGGATATCCGCGCTACTTGTGCGACATGATGATGATGATGATGATGATGATATCTTGCGGTTATCCTTGCCTTCAGTTCATCTTTGGTGTTGCTCAGATTTTTGTTGGTCTCTCGCTCAACCGCACCTACACAAAATAATCAAGGGGTTTGTAGTCTGGGGAGTTAGGTGGTCAGATGTAAGGGATGATGTTGTACTTATCTAGGGTATATATATATTTACCAACTCCTCCGCACGAGCAGGATGTGACACAAGGTCAATTTCTTAATCGGAGTTCAATAGGTTTGAATTCAGAGTTTTCCTTCTCCTAAACCGGTTGCCTAACCAACGTTAAAGAGCCCAGTCTGCCCTACTGTTCATCCATAGCTGGAGGGAGAGTAGGATTCATACCTTTCCCAAGGGTATTAGCGCTAAGTGAAATGCAATTACCACATCCAGAATTTGAACTTGGGGCAACGAGTCCATTTCCCATGACTTTAACCATTACACCACGCGCTTCCCATACTTATCTAGGGTATAAGATGCACAAGAAGTCTTTATCTCTATTTATTAACTTTTTTCAACAGTAGCGGCCATTTCCGGTAAAAATTGACCAATGAGAGACGAGAACAGAAAGCATTTAAGATCGTTGATGACTGTCCCCAAATCAACTGAACCTCAACTCAATTCAGACTAGGACTTACCAAATGGATTTTGTGAACAACTGATCCCATAAAATGGTGACCAGGATTTTAACAGATGCGGTCACAGAAACTTTCTCACAGCCAACACTTTGTTATCCTGCTTGTGTGACATGGTGCAGAGTTCTATTGCTAGACATAAGGTCTTCCAGGAGCCACCCTCTCGATCCAGCACTATTGTTATATACCCCCTTTGTCAGGGTATATAAATGGCGAGAGAGGTCTTGTGAGGAGATGAGAGCGGTCCGTGGTTATGCTCCCACATCTAATTATTATGTGATATGAGAGCATCCGTGGTTATGCTCCCACATCTAAATCTTTATCTTACCTACTTGTCTTTCGAAGTAGCTGGCTGATAGCTTACTTCTGTAGTCTGTTTCTTGCATAACTAGGACATTTCTTTTAACTGGTCTGTAATCTATAATGTTCATTTTTCCTAACTGGTCTGGTTCTGTAGTTTGTAATTAGCTGGTCTTTTGTTCGTCTATTTCTTCTATTACTGACTGGTTTTCAAGAAGCTGGTTCCCCATTGGATCAAAAAGAGACAACCAAGGCTTGTATTTTAGTGATCACATTTTTTATTCAGAAATATCTCTTTCAACCGATGCTTACATTATAACGTCTCTCGCTTAACTAACTAAACTAACTGACTAACCCTCTGTGCCGTCTTTCTCATAGTCTGTGTAAACGGAAAGGTCACCTAATGTCAATCATCTAACTCTCCCCCGATTTTTAATTTCAAACACTTTGAATTCAAAATCTATTATAACCGTCTCTATACTAACCACCCCCAAAAACAACGTTTTATTTTCAATATACAACACTGTCGCCTAACAACCACAATGAGAACAAATGTTCGATAAAATCATTACCATGATCATGTCGCGCTAGTATCACGGATTTCCATTACGATCTCTTGTCAACCTTTCCTATCATCGCAACTGATTTCTTGTGGGGTGTTGTTTCCACGATTTGTATATTATCGTGCGCAGCATTTGTGTATAGCTGTTGCATAGCGCGTCGTCACTGTACTAAATTGCAATAGTTTTATCTTCGTTGTAAGGGATGACAATAACACCAAAGTTATCCTCCAGAAGTTTATTGAAATAAATTCAAGCTTCTTAACTTCGAGAGAGAGGGTCAGTTTAATTAATATATTCAGTCTTTAGACTTTCGGTCCTTCGATTAAATTTCTGGGTGACAAGCTTTTTCAGTTGGTAAGTATCAAGGCTAGCTTTCCCAACACCAACTACACGTGGTCCGCTCGGCCGACTACTGACACCGATCACCTCACTCTCTCTCCGGGTGACTGCCTCCGGGGCTAACTGACGACTGGCCTGTCTCGGGCCCTCGTTCTTTTATATTCATAGCTACACCACGTATTTTTATCTCTTGATCTGATAACGGGCAGTTGTAAAAACTTCTTGTTAATAAAACCGGAAATTCATATTTCCGTTTGTACAATATATAACACTCCTCCTTATCTCATTTTTCAAAAATGTTCACGTGGACATTTTTCTAACGCCCCACTATCATTCATTTTTTCTTTTCTTTTGCTTTTGATTTTCTAACTACTCTATCTGACCTCTCTCTCTCTCTTCTACATGTTTACAAATATGAAATAAAAGTAAAAACAAAACAATACAACACAAAGCAAATGCAGAGTTAAAAATCTCATACAGCAAATTAACAATGAGCAAACAATTTTTTTTTTTTTTTGTACAACTTCCCGAACCATTTCTTTCTCGCTCTTTTTATATTCATATATAATCAACTTCTTTTATTCTTCATTACTTTATCTTTCAACATTTTTCTACTTTTCAACTTGATGGTCATTTCTCTCTTTAACATAGAAAAATCTTTACAAATCTCGTCCTTTTGGGCACAAATTATTATTACCATAATAACAATACGGCAATAACAATAAAAAAAAAAATATGACAGTACCTAGTGAAATTCTCACTAGCGACAAAAGCAGTGTCTACAATTCTTTTGAATCGAATACTGTTCTTTCAAAAGGAAAAAAAAAATTAAACAAGCTGGGCAAAAAATATCATTGATGGCGTCTTTTAATTCCTTTCTTTTCTTTCCCGACATCTATCCTTCTCTTCATAGTCAATTCGAAAATTTTCTTCGGGTTTAACTGTTGCTTTTTTCCTATTTCTCTTAACTTTTTTTCGGTCTGTCTACTAACCTTATCACGCGAACTCACAGAATCTAACATTGCCTCCTCCTGACGCATATTCCTATCTTTTCTAATATTTCTTTGTACATGGCTATCTTTCGCATTCTGAGGGGCACGTAAACATCATCGCTATCAGAGTTACCAGGACTCTCCTCGGTATCATAAATTTTCTGAGGGTGCATTTTTGCTTACCGGCTTTATTATTTTTGGAGCAACCTCCACTACGGGTTTAACACCCTCGGCTCTATGCTCGGGTGTGTCTATCTTATCGGGCTTTTTTTAATTTCACTATTTTAACATTGCAACGCTAGTTTGATTAACCCGTTGGATGTCTTACATTCTTTCCATACGTAACATTATTCATAAAACCTCTATTATATGGTCTATCCTCGTGTTTATACATTCACCTCTAAATAATTCGATTACCTATCTATTCGAATGAGTCTATCGCACTGACAGTGTACGTCTGTCTCTTATTCCATTCGGGGGGCTTTTATTAACTGTACTCGCCATTTTGCAGCATTTCTCTGGGGCAATTCCACCTCAGTTGTTGTTCGACCTGCATATCCAGCATAATCGATCCCTATTCCTATAGTACCTAGGCTGACGTACTGTTCGGTGATTAATCCTATTATCACCTATTGTGGGATCTTTTATTGTGCCCTATTGCATTGATGTGCACCGCGCGTCTTCTAGCGTGGCAAATCTCCATCGGTGCAGGATCAATATTTGGAGGAATCCTAATTCTAGCCCTTAATTTATCCTTTGAGAGTGCTAGTTGATAGGCGCTCTCTACTGTTGGGGGATCACTTCTTAGTACGAATACCTTAACTTCGGGATCCGCTAATCTTCTATAAAAACAGCACTTAATCTGCTGTTGCACTATCGCTAAATTTTTGTCAATTTCACCGTATGCATTATAGCTAAATCCGTTATTTTTTTCATAATAGTCATGCACATTTTCCTGTGTGTCCTGTTTAATGTTAACTAATGCCTTAATAATAATGTGCATGGTGAGTGATCCCAATGTATTCTCTAATAACTTGTTTTAAGCCTAACCACGAGATATCCTTATTACCTTCTATAATTTTTATATACAAAACTCCTATATTTCTCTCGTGGTTATAATTGCTACCCTACATTATCAGCTTCTTTAGCTTCTATTGAGGCAAAATATTTTTCCATACTTTGGACCCACCTCAAAATTTACTTTCATCCTTACTACTTAAAGGTAATCTGCTGCAAGTAGAAAGTCACTCTTTAATATATTTGTTAGTGATTTTGCAGTGTTAATTAACTCGGCTGTGAGTGCCTGAAATAAGTCCTTAATTTGTGATTCCATCATTATATATCAAAACAATACAACATAAAACAAGAGAGCGAAAGAAAAGAAAATGGCAAAAAGTATGTGGGAGTTTGTACTTACGTATAGTCGTCTGATAGAATTCATTTTTTCTTCATTTTTTTCTTTTTTAAATGTCCTTTGTTATAATTCTGTCTTCTTCTTTTGTTTAAAATATGTCCGTAATAATTTTTTTGTCGTTTTCAAAGTCTATAGGAAGTTTTTTTTGTTTGTTTGTTTTTCAAGTCTATATATAGTGAGTCCTTGTTTTCTCGTTTTTCTTTGTTTTTTTTCTTTTCCGGGGAGTCAAGTTTACGTTGATTTTGTTGGGTTTTTTTTTTTTCTTCTGTTTTGGTGTTTTTCCACTTTTACGTTTATTTTCCGCAAATTCCGGCCGAATTGAGTCGTTCTTCACGTTGTGTTTTTTTGTGTGTGTGTGGTAACGCAGGTTTTTATGGGTCCTTGATGAACCCTCGTGGTTCACGTGCACCAAATCGATATATGTTGCATAGCGCGTCGTCACTGTACTAAATTGCAATAGTTTTATCTTCGTTGTAAGGATGACAATAACACCAAAGTTATCCTCCAGAAGTTTATTGAAATAAATTCAAGCTTCTTAACTTCGAGAGAGAGGGTCTGTTTAATTAATATATTCAGTCTTTAGACTTTCGGTCCTTCGATTAATTTCTGGGTGACAAGCTTTTCAGTTGGTAAGTATCAAGGCTAGCTTTCCCAACACCAACTACACGTGGTCCGCTCGGCCGACTACTGACACCGATCACCTCACTCTCCTCCGGGTGACTGCCTCCGGGGCTAACTGACGACTGGCCTGTCTCGGGCCCTCGGTTCTTTTATATTCATAGCTACACCCACGTATTTTTATCTCTTGATCTGATAACGGGCAGTTGTAAAAACTTCTTTGTTTAATAAAACCGGAAATTCATATTTCCGTTTGTACAATATATAACATAGCTCCCATCAATCTTATTCTCTAAGCGCTTCGTTTGGATCCAAATGATGCAGCCATATAGTAACACTGATACAACTACGGCTTGGAGAAATTGTCGCTTTATCTTGTCAGTGAGATTGGATTTCCATATGACTGATAATTTGTCTATGATAGACCATGCCTTCCCTATACATGCATTGACATCGCTTTCTGTGGATGAGATATTACTACCTTGGAATGTGAATCGGGGCATAGAGTGTGGAGATGCCTCCTTCTTTTTTATAGCACATGAGTTCAGTTTTATTGGAGTTCACATGAAGGCCAATGTTCCGTGCTGCTTTCTCCAGGCTATGCAGCAGGGATTCAGCCTGTGCAGGTGTATTTGCAATAATATCAAACGATGTGTTTAAGAATTTCAGTCCGTCAACTTTGTCATTTGTTAGCTGAGCATAGTTACCACATACCAACACACCATGATTCTCCAGGCAATGGTTAAGTCTCACTTATGAGAAATGTTACATAATTCATGGTTAGTCAATGAATTATGTACGCAATGTATTAAGAATATTTTGAATCAGAGTTCTTTAGATTCAGAATAGCAGGGTCCAGTGGAAAATTACCATGGCCAATGATTGGCAACTGGTAACATTTGCTTGACCTTCCGGTAGAGTGCGATTAGACGCGTAAGAATTTTTTGTTAAATGGCCGATAGCAGACGTGATGTCAGCTCTCGAGATGTCACACTCACCGCTGCAGCCAAATATGGGCTGTGTTGTTTAATAAAGACTTAAGAAAAACAACAAAGTCTTAAGTTATTAAAACAACAAATGACCAGCCCGAAGAAACTAACACGAAAAAACAAGGTTCACAGGATCACAGGATCAGCCCGAGAAGTAATCCCTGAGGAATATGGCTGCCGAGATAACAAGTAAGACTCCTCATCCCATCTCTACTCTGTCTGTATCTCTCCCATTATAAACCCGAGATACAACAGAAGTATCAATTAGCTTTTATTAACTGCATAGTCTGAACACATTCTAATCAGCAGGTGCGTTAGGGTTCGGCTACTTCGGGAGTTTCCGTAATCTAATGCTATTTATACATAAAATGTGATTCTAATGACATTATCTCTTGCCATTGAGATTATTTATTTTATTTAATTTTTTTTTTTGCTATACATCTTCATAAACCGTCACCAATAGCTATAGACCAAAAGGACACCAACACGGTACTTAGCAAAAGAAAAGTAAACAATAAACAAATAAACACACACCGTTATAACAAAACCCACTACCAAAACCCAGCTTATATGACCCACTGACGACCACTTTCCACACCAAAACACCCCATTCCATCACATGACCTGACTAGCTATACCTAAAAAAACAATTCCCACTACCTAAACACTCCTGTGGCATCAATAACATGATATTACTAGCTACCCCCCCCCCCAAAAAAAAACTCCCACTACAAACCTAAACATTCCTAGTGGCATCAACAACTGACCACTCCCTCCCCATTCACGACCTCCTGACTCGCCAGTATCAGAATGACATCCTTTGACGCAAGAACTCAATCCACTGAAAAGAAGGTCCACTGAAGAAGGTCTAACAGACCGAAACGTTATAACGTCAACATCACTACCTACAATAAACATCCATCCTGTACGACATCCCATATTTGTCTACCTTTCTCCACATATCTTCATAAATAAACAGAAAATAACCAAATTTACATAAATTTGTTATTTTATCATTCGCTGTTCTTTATCAACCAATAGGTGTCCCATCGGGGTATAATGGTTAGCAAGCTATTCTCGCAAATCCGATACTTCTGAAAAGAGTGTTCGATAGGCAATTGGAAACAACAATCAAAGCATTGGTATTTATTGACTGGGGGTTCTAGGTTCTATTCCTGTGCTAGGTCATCTGAAAGGATGCAAAATATAGTTGCCTAATAATGACAAAAAAAGTACTAACAAAAGTACCAATGAGTTTTTATTAACTGCATAGTCTGAACACATTCTAGTCGGCAGGTGTGTTAGGGTTAGGCTACTTCGGGAGTTTCCGTAATCTAATGCTATTTATACATAAAATGTGATTCTAATGATGTTATCTCTTGTGCGCTATTCTGCATCTGTACTTTTATTTCTATAATACATTCCTAATCGCCATTATTAAGCACCCATTATTATTATTTTTTTTTTTGCTATATATCTTCATAAGCCGTCATCAACAGCTATAGACCAACAACACAATATTTATATAAATTTATTTTATCATTCGCTGTTCTTTATCAGCCATGAATAGGCGTCCCATCGTGGTGTAATGGTTAGCAAGCTATTCTTGCAAATCCGATACTTCTGAAAAGAGTGTTCGATAGGCAATTAGAAACACCAAGAAAAGCATTGGTATTCATTGACTGGAGGTTCTAGGTTCTATTCCTGTGCTAGGTCATCTGAACTTGAAGGATGCAAATATAGTTGCCTAATTACTGTGGTAATATTTTTTTTGTGGAAGTGATTACTTGTAGATCAATAAATGTCTAATGCAATTATTAAGTGAATTTTAATCAGAAATTGTTATTGTGCAACGTTCAATCGATGTGATTAATAGAAAATGAAAACGTTGAGATAAGTGAATTGACAATGAAAGAGATTAATTTGAAAAATAAATAATTATTGCTTAAAATACTTTTTTGTTTTCATTATTAAGCAGTGGACGTATTGATGTGTCCGGGATCTCTTCCAACAATAGATTTTATTTCCAAAAGACGGGTCACGCTGAAAGCACCGGTTCCCGCTCGTGTTGATTGGTTGGATTTTATAGTATGTCAATGTTAGGTACACCTAACAAAAATAGACTTAAACAAAAATAGAGTTACTCCCCTTTACTTTGTCAAAGCCAGAATGGGTTTTCCGTATCTTACTTGTGGATGGCGTTTGTTTATGTTTGGACGCAACGTTTAAGTACTGGTTAAGTAGCTTGAGAGTAGAAGCAATTTTCTACCCTGTGTTAAATAAAACCTTGTTAATTTTATAACAACCTGGTCTTGTATTATCATTTCAATCCTCCATATTTTATCTATGTTAAAAATACCAACCATTGTTAGGTTATTTTACGCTGGATTATATTATGTATAAGCAGTACAAAAAGTCACCACTTATATTTATAGACAAATAGCAGGAGCTTTATGTATATTTACAGACAAATAACAGGAGCTTGATTGACCAATGAAAAAACTTTTTAAGGTCGTTGATGAATTGCCCTAAAGTCAGTTGCCGAATGGATTCCCTATCAGAAGGAATATTACGGATTAACAGACAAGGAGTAACTGATACTAAAATCTTTCTACCAAGGAATACTACAGACTGACAGACAAAGAGTAACTGATACTAGATATCTCTCTTGATTCACAAATTTTACTAAGCCAATACATCCACTAATTAACAAAACAAATTAAAAAGAAAAAGAAAACACTTCGGAATAGAACCTAAGCTACTGAGAAATGTAACATCAAACGGATGTTGACCCGACAGGAGCTATAAACGAAATGTACAAAACAAGTGTTCTACGCATAGGCTCCACGCAGACTTCCGGGTGAAAAACAATTTTATAAACAATTAAAAATACCCCTAATTAACTTTTTTCAACCAATCATAAATTTTCCCAAAAAAAAATTTCAAAGCGTTTTTCGAGCCCACTTGACTAGTATAAAACAGCTCACTTAAAGTCGATAAGGCAGTTGACTGTCGGCGTATGCACATAACGTTGCTCCTATCAAGGCAAGATCAAAGAGGCTACCGATCTCCGACCCACGCCACACCCCGCGTCAGACAGAACCAAGTCGTCAGCCAAGAATAGACTTCCAGTCCCACACCCGAATCAGCCGGCGAAGAAACAGACTTCAACCCCACGTCGGTCCTCATTTCACAAGCGAAAAGAATTATCATTTCCAGCTTTTGTTTATTTTTCAAATAAACGAAATTAATCCAAATTTTCTCGTCCGTTTTTCTTTTGCTACCATACGCTTGCTTGTGATATTTCATTGCCAAGGAATACTACAGACTACAGGACAGACAAGGAGTAACTGATACTAAACACTTCCTACCAAGGAGTACTACTGATTAACACACAAGGAGTAACTACCTAGGAATAATTACAGATCGATTGACAAAGAGTATCTTCGGGTACAACATGTTTTTTTCACTCAATACCAACAGCAAAATTAAAAACGACTAAAATGGCGACAAGAATCGTAAAATTATGCCGAAAGCATTTTGTTTTATTCACTCTTGATGGGTATTGAAATTTTTCGTTTAAACTCAATTTTTAAACATTTTTGGGCTCATTTTTGTATTCAACCATTGATGGGGCCGTATCAGGTACTACCACTCTGGGTCAGAGTGGACCTGAGAGTAATGGTGATAAAGGGTTACTCTATATTCCCCAGATATCCAAAATTAAAACCTCACCACTAGATACAGTTTAACGTCACACCCACCACACGGTTCCCCCTAGATCACCGAAGTTAAGCAGCGATGAGTCTGTTCAATACTAAATTGGGTGACCACTTGAGCAACAGCAGGTACTGTAAACAACCTTGCAGTAAAGTGTAAAAATAGAGATTAAAGAGTGTGAAAGGGAGATCGAACTTCCCGCTTTATTTGTATATTAATTTTCATCAGTAGCGAGAATTTAAGTGCTGAGTTATAATAACATACAAATAAAGTGGGAAGTTCAATCACCCTCATACACTCACATACACACACACACACACTCTCTCTCTCTCTCTCTCTCTCTCTCTCTCTCTCTCTCTCTCTCTCTCTCTCTCTCTCTCTTTACGCTCACAGAGAAACTAACATATGTAAGAGATATTTAGAGAGAGGGTGAAAGGGACAGTCAGAGTGAGAAGTAATAGATGGGTCAGTTTTTGATTGAATTGTAAATTTTAGCAAAATGATTTTAGTACTTTTAAAAAATTTTCCGTCCGTATTTATTTTTTAAATCCAATTCGCTTTGCAAACTCACTTTTTTCCTGATCACAGTTATTTATCCAGAGCTCAATGGGTGACCTAACGGGTCACTTTTTTTTAGTTTAATATATAATTGAAAAGAAGTTCTCTTAATAATTGTCAGTTTCTTATTCAGACTATATCTTTTTAAAACCATAAACTTATCTTAAGTGAAGCACTTATGTTTCTACACTGGTAAGAGTACTGATCTCACAATATATTCAGAGTTGAATTAATTGTTTTTTAAGAAACCTGACCTTTTTTGTTTATCTTTGTCCTTGTCCAACAAATACTTCTTAAAGGATATCAAATATCAGATAAACGAATAGAGGATATCAAATATCAAATAACGAATAATTCAAAGAATCCTACCAGATCAATTCCCGGATGTACTTTAGTGCCACGAGTTATATTGTAACTTCTACTTAAGTCCAATACTTTATTTCTTTTTGTGTTTCTTTTTTTGCCTTTGGCTATAGGAGGATATTTTTATTATCAAATCCATTGAAATGCAATGGCCGGGCTGACTGAATATATCAAGTGTAGAAATGGCGGGAAATGCGGAAAAGGCGGGAAGTGAAAGACGCAGAATGAATAAAATATTCATTCATCAGGGACCGGTTTAACATATTAGATAACTGTTTGTTCTTCGACTGGATGTAGAATGATCAAGACTGTTACAATCCGTTCCCGGGATACAATATCATGTGGCTTGACACACACACACACACACACACACACACACACACACACACACTCAAAAGAAAAAGAAAAGAAAGGGCGAAAGAAAGGAAGGAAGGAAGAAAGAAAAAAGGAAGGAAGGAAAAAGAAAGAAACGAAGGAATGAAAGAAGGAATGAAGGGAAAAAAGAAAGAAAGAAACGAAAGGAAGAAAAAAGAAAGAAAGAAAGAAAAGAAAAAAGAAGAAAGAATGAAGAATGAAAGAATGAAAGAAAGAAAGAAAGAAAATGAATGTATGAAAGAAAAAGAAGGAAAGAAAGGAAGGAAGGAAGGAAGGACATGAAAGAAAAAGAAAGAAAGGTAAAAAAAGAAAGAAAGAAAGGGAATGAACAAAATAAAGAAAAGAAAAGAAGAAAAGGAAGGAAGAAAAGGAAGGAAGAAAGAAAAAAAATGAATGAAGAAAAGAAAGAAAGAAAGAAAAGGAAGGAAGAAACGAAAGAAAGAGAAAGAAAGAAGAAAAAAGAAAAAGAAAGAAAAAAGAAAGAAAGAAAGAAATGAAATGACTGGAAAGAAAAAGAAAGGAAGGGAAAATAAAATAATAAAAAAATATATATCTCGCTGATTCTCGACCCAAACGATAAAATAATACCCCAAGAAAAACAGAATGGAATTCATTGATATTGTCTTATTTTTGGATAAACGAATAGATTTTTCTAAACTGAATACCAACAATAAAAATAATAAAAAGAGACACTAAGATGATTTTATTTCAACACAGTGTGAATAAATTCCATTGTAGAAATCAATCGTCATTAATCTTCGCACCAATTAGCAATAAAATAACAATTTTCTCTCAAGTTGGCAGAATGCGTTTTTTTTACGACTCTTGGCCATAGAAAATAAACAAATAAAAATACGGGTGTCAAAAAGTATTAAAATTACTACATTCATATCTCACAAGCTGTTAAACGTAATTTGCACACGCTTCGTTTTGTTAGATGAGAGAAAGAAAACTCTGATATACACAAGGTCGGCTTATTAAATGACTAGAAGCGGCTACACGGCGTCGCCAGGGTAATAGGTGACGAAGTTCCATTATGGGCTCCTACGATGGTGCAGAAATGTGTGAACTAGTGGGTTGCTTACTATTATATAATATCAACACCACAGTAGACCCTAGTAACCACGGACTTTACCGTGACGTCGGTTTACTTATTCTAGATAACAGTGCCCCTAGGAAAGGAGGCAACACACGTAAAAAATTACATTGTCGATTTTATATTACACAAGCTGTAAGATACAATTTATGTGAAAATTATTTTGTTGGATGAGACTAAGGAGATTCTGATTTATATATATATATATATATATATATATATATATATATATATATATGCTCTTCTAAGGAATGGAGCACTCTGTGACGGCCTTTACACACAAAGCGATGTGTCTATTAAAACAGTTAAAATCCCTTCCCATTCTGTATGTGAAGACAGCCTAATGGTTAGGTGCCGGACTGACACCAACGATCGGATTTTCAATTCCGGCTGTAGGTAGCTTACAAAATGTCTAGCCACACTGAAGAGACTTGATAAGTCGAAACACGTGTCTGTGGATGACCTATATATATATATATTATATAAATATATATATATATATATATATATATATATATATGTGTGTGTGTGTGTGTGTGTGTGTGTGTGAAGAGTGGGTGACTTAGCGGAGAATATATAGTATCGAGTTGGTTACAACTTCGACCGTCGATAAAATAATTAACCGTTGAAGAATCAAATCAGCATGCAGCGTTCCAACTTCTATGGGCCTATAATAATGCCTTTTATTTACTTCCGTTTGCTCTTAATTTATTAATTTAATTAATTCGTCACAGACAAACCCTGATGATCAGTACAAGGTGAAACTCGAGTAGGTTATCTGAATATACCATTTTACGTCCGAACGAGCAGGATGCGACACATGATCAATTTCTTAAGCAGAGTTTAACAGGTTTGACTACAGAGTTTTCCTTCTCCTAGACTGGTTACCTAGCCAAGATTAAAGAGCCCAGTCTGTTTTACTATTTACCCATAAATGTTGTGAAAGCATTTGGATGCATACCTTTCCCAAGGGTATTAGCGCTAAGTAAAATGCAAACTGCTTTGTCCAGGATTTGAACTCGGCCCAACAAGTCCATTTCCTACGACTCTAACCATTACACCACGCGACTCCATATATACCCAAGTGATGAGACAAATTGGAGGTGCGTGGTGTGATGGTTATCGTCATAGGAAATGGACAGGGTGAGGTGTGTTCAGTTCCTGCGCGCGACTATTTGCATTTCACATAGCACTAATACCCTTGGGATAAGTACGGATCCGACTATTCTCCCTCAAGCTGTGGGTAAATAGTAAGACAGACTGGGTTCTTCAATCTTGGTATGGCAAACAGACTGGGAGAAGAAAACCTCTGAATTAAAACCAAAGGGGCTCTATTCTCGATAGTCAAAACTACTTTGAGTGCTGCTGCTGCTGCTGCTGCTGCTGAATTCAAACTGAGACTTTTAAAGAATCTATTTCACAAGAGACAAACATGAGACCCGGTAGCCACTGGCACTGAGTCCTGAATATGACACTAAACTGAATCTGATGGTGAGGCTCCACTTCTAGATATCTGCAAGTGTGAACAGACCAGAGTGGGTCGACCAGCAAAGAATAACATTCAACAGCCCTGTGCAGATATTGGATGTCGTGAGGAAGTTTTGCCAGGAGCGATGACCAATAGGGACGCGTGGCGAGAGAAAGTCATGGGAATCCATGTTTTCAGCGCGAGACGGTGATGATGAGGATGAGTATTCATATAAAATATATATACATCTAACTTTACAACCTGTCAATTTTCATAAAGTAGTATTCATAGAAAATATATAAAAAAATCAAACTTTCTGGGGTCATAGAGCAGCCTCCCCCCCCCCCCCGAGTCCGGGGGTAATATGCGGTAGCCCTGTGGACAGCCATCAGTTGTCGATTATAATGACTTAAAAAAAAAAATTATTTGTCGTTTCGGCCGATGCGCCCTCCGACCTTCTTTGTGTATTTCTTGTCGAAACCGGGAACCTTCTTGTAGTCCTCGGGAATCTTAATCTCGAAATAGTGAGCCTTCACGGAACTTCGAACCGAACTAATTTGAGTAGATGGTTCTCACTTCATTAATCATGATTGGGTACAAGTGTTAAACTGCGTATTCTATGTTATTTTAACCTATAGTCAGGATTGAACCTGCAACCTCCAGATGATTGATACTTAAAGCTGCATTAAACTCGACCCTTATATCCGTTGCGCTATGAGTCCCGAGTCCGACAAGAAAGGCCTGAAGAAGAAGGCCAGAGGGTACATCGGCTGAAACGACGAGGACAGCAGTCGGAAAAGTCTAAATAATACAATGCAAAAGAATAGTACTGAAATATTGAAGAAGAGACCTGCTGTCACTTGATTTCCTGTGAGAGCCACCAAATATAACTCTTGTTAAAAGCCAACGAGTACAAACAATAAAAGGTTTTGAGTTCGTGGAAACAAGTTAAATGTTTTTAAGAGTTTATTACTGAGAGACAGATGGTCTTAACGTATCCAGGAAACCAGACAGAGTTATGGGTAGAACAAAATAAAGAAAGAAGAAATAATCTATCAAAGAGTTTATGTAATGGATTCCAATGGGATCAGACGATGAAGATTACAGACAAGTCATCGTTTAATCCATTCTTTTTGTGTGAATATCGATTCCCAAAGAAGACAGAGCAAAAAAAAATGTAAACAATAACAAGAGCAAATGGCAGCGCATTGTGTAATGGTTATCGTCGTAGGAAATCTTTTTTTTTGGGGGGGGGGGGTGTTTTACGGTATATCAACCTCAGTGGGTCATTTAATGCCGATGAAATTTTGAAATCAAGTCATTCTCAAATAGATACTCAATTTTTTTATAAATATATTTTTCTATTTAACCCATAGATGGGACCCTAACAGGAATTACCACTCCAGGTCAGAGTGGACCAGGGAGCAATGGTGATGACGGGGTGCTTCACATTCCCCAAACCTCCAGAACCAGAACCTCATCATCAGATAGAGTTTAACGTCATTCCCTGGATATGTAGACCCTCAGTCACTATCTTCTAGCACCCATATGATAAAAAGGGTTGGGGCTTGCCATAAGGGCAATAGGGTTGGGAAAATCATATAGATGCTTGGGCTTGACGTGACCAGCCGATTGATCGGTGGGGGTCTCTCCGACCGACCATCTAGCCCATGAAAGGGCTAAAGTTGATTATTGCAAGTCATCGACTGCTCAACCACCTGAGTTCTATCCTTAAGCATCACGGGTCGCCACCCACGGCCAGCAGGTGGCCCCATTGGGGGAGTCTTACCCCTCTGCAGAGGTGGAGTCGGTGCATTCTAACGCCCTAGCCGACAGGGCAGTCGTAGGAAATGGCCTCGGTGGCCCGACAGCACCTCTGCAGAGGGGTAAAATCCCCCTCCAATAGGGCAACCTGTAGGCCGTGGGCGGTGATCCGTAATGCTTTAGGATGGAACCCTGGTGACTGAGCAGTATGATATGCAACACTCCACTTTGTTCCTTACTTAGGTTTGGCGAGATGTCGGAGAAGCACCTTCCGATCAATCAGCTGGTCACGTCAATCACCTATATGATTGTCCCAACCCTATTGCCGTTATGGAAAGCCCCCCCAACCCTTTTTATCATATATATGCTAAAAGGCGGTGACTGAGAGTCTTGGTGTCCTGGGTTTGACGTCAAACTCTATCTGATAGGAAATGTGGAGTACCCCTTCATTACTATTACTCCTAAGTCCACTTTGACTCGGAGTGATATTACTTGTTAGGATCCCATCCATGGGTTAAATAGAAAAAATGAATTTGAAAAATATATTTTAAACATTGAGTTTGAAAAGAAAAAATCGAGTACCCATCAAGAAAGAATAGAAGAAAACGTCTTCGGCATAAAATAACCCAACAAAGGTTGAGATGTCGTAAAAACCAACCAACCAGCCAACCAACCAACCACCAACACTTAAAATAGTATTTTAAAATTGGTACTTCTTAGTATTACCTGGATTATTCGGACTATTGTCCTCATTTTCATTGTTATCTGTATAACGTTTTGGCCGATGTGCTCTCCGACCTTCTTCAGTTTAGAATGTGAGTTTAGATCCCGGCATCTGTATAGGAATCTGTATAGGAATGTAAGGTGGTTCGTCATTCGTGCCAGGTTCTTAATTTTGGCTTCCCTAGGAGTTTCATTGGCGGATTATATCGGGTCCGTACCGATTATATACTATTTCTCGGAATTAGGCTTGATAATTAGCATTACCCGGATTATTCGACTATCATCTTCATTGTTATCTGTACAACGTTTCGGTCGATGTGCCCTGAAGAAGGCCGGAGGGCACATTGGCCGAAACGTTGTACAGATAACAACGAAGATGAGAACAATAGTCCGAATAATCCGGTTAATACAAATTATCAAACTTCATCTCAAAAATTCCGAGGAATGGTACTTCTTGATTTGAAATATTTTCATGATTTTCATAGGAACCAACTACTATTGGTATCACTTCACCCGCATATTCCACAGTTTTTTTTTTTTCAATTCTCTAGCAAGGTCTAGGTATTTGTCTATCTTTTCGTTTTCTTTGATTTTCACCCTGTGATCTGCTGGAACTGAAAAATCTACCTGATGACAAGTTCTTTTTTTTTCTTTTTTTTTAAATTTTTTGAGAATTTTATGCGTTTCATTCTCAAGAAAAGATTCTGGTTTATGCATATACTATTTTGATGTATGGTCAAAACTGAGTTTTTTGCACAATTACCAGAGGATCACCTTCCCAACCCAGTCGTACCTAGCTTTGTATTCTCGTTGAGCTAGTTTGCTGAAATCGCTTAATACATGGTTTATGGTTTCATCTCTGTCATCACAAAATCTACATTTACTGTTTTGTTGTGTCTTAATAGGAAAACGGCGATGAAAATAAATGAGGATTGATATGTCACTACAAAATGAGGATTGATATGTCCATTCTTTGCCGCAAAAGTACAATGCATGGCTTGACCTTAAACTATTACCATTCTTGTTGCCATTTTAGGCGTTTAGGTCTCCTATTGGTAAAACCAATGGTTAAAAAAATGCAGTTTCAATAGTAGAAAGTCCAGGTGTAACCGACATTAAGACAATTTACCAACGACCTTGAATGCATTCTATGTCGTTTTCGATCGGTCAATGCCTGCTCTTGCTGGAGTGGTAGTACCTGTTAGGGTCCCATCTATGGGTTAAATAGAAAGAAATGAGTTTAAAAGAATGTATTCCCCAAAATGTCTTCGACATAAAATGACCCAATGGGTTGACATGCCGTAAAACCCAAATAACCAACCAATCAATCTGCTCCTGTTATTGGTAAAGTGGTGACTTTTTATACAGCTTATACCCAAACACGTAGGCGCATTGTTCAATGGTTAGAGTAATAGGAAATGGACTCGTCGACCCGAGTTCAATTCCCGGACAAAGCTGTTTGCATTTCACATAGCACTAATACCATTGGGAAAGGTTTGAATCCAAATCTCCTTCCAGCTATGGGTAAATAGCAGGGCAGATTGAGCTCTTTAACCTTGGTTAGGTAACCAGTCTAGGAGAAGGAAGCCTCTGAATTCAAACCTGTTAAACTCCGCTTAAGAAATTGACCTTGTGTCGCAACCTGCTCGTGCGGAGGGGTTGGTATATATATATATATATATATATTATATAATGTTGTTCTGGTCCAGCGGGAGAAAATTTAATATTTATAAAAAGAAGAAGGTGTAATATATATATATATTATATATATATAATATATATAATATATATAATATATATATTCAGATAGCACCTCACATGGTATATGGTTAACAAGTTATATTCGCAGACCATTATTAGTGATTTCGATTCTCACTGGGCACACCCTTCTTCGGGCCTTGTGCCACATCTAAACTAAGCTTAGTAAATAACTATACTCAGATAGTCCGACACGTAATTTAACCAATCTAATGAAGTCATAGAATATTTTAGCCATTGGCAAATCAAAGTTTCACCTTCCGGCTTTTAGCTGACTTTTATATGTTTTTTTTTCTCTTGAACATTTCGATATTGTCGAAATAAAGAATGGTTTCTTTGATTCAGCTTAAAACTGCCTCCAGATAATGAAACCAGAATTATGCACAGCCCCCCCCCCAAAAATTTTTTTTTTTTAAACCGCCGGTTAAGCGTCTTAATTTTAAAAAATACGTCTAAGTCTGAAGAAATAAACAAAAAAGACAAATGAAATTTGGTAAAACATAGTGAAAAGTTTTATAAAAATAATGTAATGGAGATTAGGTGCCTGCCTGTCTGTAACCGAAACAACATCACTGCTTACGTCACGATACCCTCAGAAATTGCATAAGTTTATAAATTAGTATTCAATTTATAGTCATAAATACATGGAATAAATCTTATTTATTAACGATGTCTCTATGAAAATCTAAGTTAGATTTGTCTCAAAATCGCCCATGTTACTAGTGCGTTCAAAATCCTTCAATGTGTCTTATAGATCACTAAGAAATAAAGATTTACATAATATAAGGTGTGGTTAATTTATATGCTGGTTTTAACAAAACCAGGTTTAATAAATAATTACTTAGTATTATTGATCTCTAACATTATTGTTTTATTCTCCAACGTATTAAAATCAATCCTATGAGTGATTTTATATTGAAACCAATTAAAATATGATAATCTTTTTATATGTGTTTTATTTAGTTTCGTAAGTATATATTTCGTAAGTATATATTTCATTACGTTAAAACGTAAATACTTACTCCGAAGGGCGCATATTCTTGCTAGTGAAAATAATGAATTGACTTTTAAAAAAGAAAATAGGGCGTGAAACTGACAGATTTGACCTTTACAGGACTTTGCGCATGCGCATGTGTGTGATTTATATCGATGCTTAACCTGTGAATGAGATTAATAGAGACTAACAGGACCTGTGAATATACCACAGTATGATAATTTAATCATTATATCGTTTGATATGTCTATTTAAGAGCTATTGCTAAATACTTCAATATGTAAAAAGTATAATATAATAATCATGATTTAACTTTCTCTCACTCTTTTTTTCCTTCTTTTTCTCTTTTCAAACAGATTAGCGCCATCACTTCTGCGCGCTCACCTTTCCCAATCTCTCTTTCTTTCTTATCATATTTTCTGTGTAGCATGCCCTTTTTCTCTCCTTTCTTTCTTTATAATAAAAAGAATGGTCCATTATTTAGCTGAGGTGACGACACTCATAAGAAATAAGAATTCGGTGGATAAGCAACACCAGATAATCAGGATTTAATTTTTGCATTTCATCTTGGACGATTCGGGTGATCTCATTTTTAAGCAGAGGGTACTTTTAAGAAACACAAATATTAATATATATATATATATTAAATACAAACTGATTCTTAAATAGATATGGTTAAAAATTATTCGTATTCGATAGGACCGTGTGCCAAAAAAATGTTTTTTTAAACAACCAAAAAACCAAAAAAACAACTACACAAAAATGTAAATCTGAATCTACAATAAATACGATTCCCTAACCTTTCGGCATAAAATAACCTAAGAAGGATTGACATGCCGTTAAAATCAATCAATCAATCAACCAACCAACCAACCAACCTTTGCAAATTTACTTATATAAAGAATAGCCACCTAGGAATCGCAAGGTTCCGGGTTCGATATCGGTCAGCGCATGAGTAGCACACCTTGCGTAATCTGATCCGTGCGGTAAAGCATCTCAAAACAGGTGGTAGGTGTGTGGTCTACCCCAGACGCAAAAACAATCTACCTGCTCTAGCGCTTGCAAAAAGGAGTCAGACTCCCTCTCTGTTCGGCTGATACCGACAATGGGCCACTACTTAAAACTATAATTCTTTACAAATGACGGTAGACGAGACTTCACGTGACTAGAGTCCGAGAATAGAGTCGTACACGCTGAAGTGTCTCACTAATTGTAACTTTGTTCACTTTTGTCGCAGCTGCCGGCGGCTCTCTCTCTCTCTCTCTCTCTCTCTCTCTCTCTCTCTATATCTATCTATATATATATATATATATATATATCTGTGGAGTTGAATTGATTTCGAATTACTTCCTGATAAATGGATTTAGCTGCTTGTTCAATTAATTTACGAGGACGTCCTATTCGCGGCAGATCCGTAGTCAGGCAAAGTTGCTTCCAATGTCTTTCATTCTTTTTTTTTTTTTTTTTTTTGATTTTACGGGATGTCAACTGTTGCTGGGTATTTTATGCCGAAGACTTTTTGTTCTATTCATACTTGATGGATATTGAAAATTCTTTTTTTTTAACTCATTTTTTTTTCAAACACATTTTTGTTAACTCATTTTCTTCTATTTATCTTAGAGATGGGACCCTAACAGATACTACCACTCCGGGTCAGAGTGAGCCTGGGAGTAATGGCAATGAAAGGGTACTCCACATTCCCCAGAGCTCCAAAATTGGAACTTCACCATTTGTTGCAGTTTAATGTTATTCCCGGGATACAACTTAACACAAAGGACAGAGCTCTTGCTTGAAACCCTAAGGATGGCCACAAAAATGGATTCACAGTCACAGGAGGCGCTGTAACTTCAGGGGCACAATAATTATATAGTCTTCCGAGACTGCAATGTCAATACAATATATATATATTTATTTATTCATATTAACTAATACAAATGAAAAGTCTGTCTAACCATTGGTTTCTGAATATCACTTTTTGGGTGTTATTCGTCGTCAGAGACGTTCACTTTATATATAATATATATATATATATATATATATATATATATATATATATATTGATACCTTGACTTACGAGTGTCCCAAAGTTACGAGTTACGAGCTGTCACTCGATCGAATTTTTGCTTTGCGTTGTGAGCTAAAATCTCTGGTATTAGCGAGATTCAGGTACGCTTATGTTAATAAGTTTACTAAAAACATTTAAATTTTCAAATTTATTACACCAAAGAAAAATATTATATATAAAATAATAGACATTAAAACATTACAGCAAATAAGTCATTACATTCTATTGTATTATTTTGTATTTTATAAAATACAGTGCTATTTTTCTTATTCAAAGAAACCTAATTAAAAGATTAGGGTGTTTGGAAAGGTGCTGGAACGGATCGTTGCCATTTAAGTTTAATTCAAGAGGGAAAATTGATTTGATATACGAGGAAATTGAGTTACGAAATGAACGAATTAAACTCGTAAGTCAAGGTACCCATTCATTTTTATTAAAAAAAGGGACTCGGGTTGGGACGGTACCAAGTGCACCAACTGCAATTGATATCACTTTCATCCTTATATTCCGCAGCTTTTTTCAATTCTCTAGCAAGGTCCAGGTATTTCTTTTCGTTTTCTAGACCCATATCTGCTGTTGCTTAAGTGGTCATCCAATTAAGCATTGAACAGGTTCATCGCTGCTTAACTTCGGTGATCTAGTGGGAACCGGTGCTTTCAGCGTGACTTGACCGTAATAAGAGTTTTTAGAATGGCTAAGTCGGTCGCCTAAAAATCTAGGAAATGAGTTTAAAGCTAGTAAAGTAAGTAAACTTGGCAGAGTGGCTTATTGTCGGTATCAGCCGGACAACGAGGGAGTCTATCCCCTTTTCGCTAACGCTAGACCAGGAAGATTGTTTATGCTGTTCACTACACAGATCAGATTACCCAATCTGTGCTATTCATACGCTGAGCTGGCGGTGACCGGTATCGAAACCGGAACCTTGCGATTCCGAGGCGGGTGCTCTACCGACTGAGCTAAACCGGTCAAAACTTGTGCAATCTTAAGGTGATTTCTCTGCGGTGGTAGGTGAACAAAATTGGAGTTAATTTCTGGGGGGAAAAAAGACTTATATCAAATTATTCGAAACGTCTGACAGCCGTCAAAGGAAATTATGTATACGCCATTAAATACTGAATGCTATTTATCGATTAGAGTCCAAAAAATTGTGTGTGCTGCTTGTATGTTGAATTTGTCAATGAATTTAAGTGTAGGCAAATATTTCCTTTTCCTTTTAACTTATAGATGGTATATCTTAAGTAATTACTATATCCAGGGGGAATTTAAAATTAGTAGCAATAAAGAAACTAGCGGGACCCGTGGAATTTCCACGAAACGAAATAAAAATCAAGAGGAGCTATTTAACCCAGAAACAATGATTTACAATTTCATCTACCTATACATACATAAAGGGCAGTTGTGTGTATGTGTATGTCCAGAGGAAACCTCGAAAGTAATACAATTAATGACAAAGTAAATATATATACACATTAAATATCACCAGTTCTTGTTTTTTGAGCAAAAATAATGAAGTAGGAAGATACTTAAAAAAATCAAATTTAAATGATAATAACATAGATTTTTTTTGCATCAAATAGCAATAAATAATACAAAAAAATGATAATTTAATTATTACAATGTTTGATATGTTTACTTAAGAGCTATTACCAAATAGTTCAATATGTAAAAAGTATAATAATCTTGATTTAACTCTCGGTCATATTTTTCTTTCTTTCCTTCTTTTCGTTATGTTTGATTGGAAGAGATTAGCATTATCGTTTCCACGCATTCACCCCCTTTCTCTATCTTTCCGCTACTCTCTCTTATTTTTTCTTTCTTTCATGTTATATTCTGTGTAGCATGTGCTTTTTCTCCCCTTTCTTTCTTTATAATAAAAACGGACATTTTAACTGTATATACAATTGTTCTAATGAATTTGCAGCTATAACAATTTTATACAAAGTGTAATGATTACTAGCAGGACCAGTGGATATACCACAGTATGATAATTTAATTATAACAATGTTTGATATGTTTGATATGTTTACTTAAGAGCTATTGCAACTTTCTTATATTTTTTCTTTGTAGCATGTCCTTTTTCTTCCCTTTCTTTATAATAAAAACAGAATAGTTACTTGAAATCATATTATGGCTTGCAAAAAAGTACACTGACTTCGGCATTAAATAACCCAAGAAAAATTGACCTTAAACCAAACACTGGACTGTTTAAATATTTTACCAAATATTGTAGGGCGGTCCCTTCACACACACTTATGGGATTGCAAGAGGTTTTGGTGTTTTAAGGTTTAAAGGTAGCTGGATATTCTCGGTGCGTGTTCTTCGGGTTTTGCTTTTAACCCCATCACATTTGGTGATCGCGCTGAAAAGGAAGGAATTCAAGGAACGAAAAGGAAAGAGACAAAGGCAGAAGGTGGTTTTCTAACTTAGGCTTTATTCACCGGACATAGACGCCTGTGGCAAGGGAATATCTCTCTGGTCGTGGTAGCGCTACACACAGTTATGATCTAAACTAGAATGACCAACGGATTATTTTGGTCCTTTTCCTAGCACATGCGCGGAGGGTTCTTCCGGTGAAGGCTCATGGAAGTTTATTCTTTTTATTTATTTTTTTACTTTAATTTTATTCTAACTCCTCCCACACCCAACCACCCCCGATCCCGCCCTATCATGTCCTCATTTTCCCGAAGCAAATGGTTATTATTAGATATGAATAGTTATTTGAAATCATATAATTACTTGTTTGTTTGTTTTGTTTTACGGCATATCAACCTTGGTGGGTCATTTAATGCCGGCAAAGTTTTGAAAGATTCGTAGCGATAGTTTGGAAGAATTCTTTTTTATAAAAAACATTTTCTATTTAACCCATAGATGGGACCCTAACATGTAGTACCAATCCGTGTCAGAGTGGATCTGGGAGCAATGGTGATGAAGGGTTGCTCCACATTCTCCAGACCTACAGAACTGGAATCTCACCATAAGAGTTTAATATCCTACCCAGGATATGAAGACTCTCAGCCACTGCCTTCTAGCATCCAACCGTTGGGTTGCCATAAGGATAATAGGGTTGGGACAATCATATAGGTGTTAGGGCTTGACGTCCTTTGTGTCAAACAGATCTAGGCTTAGCAAATGACTACACTATTAGATGTTTATGAAGAGTTGACATGACGTGTCGTGATTTTTTTATTATTAAAACTAGCAGGACCTGAGGATATATCACAGTATGATAATTTAGTTATTACAACATTTGATATATTTTACTTCAGAGCTATTACTAAATAGTTCAACATGTAAAAGTATTATAATCTTGATTAAACTCTCTCTCTCTCTCTCTCTCTCTCTCACTCACTCACTCACTCACTCACTCTTTTTTTATTTATTTCTTTCGTTTCCTTCTTTTCATCTTTTTATTATGTTCGATTAAAAATGATTAGCGTTATCGCTTCCGCGTTCTCATCCTTTCTCTCTATATTTTCCCTACTCTCTTTCTTTATTATATTTTTCTGAGTAACGTGTCCTTTTTCTCCCCTTTCTTTCTTTATAATAAAGACAGAATGGTCTCTCTCTCTCTCTCTCTCTCTCTCTCTCTCTCTTCTCTCTCTCTCTCTCTCTCTCTCTCTCTGTTATAATGTCTTGCCAAAAATAAAAAAATAAGACTGACTTCGGTATTACTCCCAGAAGAGTTGAGGTTAAACCAAGCACTGGGCTGTTTAAATATTTTACCAAATATTGTAGGACGGTCTCTTCACACACACACCCCAACCACCCCCGGGTCCCAGCCTATCATGTCCTCATTTTGCTGTATAGCAAACTTGTATGTGTTATCTGCACATGAATTCACTTTTATCTGCTGTATGTTGCAAAGCTGTGTCATCACATTTCCCTCTCCTGCGTTTGCCATGCGCTAATCACGTGACTGACACGCGCGTTCTCATTATCGCCTGTTTTTTGTTTTGTTTTGTTTTTTATTTATTTTTATTTTTTTATTTAACACCCGCCGCCCACCCTTTGCAGCCGGCAATATCGGAAGGCAATGTGGACGACACTACCTCGACGACAGCGACGACATCGTCGGGGAAAGAGTAAAAACACTAATATCGCCGACATTTTTACAACCGAAGTGAATTTTGGCCTTCTTTTGCGTACTTTACACACCTGTTGTCTTGTGCCATCATAAATTAAGCTTGGTAAAATATCCGAAAGCAATCGTGATTTAAAAAAAAAAAAAAAGCCGTAAACGTTTGTATTTTCATTTCGAAGAAGATACACTTCATTTCAGAAAGTGCAAATCTTTTTTTTTTTTTTCAATCTGAATTTATTTATCAAAATTGAGCATTCATATATATATATATATATATATATATATAAGTCGGAGTGGTCTAAAGTCGGTATCAACCAATCAGCGAGGGAGTCTATACCCTTTTCACTAGCGCTAGACCAAGGAGATTGTTTTGGCATCTGAGGTGGAGCACCACACCTACCATCAGCTCCTTACTTTACCGCACAGATCCCTGGGCTACTCATACGTTGAGTTGGCGAGGACCGGAACCGAACTAGGAACCTTGTGGTTTCTAGCCGAACGCTCTACCGACTGAGTTAAATCCGCCAAGCAAACAAATATATCTACTTCTGGATTCTTTAAAAAAAACGATTTAAAAGAGCTCAATATAAAGAGCTAAATACACGTTTAAAAACGAATGGCTTAAAATGTCCGACTGCAGTTTCTCGCCTTAACGCGAATTTTTAGGGTCCCTGAAAATTCGCGTTACGGTGAGATTCTTGTTGATAAGCGAAACTATTAATAGGTATATCTGACTCATTAGGTTTAACTTTATTATTTGCTCTACTTGGGTATTGAGCACTTACTACATTTTAGCTTTAGATAATCTTAGCGTTTATATATATATGAAGTTTGGTAGTATATTTTTACTATCAAACTATTTGCCGGGTTTAGATTATCACAAATAGAATCATCCTCAACTTATCTGTCTATTGGATAATTATGTAGATGTGTGTGTGTGTGTGTGTGTGTGTGTGTGTGTGTGTGATTGAAAATTGAGGAAATGCGGATAAAACACAAAGCAACTTCGTTCAAATTATATTTCGCCTCTGTATGTAACGAAGCTTTGTCAAATTTATTTTGAAGACAATTGAGATTCCAGTCTGCTTTTATGCTGAAAAAGGTAATTGGGAGGGGCAGAAGTTAAGCGAAGACATAGTGCTTGGTGATTGTCAGTTTATCACCTGTACGATCATCGGACCAAGTGGAATGCATGCGGTGGCTGTCCCTCTATATACTGTTGTGTAAGGTATGATGGGAAGGGTGATCTAGTTTGGGGGGGGGTTCTGGGAAGGGTGTTTTTGTTTATACTGCATAGTTATTTACCTAACTTTGGTATACCCAAAATTCGGCTGCTATTCATTTTAAAAACGAATTAAAATTAATTAAATCGATTATTTAAGGTCAATTTTTGTCTAAGTAGAAAAGTAGTAACATAAGAGCATCACTAAAAAAAAAAAAAAAAGAAAAAAAAAGAAAAATAATATTACACATGTACTATATTTTTAAACATTTAAATCGATTTTTCGGTCAATTTCGATCGCGTATTGAAACGATGGCGTGTTTACAAAATTAATGTAACATTCGCGATTGAAAAAAACTACCAAAATCAGGGAATTATCCGATTTTAATGAAATTTTCAGTATTGATTTATCACTTAATGAATTTTATAATGCATCGGTTATTTCATTTCAAAACTTTAGGTATTTCTGATATAATAAATTAATATATAAAATTCATTTTAAATATGAACAGCATGATTTTAAGCTTAAAATGTCATATCATTAGATTCTAAAAAATATTTTTAATAACTACTTATTAGTATCAATCATCCATATTTTTTGGTCGAAAACAGTATTAGAAATTTAGCACTCCCGTCCCTTTTAAACGGAACAAATGTTGATGTATATTTTTTCTTTTATAAAATAATAGCCAATTAAATAATTATCGAAATGAGTAAAAAAAAAATTTTTTTAGTTTTTATTTTCATTTTATTTTCCGATTTTTGGTACTTATTTACTACCCGAGCAGATTCTTTTTTTTTTTTAAATGTTTTTCCATTCACACCTTCGGTTTTTTGTCTTTTTATTTATGCAGAAAAAAAAAGTATCAATCACATATATACCACACCGATATTTTGCGGCCCAAAAACAAGAGGTTAAGTTAAGTGACCTGAATATATATATATATATATATATATATATATATATATATATATACCAATAGTTCCTACCTATACCAATTCCTACGCTACTATAATACCATCAAACCTGAAGATGGCAAATCGACATAAAGCGCTCGTAGAGACAAATATGTCACTCGAGGTTTAATGCTGCCAAAAGAGAAGAAATCTTCCTTACGACATAGGAGTTTTTTTAAACAACCTGTCGCAGTTTTAGAGCTCAATGTGTGCTCTTATTGTTAGAGTCACAGAGCAAATTTATAAGTAAAGAAATAACAAAAGACTTAGAGATTTAGCATTATAGCCTATTTTACAAAGTGTCTAATTCTCCCAGCTCATCAGATGCGAATGATGTATTCTTTATTACTTTTAATCCATTTGAAAAAAATTTATAGAAAAACCCAGGCCCCATAACTTAAATTAAATTAAATTTAACGTAATGCAATATAACTTAAGCAGGTCCACCATCCAAATAAAGAGGAATTAATATATAATTTGAATTAATTAAATTATTAAGTACAGAAAACAGGTTTTCTCGGGTCTTCATATGTATATATGTTTTTCTATATATGTATATATATGTGTGAGAAATGTGAGGAGGTTAATCCGACAATATATGTGTGTATATTTGAGTGACTTTGAAAGGAAAAAGGAAGGGAAATAAATAAATAAAATAATAACAAAATAAAATAAATTAAGGTAAATAGGTACACATGAAGAATAAACATACAACTAATTAAATGAACTGGGGTTGCCCATTTAGCTAAAATTGGAATAGATTGATTTAACAGAAATTCCTAACAAATTACTGACAAATATCTTTTTTATTGCCTTACAGCTGAGCAGACAGGACAATATAAACAAAAAAATCTGTTTTCAAATGCCTTAAAAGTAATAAAGAATTCATCATTCGCATCTGATGAGCTGGGAGAATTAGACATTTTGTCTAAGCTACCCGAAATAGGCTATAAGCAAAATCTCTAAGTCTTTTGTTATTTCTTTACTTATATATATATATATATATATATATATATATAATATATATATATTACACACATATACACATATTATTTAGCAGCCGCTAAGATAACTAGTAGTATTCTTCTGAGGATGGGAATTTCTTCCCGAAATATTGAGAAATAAATGATTAACAAAAAACATCATAGTACCTTCTTTTTTCTTTACACTCGCATTGTGACAGCCTTCAAAATATATATATTCTTATTATAATTCATATTGACTTAAATTTCTAAGAGAATGGTAGCTTAAGGCCTCAGAAGCCCTGGAAGCTGAGTTGATGAAATGTACCAACTGTTACTAGGGAGATAGAATTATGAAAATCATAATCAAGGAAAAACGACCAATAAAAATGTATCGATTAATTTGGAAAAGAAAATTCTTGCAAGCGAATACGTCAAATCGTTTTAACGGATGGTTGGCCAATAGGTGAACAGGAAACATATTCGTGAGAGTTCCGGGTGGTAATCGAGATAACACTTAATTTGGCTACTGTTATTCGGCGTATATCTACTATAAAACTACTGATTTATTCGATTGTTTCTTTGCATTTAATGCAAGAACAATCGGTTTAATCTAACGTATTTAACAAGCGCCAGGCCTCAGCGATAATGTGATTGTTATTGAAAGGTTATTTTAAGGACGATCATCTATCTATACATATATAAAGGGCAATTGTGTGAATCTGTATGTCCGGAGGAAACTTCGAAAATAAAACAATTAACGACAACGTAAATATATATATACGCATTAAATATCACCAGGTTTGGTTTTTGAGCAAAAATAATAGAGATTTGATTTATATTCGTGAAGATAATTAAAAAAATAAAATTTAAATGATAACAGCATGGATTTTTATTTCATTTAATATTTTAGATATTAACATTAACATTAACATTTATTTTCAGAATAGCTAGATCAATGCAAGGTCTATTTTTACATAGAGATTTAAATGGGGCATCCCACGAGGATTCAACTCACGATTCAGTAATAATGAATCTGCGGGATTAACTTAAAAAATCTCCCTCTACCCAAGCGACACTGCTGCTAGTATATAATATAATTGATGATACCCAATCCCAAAAACCAGACTACGAACGTGTATACCGATATACCCCAAAGCACTGTAACCTTTGTCAAGGAGAAAAGAATAGCTATAATAGCTTCATAAAACAAAATAAAAACCTAAAAACGATCAGAGCTCGTGTCCAATTGTAGACATGAAAATAAATTCTTGCTAAACCACCTGAAATCTATTGACTCCAAAGACTAATAACAAATAAAATAAAACTAATAGATAGAACTGAAATAATGAATTTAAACTTTTTAAACGAATTAATAAAAATGAATAAATAAATAAAAATAAAATAAAAAATAAAATAATGATAAATAAAACAAAAAATATGATATTGTAAATGTATAATAAATGAATATACAAACATAATAATAATAATAATAATGATGATAATAATAATAATAATAATAATAATAATAATAATAAGAAGAAGAAGAAGAAGAAGAAGAAGAAGAAGAAGAAGAAGAAGAAGAAGAAGAAGATAGACAAACACTGGACCTTGCCAGAGAATTGAAAAAACTGGGATATGAGGGTGAAAGTGATACCAATTGTAGTTGGTGCACTAAGAACCGTCCAAAAGAGCTTGGAAAAAAAGACTGGAGAAAGTGGAAATCTGACAAAGAATTGAGACCATCAAGACAACTGCATTGTTGCAATCTGTCAGAATACTTAGAAGAGTCCTGGAGATCTGAGGAGACTTGTTGTCACTCAGACTCCAGTGAATGACCATCAGCTAATGCTGGCGTGAAAAACTCTATAATAATAATAATAATAATAATAATAATAATAATAATCTTCCACACTACGAATAAATAATAATAATAACCTTCCCAACTACGACTGGGTTGGGAAGGTGATCCACTGGGAATTATGCAAAAAATTAAATTTTAACCATACAACAAAATGCTATATGCATAAACCAGAATCTATTCTTGAGAAATATAAAATTCTCTGGGACTTTGAAATAAAGACGGATCACCTTATCCCAGCAAGAAGACCAGACCTAGTGTTGATAAACAAAAAAGAAAGAACTTGTCAACTGGTGGATTTTGCAGTTCCAGCAGATCATAGGGTGAAGCTAAAAGAAAATGAAAAAAATAGACAAATATCTGGACCTTGCCAGAGAACTGAAAAAGTTATGGAATATGAAAATCAAAGTGATACCAATTGTAGTTGGTGCACTTGGAACGGTCCCAAAAGGATTGGAAAAGGGTTTGGAAAGTCTGGAAATCAGAAGAAGGATTGATACCATTCAGAACACTGCACTGCTGCAATCTACCAGAATACTCAGAAGAGTCCTGGAGACCTGAGGAGACTTGTTGTCACTCAGACTCCAGCGAAAGTCCATCAGCTAACACTGATGTGAAAACTCAAAAGGAGTAAATAATAATAATAATAATAATAATAATAATAATAATAATAATAATGGGAGTTTGAGATACTGACGAATCGTCTAATCCTGGTAAGAAAACCATACCTAGTGATAATTAACAAGATAACTTGTCATCTCGTGGGTTTTGCCGTCCTGTTGGATCACAGAGTGAAAGTAAAAGAAAGCGAAAAGATAAACAAATACCTGGACCTTGCCAGATAACTGAAAAAACTGGAATATGAGAGTGAAAGTGATACCAATTGTAGTCGGTGCCCTTAGAACGATCCCCAAGAGTTATTGATCATAATTCTCAATTCTTTCTCTGATTTCCAATTGCTCTCGTCTGTTTTCTAGAGACCATTCAGACAACAGCATTGTTAATATCAGCTAGAATATTTGGAGACCTGAGGAGACTTTTTGTCTCAGACTCCAGTGAAAGACCATATCAGCTTGGGCTGGTGGGAAAAAAACCGGTGCCCTTGGAATGATTCCTAAGGAGCTGTAAAAGAGTCTGGATGAACTGGAAATCAGAGGAAGAATTGAGACCACCAAAACAACAGCATTGTCATGATCGACTCATAAGAGTCCAAGAGATCTGAGAAGACTTCTCGTCCCCCCGAATCCAGATAGATAGACAGAGAGAGAGAGAGAGAAACAGACAGACAGAGGGACATAGGCTATTTAGAGGCCAATAACACAAGAAGAAGAAGAAGAAGAAGAAGAAGAAGAAGAAGAAGAAGAAGAAGAAGAAGAAGAAGAAGAAAACACAAGTTATCAGAAAGAGAGAGGGGAGAGAGAGAGAGAGAGAGAGAGAGAGAGAGAGAGAAAGAAGAAGAAGAAGAAGAAGAAGAAGAAGGAGGAGGACACAAGTTATCAGAAAGAGAGAGGGGAGGAGAGAGAGAGAGAGAGAGAAAGAAGAAGAAGAAGAAAAAGAAGAAGAAGAAGAAGAAAACACAAGTTATTAGAAAGAGAGAGGGAAGGAGAGAGAGAGAGAGAGAGAGAGAGAGAGAGAGAGAGAGAAGAAGAAGAAGAAGAAGAAGAAGAAGAAGAAGTGAGATACAGTAATCAATCTCAGCCAATCGTCTTATCGGACACATTTTTTCCTTGTTATTCTGGGCGATTATCTTACCCAAGAGAGTGACCATTTAAATTCCCGCCCTGTCTACATATATCACCGGCTATTCTATGTACTAGTAAGTGTATGTGCCCTCCGTGCGTAATTAAGGAAATATATTAAATTAGAAAAACTAACGAAATTAAATAAGAGCGCATATAAAAAGATTACACTCATTTTAATTATATTTTAATTATTTTTTATATAAAATGAATCTCCTTAGTAAGCCCTTGGATTTAGATGTTTTATTAAATATCACTTAGATTCTACTAAAGGGGTTAGTTGATTAATTGGTTGGTTGGTTGGTTGGTTGGTTAGATTTTACGACATGTCAACTCCTATTGGGTTATTTTATGCCGAAGACGTTTTGTTTTATTTACTCCTCATGTCTCCTGAAAGCACCGGTTCCCGCTAGATCACCGAAGCAGTGATGAACCTGTTCCATACTTAGATGGGTGACCATTTAAGCAACAACAGGAACTGTCAGCAACTTAATATCAACATGACTCGATTCGGCATTAAATAACCCAAAAAGGGTTGATATGCCGTAAAACAAGCAAAACAACCAACCCAACCTGATGGGTACTTAATTTTTTTAAACTTATTTTCTTCTATTTAATCTATAGAGAGGACACTCACAGGTAATACCACTCCGCAACTTAAGGGGTCAAAATATACTAATTCAAGAGTCTACAATGCAATCATCGCATAAATACCTGCCACATTCTTACTCTACTGCTAATTTGACGATAAAAAAACTGTCTTGCTGTCTTAACACTGAGGAACACAAGGATCATAGGATTCAAGATACACGGAGCAATGGAAAAGCATTATTGGATACTACACAACACGGATCAAATTTTATACCACAAGGGATCTCCACTATAAAGTGCTCTTACCTGCGAACGTAGGTGAATATATATGTAGGTTGAAATCTGGGTAATTTATGAGGAAGTGCGTCCCGGTCCCCTGTCTCCGAAATTGCTGCCCGGTGAATTTTAAAATAACGACCCCAACCTTCGGCGCCACATCGGTGTTACTTGAAAGAAAATAACCAACTTAGGGCTTTAAATGTGTCCAAAAACCCAGGCAGATAGATTCCACCAGCGGTTCCACGAGGCAGCGATTTGAAGGGCTCCAAGAAATCACCCTAAGATACCTGATATCTTCTTCAACGCACCGGTAAGTCCCTTAAACTCAGCTTTATATACAGGAAGTACTTTATATTGGTATTTGTTGTTTCATGTGCTGGCCAATAAATTGTTTGAATTAAAGGAAATATTAATTCCTTTCTTGTTGTTGTTAGCCTTAGAATTGAATGATATACTAACACAATACTGTTATAAGAAGTTATTATTGTTTCAGCTTCTGTTAAGATTAGGGGGCTTCGACTTCTGAACCGATGAGTGAGGTAAAATGAATTGTGCGGTCACAGAGGGCGTTCTTCTCCACAGGCAGCTCCCGTCCTCTCATTTAAAAAGGACAGGGTCGGGTTTATTGCACGGAGCCCGAGGCGCCCCTGAAGAGGAATGCCACCGGGAACCACTACTTTCTGCACTGGCCACAGAGTGAGCTTCGGTTTATGTGTGGCTCTCAACGTTAAAAAGACCTTGTGTTAATCCAGCCTGGTGGGAGGTTTAGAATTATGTAGGTTGAAACGTTCATATCTATGAAACTTTATACAAGCAATTATGATAAAGCCAGTTGACAATTTTTAGAATGTGTATTTTAGGGGGGGGGTTACTTACCCATAAGCGATTTCATGACATATTGAATTTTGGAATCCCCAATTTCTTGTCTTTGAAACAGCGCAGCGACCGGCATTACATATACCACCGGAACCACTGATGCCTAAAAGGTTACCTGTCGTCTTCCAGCTGAAATCTGTTAAGATCCCTTGGCTATTTTTAGGCTGCAGGTGAGAGCACTTTATAGTGGAGATCCCTTGTGGCATAACGTTTGATTCGTGTTGTGTAGTATCCAATAATGCTTTTCCGTTGGTCCGATGATCCTTGTGTTCTTCAGTGTTAAGCAGAATCATTGGTCGTTGATCCGTTCGTACATGTTAAGCACGAGCAACTGAACGCCTTTCAATGAAGGCCTTTAAATAGTTAACCAAGCACGTATTCGTGCGTGTTTATTGACCGATTGAATCCATGCGGCCACGGAGAGTCTATAAATTTAGGTTGTGACCTCCAGCACACCTTATATACCACAAATAATCCAACAGCCACAACTGCTTCTTATAATATGTTATGAGGCTTCAGAGAAACCTCCGAACGTAGGTGAATATATATGTAACAAAATTCAACAAAGAGGTACATAACAAAATACAGACTTTATTGTCTGAGCACATTTAACATAAAATACAGATACAAAACAGTTATGACTAACGTCCTGAGAAATGAAGAAAGGCTACAAAAGGGAGAATAGAAGAGTCACTTACTGTATAGTTTGGGGGTGCAATCCCCACCTAAGCCTTAATGGACAGAGACACAACTTTTCTAGTGCATCTTTGTGGATGCCAGATGAAAGAGGGAGAGAGCTTCACGGGCTGGGTTTAATTAGCCAGGTAGTAATGCCATCTAGTTGCAAGCTCTGGCTGCAAGGGAAGATAACTGTTTTCCACCCAACTTCAACCCGAAAATGGAAGACAATCGCTACATTGCAATCACAAAAAAAACAACGTTATTCTGACTTGTAAAAACTGACTCACTCACTGCTGTCGGTTGTAAAACATTTCTTTGCCGCGTAAAAAAAAAGAGACACAAATCAGAGACAGACCAATTTTTTCCCGCTTAAAACCTCTCTTAATCTTAATGCTCATTCTCCCCCCCCCCCGCCTCACACAGCCTTCATCTACCGGTCGTTTAATATCAACCACACCCGAACTTCAAAAAAATAATAAACATATATGAATATATAAATTTATATAAATAACATATATAAATAAATAAACATATATAAAGTTATATAAATAACGTGTATAATATATAAATATACATAAATATATAAATTTATATAAATAAATATATTCAAAAAATAAATAAACAAATAAAATAGAATAAGCAATCAGTATCGTTTACGCCATTTAGGATATTTTTTTCTTCAAACTGAGAAATCTTCATCTGAGCGTCTTCAACTTGCCATTCACCATAACTGTTTTAATTATCATTTCACTCCTTGCAAGTTTTTTCACGCCAGTTTGGAAGCCTTTTGCTGAAGTATTAATGACAGCAAGGTTCATAAAATAACCCTAGACGGGTTGACATGCCGTTTGTTGACTTTTTATTATAAGGTGTGTGCTAGATCCTCGCCCCTACTTATAGACTGGGCGAAATAATGTTATATATTCCTTGGCCAATCACTGGCAGTACTCTGAGGCTGATACAATACTTAATCCACCCTACTGGTCATAATTACTGCACCACTCTTAGACGAGGGATATAGGATTAAATCACTGGATCTTTACCAATACGCAGGATAGGACTTATACGATTACCAAAGGATCACCAAAGGATTCCATAACATAGGACTTTCTTCAAGCGCTATTTCAACTGGCCACGGATGGCACTTAAAAACTTTATACCGTTAAAATCAATTAATCAATTAATCAAAATCCCAGAAGTGAGAACACATCCCTGCAATCCCCAGAATTGGTGTCTCACCATCAGATGAGTACATCGTCACTTATTACACAATATCTTCAGTTTTCAGGCAACGCGTTGATATTTCTTTATCATTTCATTGTTTTTTTGTTGTTTTTTTTTGTTTTTTAATTTATCTATGTGGTTTCCTAGAATAGCAATATCAGTTATCTTACGGTCAAGTCATACTGAAAACTCATCGTCGAAGTTAAGCAGCAATGATCCTGCTCAGTTATTTCGATGGGTGACTACTCATCAAATTTCAAAAAGTAATGCCATTTTCTTTATTTTATGTGAAGTTTTAAAAAAATAAAACTAAGGCTTACATTGTGACCGTAACGAGGCTCAGAGCAAGAATCCGACGAATGAGACCCAACTTGCCAATCGACAATGTCCTCCTTCTGCATGATAATGCTCCACCATACACAATCATCAGGACAAGGGAGAAAATCGCCTCATTCTGGTGGACAACTTTACCGCATACTCCATACTCACCAGATTTAGCACCTTCAGACTATCATCTTCTTGGCCCCATGAAAGAAGGTTTGAGAGCAAACATTATTCCAGTGACGAGGAAGTGAAATCTGTAGTGAAGAAGTGGCCCAAAGGACAGTCAACAGAATTTTACGGGGCAAGGATACATGCTCTCATTCGAAGGTGGAACATTGCTATTGAGAGAAACGGTGACTATATGGAGAAGTAGGGATGTGAACCACAGAGGACCAGCTTCATTTTGATATATGATACATGTTCCTGTGTTGGTAATTATACCTGCCCTAAACAAAATGGCATTACTTTTCGAGTCACCCACGTATGTCCGGATGAGACTATGAAAATAAAACAATTAACCACAATATAAATATATATACACCTTAAATATCACCAGTTCTTGCTTTTTGTGCAAAAATTATGAAGATTTGATTTACATTCGAAGATATTTAAAAATTAAAATATACATAGAAATAGCATTGAAATTCTACTTAAAATATCCAGCATTTGTAAATCGCAAAAGTAAACAAATCAATACACCAGGGTATTTTTTTGCCTGTCCCACTCTACCCAGGCGATGCTAGGTAGCCATTTCTAGTTTCTTATAAAGGATAAATCTGGGCAAGACGAACAAAACATGCTGGATTCAAAGAGAATTCTGTTTAAGAATCAAGTACAAAATAAAATACAACACATTTCTATATCTTTTAGCGATTGTATAATATATATATATATATATATATATATATATATATATATATATATATATATAATCCAAAAGTCCAGAGAAAAAATCTTCTTTACGACATAGGAGTTTTTTTAAACAACCTGTCACAGTTTGAGAGCTCAATGTGTGCTCTTATTGTTAGAGTCACAGAGAAAATTTATAAGTAAAGAAATAACACAAGACTTAGAGATTTTGCACTGTAGCCTATTTCGGGGAGCTTAGACAAAGTGTCTAATTTCCCAGATCATCAGATGCGAATGATGAATTCTTTATTACTTTTAAGGCATTTGAAAGCAGATTTTTTTTTATATTGTCCTGTCTACTCAGCTGTAGGGTAATAAAAAAGATATCTGACTACTTGTCAGTAATTTGTTAGGAATTTCTGTTAAATCAATCTATTCCAGATTTTAGCTAAAGGGCAACCCCAGTTCAGTTATTTAGTAGTTTATTTATTCTTCATTTGTTCCTATCTACTTTAATTTATTTTATTTTATTCTAATTTATTTATTTTTTCTTTCAAAGTCACTCAAATATACACATACATATATACATATATATATAATATATATATATATATATATGAGGATCCGAGAAAACCTGTTTTCTGTACTTAATAATTTAACTAATTCAAATTATATATTATTTCCTCTTTATTTGGAGGATGGGCCTGTATAAGTTATATTGCATTACGTTAGAATTAATTTAAGTTATGGGGCCTGGGTTTTTCTATAAGATATCAACATTCATACACATATACATACATCTACACATCCATATATATATATATATATATATATATATATATATATATCTTCTTATTATAATGGAGATTGTGTGTTTTTCTGTCTGTAACCGAAACTATATTCCTACTCAAGTCACAATTCTCTTAGTTATTGACATCACATTCTCCATGATTTTATTTTTATCTAAACCTCAATTATTAATAAAATTGTCTTACATTATTAATACTGTTAACTATGTCTACATATTGACAACATGCAATTATATTTATATATACAAGAAAATAGCAGGTTACAGTGTGAACGGGAAGGCTAATTTGCATATTAATATTAAAAAAATCGAATTTAATAAATATGTGCTTAATATTATTGATTTCTAACTGTTTGGTTTTATTTAAATGAATATAAGCAAAAATCTCTTCAATGAATCTTAAATGAAATCCATTAACAAGATAAAATAACTGTCATTTTATTCTTTACTTCCTCTTATAACTAAATACATAAATTAGAAAAATAACAATGAAAGACGAGATGATGGAAGAGTAAGTTTCAGTTGTTCCATTTCTCCCTCTGTTTCAAATCTTTACATTTCATTAGCCTTTCCAATTTAATACAATATTTTATTACATTAAAACTTAAATACTTGTACCCGGAGGGTGCATATATTTGCTAGTATATATAAAGATGTACAAGAGTCAGACATTATCTACCTAGGTTTAACCCGAATGGTTCTTTACACCTATTTTTTACTCTTATTCGTGGATTCTAAGAAAGGCAGAAGTGATTATACTAATAAGCATTCATTTTGATCGTCAAGAATGCATAAATCCACTTTACACTATTTCTTATGAGAAATATTGTTTCAGTTTTTGAACAAACCGGTTCTTGAACATAATTTTGGAACGAATTATGTTCGAGAACCGAGGTTCCACTGTGATGTCATCCACTATCTGACATATATATGTTATTTTCATTTAAGATGACTAGATCTGGTCTCCTGGCCCCCATTTAAGTTTCAAAGTCTCTCTTTTTTTCTTCTTTTTTTTTTCAATTTCATTTTATTATCTTTGGAACTGCGATATCAACTAACAAATTCATTTTCTTCTTGTCTACGATGATTACGTCAGTTTCATATTCCACAATATCTTCAAGTTATTCTAGGAAATGATAAAGCACTTGAGACTTTTTTCTGGGAAAAGGGAAATTTTATTTTTAGATGGGATTAAATATCCGGACTTATATATCGTTACTGATTTATATAATGTTTAGAACTCAATAGCACATATTCTGGTTTATGCATATATCATTGGATATGTATTTTTTTATTCCTGAATTTTGATTTTGATATTTTCGGGGGTGACTTTTGCCATGGATGGCAATAACTATGGGGTGCAAATTTGTTAAGAAAAAAATATTTGCTCCGAAGAAAGGTAAACTATAATTGTGAACTTTTAAACGATTCTAAGAGAGAATGCGCACCATAAGATTTAGGCTAAATTCAAATATTTACATTTGCATTAACTGGGTGACCACCTAAGCAACAGCAGGTACTGTAAGCACTCCGAGTCCTTTGTTTATCAAAATGACTTGATTTGGCATGAAATGACCTGAAAAAGGTTGATATGCCATAAAACCAAACCAGCTAATCAAATAAATAATATTGGTTGGTTGGTTGGATTTTTCGGCATATCAATCCTTGTTGGGTTATTTTATGCCGTTTTATTCATTCTTGATGGGTATTCAAAATATGTTTTTGTTTCTTTTTCTAAAACACATTTTTCTATTCAACCCATAGATGAGACACTAAAATTGGCACAGTAAAAAAAAGGCACAAGTAAAAAATATGAAAAAAATGTCAGAAAAATATGTATTCACTGCAGTCGGTAGGTTTATACAGAAGAAAAATGACAATCCTTAACTTGTTCCTCGTAAATTCTTACTATAAAATAAACTGAACCTTCATTTTATGTCCGTGTTTTTGCAATAAAGGTTTTATTTTTCTTGCACCCGTTAATTTGCAATACTGAATATATTTTCTTTATTTAAAAACATTTATTGCAAACATATATATTTTCTTTATTTAAAAATATTTATTGCATTTAATGTTTTATTCATTCTTGATGGGTATTCAAAATATGTTTTTGTTTCTTTTTCTAAACTCATTTTTTAAACACATTTTTCTATTCAACCCATAGATGAGACACTAACAGATACTACCACTCCGGGGCAAAGTGGGCCTGGGAGTAATGGCGATGAAGGAGTACTCCAAACTCCCGAGAGCTCCAAAATCGGAACTTCACTATTAGATGCATTTTAACGTCATACTCAGGACACTTTAATTTTAAAAAAATTAAACCAGTTCTTTTGTAAAAAAGAAAACAAACGAATAGCACGTGTTCTGTCTTTTCTCAAACGTTGGTACAAATGCAGGATTTAAACTAGTAATATTTTACTGCATGTTTTCTCTCATGAAGTTCTCTGTCTTTTCGGTGACAGCAGATTATCCGTGAACCAGGAGCGACACAAGGGGTACGCTACGCCACTGGTCACAGTTTAAAATCAAGATGGTTATCTATATGTTAATACTCGTGTTCCTTAATTGTACGACCGTTATCATCTTGCAACACCCTCTGGTTAAAAATGAGACCGTCCAAATCGTCCAAGATGAAATGCAAAAATGTACATCCTGATTATCTGGTTTTGCTTATCCGCCGAATTCTTGTTTCTTGTGAGTGTCGTCACCTCAGCTAGATAATGGAACATTCCGTTTTTATTGTAAAGAAAGAAAGGGAAAAAAGACATGCGCAATTTTTCTTCTGTATAAACCCATCGACCACAGTGAATATATATTTTTGTGCCATTTTTTCATATTTTGTACTTATGCCTTTTTTTTTACTGTGCTAATTTTACCGTTGCTTATCTACCGAATACTTATTTCTTATGAGTATTGTCACCTAAGCTTAATCATGGACCATTCTGTTTTTATTATATACAAAGAAAGGGAAAGAGAACATGCTACACAGAAAATATAAAGAAAAAGAAAGAAATAGAGTAGGGGAAAGATAGAAAGCGGGGGTGCGAGCGCGCGGAAGGGATAACGCTAATATGTTTCAATCGAACATAAGAGGGGAAGAAGGAAAAAAGAGTAAGAAAGAGTTACATTAAGATTATTATACTTTTTACATATTGAACTATTTAGCAATAGCTTTTAAGTAAATATATCAAATGTTGTAACGATCAAATCATCATACTGTGGGATATCCACAGGTCCTGCTAGTATATATGTATTTCAATAAACGTATTATTAGAATAACATATGTACCCTACCCCTAACCCTAGATGGTGAGCACGTCTAAATTTTTCTTCTGTATAAACCCACCGACTGCAGTAAATATATATTTTTCTGCCATTTTTTTTCATATTTTTTACTTGTGCCTTTTTTTTACTGTGCCAATTTTACCTGTGCCATTATTACCGTTAACAATTCCTTGCTGAAGCGTAAAACTCTCCCCAAAAGGTGTGGTCTGGCTATGACACTAAACTGTATCTGGTGGTGAGGCTCCAATTCTGGACATTTGAGGAGTCTCCCTTCATTGTCATTACTCCCAGGCCCACCCACTCTGATCCAGGGTGGTAGTAATACTAAAGGGTCACATTTATGTGTTGAATGGATCTATTTGCAAATCATTTGTATTAGATAGAAGTGCTTGATATCTCGTCGGCATTCCCCCTCAAGGGGGAGGCACCTCAGGCACTGGGCAATAAAACTAGCCCTACCCCTTTAAATCGAGGGGCAGGATAGCCCCATGGGATCACGCCGTTAATTTAACACACAGGTCCAGTGGCCGAAGCCACCGGACCCCCGTCCCAAAGGACGGGTTTTTCGTGCGTTTAAAATCCTGCAATGTGTATGATATACTCTTAAGAAATATAGGTTTACATAATATATTGTGTGGTTAATTTGCATACTGGTTTTGACAAACCTAGGTTTAATAAATAATTACTTGGTGTAATTGATATCTAATATTATCATTTTATTCTCCAACGTATTAAAATAATCAATCCAATGAATGATTTTATATAGAAACCAATTAAAATATAAACTAAGTGTAATCTTTTATATGCGTTCTTATTTAATTTCGTTAGTTTTTCTAATTTACTATATTTCATTACATTAAAACTTAAATACTTATGCCCGCAGGGCGCACATTCTTGCTAGTATAAATAAAATGGATATTTTTGCAATCTAAAGAAATCATTACTAAAAAGTTTCATAGTCTTGCTAGTTGTTTTAAAATTGAAAAAAATTGTATTACCTCCCTTTTGTAAAATTGGACATACCTAGTTTACATTTACATTTTTGTTTGTTTCTTGAGTGGTTTTATGATTTCACACGTTCCTATCAAATACAAATAATTTTTAACAGATCTATTTGTCCCATATATAGGACCCTAACAGATACTACTACTCTGAATCAGTGTGGACCTGGGAGTAATGGCAATGAAGAGGTACTCCACACTCCTTAGTTCTCTAGAAATGGAGCCGCAGCATCAAATGCAGTTTAGTGCCAGGAGACCCCCAGGGGATCTTACTCCTCAACAGGGGATGCAGTCAGCATATTCTAAGCCCTGCCAACAGGGCTAGAGTATCATGATAGCCCTAACCCTAACCCCAACCCCAACCCTAAACCTAACCCTAAAACTAGCCCTAACAAGATGAATTCATTAAAAAAACAAAAAAAAACAACAAAAAAAACACCGTTATGTGTGTGTAATTTATTTTTTATCAAAAGAATTAAATTACTCTATTTTAAAATTCAAATAAAATAAATAAAAGATTATAATGATAAATATTATTCCAGTTGATTTAAAAAAATGTTTTTTTAAATAGATATTTAAAAAAAACTCCGAACTCAAACGTGATGTCACAACATTCGTCTTAGGACCATTACTTCAGACAAGGTCACATTTAACCCCCCCCCCCCCAATCCGTCAATTTATCCGAGCTAATTTAAATGACCTAACAAGACTCTTTGAACCAAATTCCAGTCTGCAGCACTGAGAAGCCCTTAGTGTCAGGATTCAGTCACGTGATATTTAAATTATATTCTTCTATTGGACCATTCATTCATAATAACAACAAAAATTACGTATTATTGTTATAGTGTTACATGTCAAAGATTTTACGAGTATCAATCTAGAAGCGATGGTAGCTGCCAACATTCAAATCTATCTCCATAGATTACTACTAACTTAGCACTATGGATGAAGCTTCTCCTCTACCCACCAGTTTCCCTTCCACTACATAAGTTCACCTTCCAAACCATGTAACACTTGGTAAATTTGCCTAAAAAATTATTAAAGAGATCAGGAACTCAATTATTACCAAATTGGTCTTCCATACTTTTTAAATCATCGACGACTGCTACTACTTTCCGGAGACAGTATTTTATGTACCAAGGGCAGATAACTCTTAGAACTTCCGGCAGTTTACCTAAGCTAGACAAGGTAAACAGATCGGGATTTTTTTAAAATACATATACAAACATTCCTGAAAAAGAAAATTATATTTACTTTAAAGAATAAGCAAGGGATATACTATCGAAAAAGCAAAATAACAATATTCGACCGTCATGGACGAGGCTATTTTCGAATTTCTCCACATGGAGATCATTAATCATGTTTACAACACTGCGAAAAAGGATGAAAAAGATATGTGTATTTCACAATTGGAGTCACTTGGATTTCGTGTGGGTCAGTCTTTGGTGGAACGATTCACCCGTGACTGGCCACGGTATAAGGACGAACTGGACACTATGAAGTTTATTTGTAAAGATTTTTGGACAGCTGTCTACAAGAAACAAGTGGATAATTTACGTACGAATCACATGGGGGTGTACGTTCTACAAGACAACCGCTTCCGTCTGCTCATGCAAATGTCTTCAGGAAAACAATACCTGGAACAAGCTCCGAAATATTTGGCCTTATCCTGTGGAATTATCCGAGGTGCTCTATCCAATTTGGGTATAAACTGCGTGGTTACCGCCGAAGTAACGGCAATGCCTTCGTGTAAGTTTCAAATTCAAATACAAAGACTGTGATGAACCATAAAATTATTTTATGTCTAAATTATAACTCAAGAAATGAACTAAAAATAATAATACAATAACACTGTGTACGTACACACCAAGTTGATTTTAAAATTAAATTTGGAAAAAAAAAAAAGATAGAAAAGCTGTGTACACCTACTGTGAAAACAGGAGAATATTGATATTGTGAGGCTGTATTTATTTATTTATTTTTTTTATTATCTTATTTTTTTATTTTTTTTTATTTTTAAATAAACACAGCCGAACAATATTTTCATATCTTGAGTGTCGAGGGATCAAAGTTAAAATATAATAATTGTGTTTTTTTTTCTTCTTCTGTTTATGTTGTTGAATTAGCCACATACACTTTCAATAATAAAAAAAAAAATTGAATAAGAAAAAATATTCATTTTTATGTATTTTATTTATTTATTGTTTAACATTGATTAAAAATTGTATTTAACCTAAAAAAATGAATTAAAAAATTGCAAATAAGTAGCCCAGGTCAGTAAATATAGTGAGTTCGACTCTCACTGGGTTCGACAACCTGTCGGCGGGGCTTAGAATAAACGTCAGAAAGGGGTGTACACTGGTTATAACACTAAATTGCATTTGATAGTGAGTCTAGTTCTGGAACTCTGGGGAGTCTAGAATAGCTCTTCATTGCCATTACTCCCAGGTCCACTCAGACCCGGAGTAGTAGTATCTGGTCAAATAGATTTGTTTAAACATTTATCATATTAAATATGAATACTAGATTTTTTAAACATTTATCATATTAAATATGAATACTTGTAACCATACATACAACTGTGTGCAAAAAGAAACTTTTAAAAAATTACTACACAAAAAATATAAACCTACAATGTAACCAATTCCCTAACCTCTAGGCATAAAATAACCCTAGACTGGTTGACATACCATTTAAATCAATCACCCTTCTCACTGCGTTGTGAATCTCATTATTATGGCCTTGTGTGGGGATTTTTATCCCCAGGAAAAGCACTGTTTAAGCCACAAGTTTTGTAGGAGAATAAACTGTACTTAAAACGCAGTGAGGAGATGGGCGCCACTTTTGAAAAAAGGAGGCAAACATGTTTTGTTACTTCAAAAAGTCTACTGTACATATACACAAGAATATACAACAGGTAGGTAAAATATGTAAAACAAGCAAAAGAATTCAAAGAGTTTGATTGGGTTAGGTTGCAGATAAATATGCCTGTGAAAAATTAGTTGTATGGTCTTATTTTCTGGTAACTTGTTCGGCCCTGTCGAAATTTCGTAGTAGTAATAGCTGCGTTTTCCTGCTCTTAGCTCCTTGGTGGTGTGGGGAGCTGTCCAAAACATCGCCGTCTGGAGCTTATAATGATGTGGTCTTAGCTAGAACTGTTAACTTGGGGAAAAAATGTGGCGAAAAAGAGGACAATTCCTTGTGACCCCTTCTTTTATAGCCAGATTGACCAATTTGGCCTTTCACACATGTTTCTTCTACAAATTCCAACACTTGTACCATGCAAAGTTTTAAAAAGGTGGGAATGGGCTTACCCAAGTGTGATGGTTAACAAATTCTTCCTTCAGACCAAATAATTCATTCTCATCATCATGAGTTCAAACCTTGAAGTAGCTTCCTCACAAGTATCAGGACAAAGGAGAAAATTGCCTCATTTGGGTGGATAACTTTACCACATCCTCCATACTCACCAGACTATCATCTCTTCGGCCCCATGACTGAGGGTTTCAAGCAAAATTTGATAAATAACTAAAATTTGTATTTGATTAAAAAAAAAAAGTCTTATACTTATAACAGTCACAGTCGTGGGAAATGGACCCGTTGACCCGAGTTCAAATCCTGGACAAAAATGTTTGCATTTCACATAGCACTAATACCCTTCGGAAAGGTATGAATCCAACTATACTTCCTCCAGCTATGGGTAAATAGTAGGGCAGACTGGGCTCTTTACCCTTGGTAAGGCAACCTATCTAGGAGTAGGAAACCCCTGAATTCAAACCTGTTAAACTCCATTTAAAAAATTGACCTTGTGTCACATCCTACTCGTGCAGAGGGGTTAGTAAATATATATATATATATGTATATTAAGGAAAAAGTATGCGGGTGAGTCAAAAACTAATGCCATTTTCTTTATTTCATGTGAAAATTTTTATAAAACTAAAGCCTACATTGAAACGAGGCTCAGAGCAAGAATCCAATGAGTAAGACCCAATTTGCCAATCGACAATGTCCTCCTTCTGCATGACAATGTTCAACCACACACAAGGGAGAAAATTGCCTCATTTGAGTGGATAACTTTACCACATCCTCCATACTCACCAGACTATCATCTCTTCAGCCCCATGACTGAGGGTTTGAGAGGCAAACATTATTCCAGTGATGAGGAAGAGAAATCTGTAATGAAGAAGTGGCTCAAAGGACAGTTAACAGAATTTTACGGGGCATGGATACATGCTCTCATTCAAAGGTGGATCATTGCTATTGGGAGAAATGGTGACTATGTGGAGAACTAGGGATATGATCCACAGAGGACCAGCTTCATATTGATGTAAGATATATATTCCTGTGTTGGTAATTATACCTGTCCTAAACAAAATGGCATTTCTTTTTGATACACCCTCGTATATTAAACTAGAAGCAGCTACCAAACATCACCTGGGTATAGGGGGATGAAAAAAACATGGTGTAATTGTTTGCTGCTAATTGTTTAATTTTCACAGTTTTCTCCGGACATACATACACACAAACTGCCCTTTATATATGTATTGATAGAAGATTGATAGATTAGCTGGTTATTGTTTGAATCTTTTGATAAGCATGTAGCTATTTCCTTTCATACCTCATGCTTATTTCCACCAGTCTATCTTTTCGTATGTAAAAACTTGAAATCCAAATATGAGTTATTTAGGAATAGCATTTCTATGGTAACATAAATTATCTCTTTCTTTGTTTTTTGTTTTTTTGAGGGGGGTCCTTCTTCCCCATCACCTTGTAAAATAGTTGATGGTCATTTAAAACAGGAGAGTGATGACCAAAAGGTATGAAATGTCATATCCCAGGTAACAGGTTGGTAAAATGTTTTACTAGCCTAAAGTAATTACTAACTATTACTACCACTGGAAATGTTAACTACGACCTTGGTTAATATTCTTAACTCCAGACATTAATCTAGTAAACCAGATCCAACAAGAGGTTAAAAAATATCTTAGTTCTTAATCTTACATATGCAGTGGAACCTTGGTTCTTGAACATAATTCAATTTGTTCCAAAATTATGTTCAAGAACCGATTTGTTTGAAAACTGAAACAATATTTCCTATAAGAATTAGTGTAAAGTGGATTTATGTGTTATTTGACCATCAGATGAATGTCTATTTATATACCCACGGTTATATATAATATAAAACAGGGTAATAACTGAAGACTTAGAGTTTTACATCTTCAATCAAATGGTGTGGATCACCTGATGGTTGAAGATGTGAATATATTGTTCTGTGTGTGTGTGTGTGTGTATATAAATATATCTATATCTATATATATATATAGCAATAGTATATGGTTATCACTAGCTCACTTGGTGAGTTAACGGTGGACCAATTTTTTTACAGTATTTTGCTTAATATCAGTGATAGATCTATTATATATATATATATATATATATATATATATATATATATGTTTTAAAACCAAATGGGTTAAAATCCTCCGACTATAGTTTCACACAGTAGTGAATCTTCAGGGAACTCCCTGAAGATTTACTACTGTGTGAAACTATAGTCAGAGGATTTTAACCCATTCGGTTTTAAAACATATATTTAGCTCTTTTTATTGAGCACTTTTTAAATCGATTTTAATTAATCCAGAGGTAAATATATTTGTTTGCTTCGTGGATTGCCAATTAACTGTGATATATATATATCTATATATATATATATATATATATATATATATATATATAGCATTGATGTAATTCTGTTACCCTGGGTTTCATAATTAGGTAATCATCAGATGGAGTCTGTTTGATGAATACTTAAGAGGTATGAAACCCTGGGTTACAGAATTACATCAATGCAATATATATATATATATATATATATAAGGTAATCCAAATGACTGGTAAGTAAGGGATGATTCTATTTGGGATCTTCGAAATCTTACTGTACAACCATACTGTATGCTCTTGTAGGTGCAAACATATATACTCATACAAGGATTTTTATAAATCCCTAAAAAGAGCTCAATGTATAATAATCAATAATAATAATAATTATATACAGAACAATATTTAACTTTCAAAGAAAGAAAAACTTTACAAACCGTCATCCTGTTATATTTTATTTCAACCAGAAACTGGTTGAAATAAAATATAATGGGATGACAGTTTGTTTTAATTAATACCACAATATTTCTTTCTTTGAACGTTATATATATATATATATATATATATATATATATATATGCTATTAAATGTTTAATCTCTTTACCAAGAAACTTGATGTGTCTGTAAGATTAACCATCTTTTATGTTTCAAGATGAGGAAACTGAAACAAAATAACACTTGAAAGAGAGAAAAAATGTTAATTATAAGAAACAACTATTTGTGAACTTTATTTTAATTTCAAGTCTATTGAATTTATTTTTTATATTGCTTTAATTAATACTACAATATTTTGACTGATCCATTTTTAGGAGAGAACAATAGCATCCCTGTGGGTTTTTTTTTTGTTGTTTTTTTGTTCACTATTATTTTCTGAAGAATAGTGACTCTTCCCAATCCATGTAGACTGTACATCTAAAGAAGGCTATAGAATGGACCAACCAAAACATGGTAACACTAAAAGCAATGGTAATCTGAAGAGCTCTTAGAATTATAATGACTCCTCTTAAAATTACAGAAAGTCTCTTTGTACATCTTAGGAATGGATCAAATGAAGAATTCCTCTTAAAATTCTATCTTTTTGATTTCTAACTTTTTACAAATTACTTACTTAATAAACACTCTAAGATTTTCTTGGAATTATCATCATCTTATATTCTCACAACATATCTATTATTTGATATGTATATATCTTATATATATATATATATATATTTAAAAAATATAAGTTATATGTACTTAGAATATACTGTTTTATTATATATACTTATATATTATCTTATCTACACTAGCAAATATATGCAGCCTCCAGGTTTAATTATTAAATTTTAATGTAATAAAATATTTTATTACATTAAAAAGGCTAATAAAACTAAATAAGAATGCAGATAAAAAAAATTTGAAACAGAGGGGGTATAATTGAAAAATAGAACAACTGAAACTTACTCTTCCATCACTCCCGTCTTTCATTGCTAAATTTTCCTAATTTAACTATTTAGTTAAAATAGAAAGTAACGAATTAAATTACAGTTATTTCTTCTTGTTAATTAATTTCTTTTAAGATTTATCCCCAAGATTTTTGCTCATATTTATTAAAATAAAACCAAACAATTAGAAATCAATAATATTAAACAGATATTTATTAAAATCAAATTTTTGATACCAGTAGGCAAATTAGCCTTCCCATTCATAATGTAAACCACTATTTTGTTGTATATATAAATACAATTGCATGTTATTAGTATGTAGATATGGTCAACAGCATTAATAAAAAGCAATTTTATTAATAATTGAGGTTTAAATAAAAATAAAATCATGGAGAATGTGACATAAATAACAAAAGGAATTATGACTTAAATAGTAATATAGTTTTGGTTACAGACTGACAAACACACAATCTCCATTATAATAAGATATTAATGCTTGTGTTCCTTAATTGTATGACCGTTATCATTTTACAACACCTTTGATTTGACTACTTGGGTGGCGTTGATTTGAGGTGCGTATATTTTGATTGTGCCAAGTAAACATTGCACACTCTCCAAAGGTAAATCTATATATTAATACTCCTGTTCCTTAATTTTACAACCGTTATTATCTTGCAACACACTAGAGACCATCCAAATCGCTCATGAAATGCAAAAATGTAAATCCTGATTATCTTGTGTTACTTATCTGCCAAATTCTTATTTCTTATGAGTGTTATCACCTCAGCTAAATAATGGACCATTCCATTTTTTACTAGAAAGAAAGAAAGGAAAGAAAGCTACACAGAAAATATAATAAGAAAGAAAGAAAGAGAGAGAGAGCGGGGGGGGGGTGAGCGTATGGAAGTGATAACACTAATCTGTTTCAATGGAACATAATGAAAAGATGAAAAGAAGGAAAAAAAGAAGAAAAAAAGAGTGAGAGTTAAATGAAGTCAAAAATTAAGGAGACATCTCTACACTCAACAGTAAGCCTCTAAAGCCAGTAGAACAATTCACATACCTAGGTAGTAATATCTCATCCACAGAAAGCGATGTTAATACACGAATAGAAAAGGCATAGTCGACTATAAACAGATTATCAGTCAAATGGAAATCCTATCTTACTGACCAGCTAAAACTACAATTCTTCCAAGCTGTGGTTGTATCAATGCTGCTGTATGGCTGCACCACTTGGAACCTAACGAGGCGCCTTGAGAATAAGATAGATGGAGCTACACAAGAATGCTGTGTGCGTCTTGAACAAGTCACGGAAACAGCACCCCACAAGGAAGCAGCTGTACAGCCACCTCCCCCCTATCTCACAAACCAGCCGAGTGAGACGGACAAGACATATTGGACATTGCTGGAGGAGTAAGAACAAACTCATAAGCGATGTTCTCCTGTGGAAGCCAGCACATGGACATGTTAATGTGAGCCGCCCAGTAAGGATATACATTGACCAGCTCTGTGAGGATACTGGATGCTGCACATAGGACCTCCCTGGGGCAATGAATGATAGAGAAGGTTGGCGAGAGATTGTCATGGATATCCGTGCTAATTGCACGACATGATGATGATGATATATTGAACTATTTTCAATAGCTCTTGAATAAACATATCAAATGTAATAATTAAATTATCATATTGTGGTATATCCACAGGTCCTGCTTGTATCATCTAATACTTAAATGATATTCTCTGTTGGTCTGTAGTTGTCTGAACTATTTTTCACAAAAATTTACATGAGACCTTTTTTCTATTATGCATATTTACCTAACCCCTCTGCACAAGTAGGATGTGACACAAGATCAATTTTTCCAGTAGAGTTTAACAGGTTTGAATTCAGAGTTTTCCTTCTAGACTGGTTGCCTAACCAAGGTTAAAAATCCCAGTCAGCCCTACTATTTTCCCATAGCTGGAAGGAAAATAGTTGGATTCATACCCTTCCCAAGAGTATTAGCAATATGTGAAATGCCAACATCCTTGCCCAGGATTTAAACTAGTCTCACCATGTCCATTTCCTGCGATGATAACCATTACACCATTCACCTCCTATTTTTTCTATTATAAGATCTTTACATATTTAACTCTTTGCTTACCAAATTTCCCCCACAGCCGTACCAAATCTTCTTGATATTTTTTACCTGAATGATGGGATATTTCAAAATTCACTATCTATTCACCCCAGAACTCATTCTATTCAAATAAAGCTCCTATTATTATTATTTTCAGTGTAAACAAGTGATGCGTGCGAGAGCCACTGCCAGTGGCTTACGGTAGATTTGCAGTGGTTGGAGAGCCACTGTAAGCAGTTTAAAGTAGGCAAAGAGTTAAAACAGTAGTTTCTGTAGAATCATTTAGTTATTTATACCACATGGTATTTATTGTCTCACATATTTTACTCACACAAAACTGATTACAAAGAAGTTTAACACTTTGTCTACCAAATTTTTCCCATGGCTGTACCAAATTTCTTTGGTATTTTTTTTACCTGTATGATGGGATATTTCAAATTTCACTATCTATTCCCCTCAGAATTCATTCTATTAAAAATAATGTCCTATTATTTTTGTAATCTGAGTCCTTCTTCTCAATTATAATGAACTATAAGAGGTTCACAGATTGTTAACTATGGTTCTTATAAAAGCATTAGGTTACTTAAAGGATAAGTACCCAATGCGGAATACTTCAGTTAGGAAAACAACAAACGTGTTAGTTACATTTATATAACTTTTATTATAACATATATAGGGAGACGAAGTTCCCCAGGCTATATAATGTCATAAGTGTCCAAACATACATAGTAGTGTTAATAGACAAAATAGGTGGAAACCATTTACTGTAAATAGAGTCTGTAACGTCTGGCATGCACCATAGGTGTATGCTGGAGAGAGGTGACAAGCATGTCTGCACTTGTTTAGTAGCTTTGGCCAAAGAGGGTTCTCTTCTTGGGTTCATGCGTCACGTGACCAAAAAAAAGGGTCTCCTGACACAGGAGATTACCCAAAACCCTCAGACAAGGGAGACTGCTCTTACAGAACCATCAGTTTTTGTACTTGGGTGGGGTATAAGAGCTGATGTGAGCGGCTTAAAGTAAGCAAAGAGTTAAGCATGTTTGATTTTGAAGTTAATTAAACACCCTTTAGTTGTATTGAGGTCCTTATTTAGGTTAGATGGGCAGTTGGAGAAGCCTCCTTTAATCAATTGGCTGGTCACATAAAACCCTAGCACCTATATGATTGTCCCGACACTATTGCCCTTATGACAAGCCCCCTTTTTATCATATATGTGCTAGAAGGCGGTGGCTGTAGGTCCTAAGGTCCTAGGTATGACTTTAAACTCTATCTGATGGTGAAGTTCCCATTCTGGAACTCTGGAGAATGTGGAGTACCCCTTCATCACCATTACTTCCAGTTTCACTCTGACCCAAAGTGGTAGTACCTGTTAGGGTTCCATATATGGGTTGAATAGAAAAAAATGAATTAAAAAAAAAAAGGTGTTTAAAAAAAATTGACTACCCATCAAGAATGAATAAAACAAAACATCTTCAGCATAAAATAATCCAACAGAGGTTGACATGCCTTAAAATTCCAACCAACCTGACTTTATTTATTTACCTTAACTCTGTGTCACCATACATCGCTATTTTACTTAGTAAAGTAAAAAGTAAAGTCGTCGTGGTGGCCTAATGTCGGTATCAGCCAATCAGCGAGGGAGTCTGTCCCTTTTTCACTAGTGCTTGACCAAGGAGATTGTTTTGGCATCTAAGGTGGAGCGCCACACCTACCAACAGCTCATTACTTTACCACACAGATCCCTGTGCTACTCATATGCTGAGTTGGCGAGGGTCGGTATCGAACTAAGAACCTTGCAGTTTCTAGCCGAACGCTCTACCGACTGAGCTACCCTAATCCTTCATAATCCTTTAGACTTTTTGCACTGATCCACCTCTGACCTATTGACCTCTTGACCTCTATATGAACTCTCTCTTTTTCAACCCTTTGGGGACTTTTTCCTGTAGTCAGGTAATTTGTCTCCATTTCCTGCTTGGCCAACTCAGAGAAAGGTTAAACAAAATAACACACATCCTATCGCAAGATAATTGACGATTCGCTGATAGAAACGTTATTTATAATATTGGGCACAAAGTTCCTCTCATTTATTGACGGTATTACACTTAGATACTTACCTCTGCCTGTCTATGAATTCAAGATGGCGGCATCAGTTGTGTTGTCCAGTTGGGAACACAAGAGCATCGATTGACTGAAATCCTTTAACACTTTGCCTACCAAATTTCCCTAGTATTTTTTACCTGTATAATGGAATATTTCAAAGTGTTAGGGAGAGTTATCTCCCCCTAACGATTCGAACCTGACTCTCTAAAGAGGAGAGTGAAGAGAGACTGCACGGCAGATCAGAACCGAGCAGGTGACACACTTGTATCGAACATCAAGCTAGAACTCTAATCCAAACCCATTCACTGTATTCCCTGTCAGTGAAGAATACATAAAACAAGTATTGTTATTGTTAACAATTTCCCTGTTTTTATTATCATATCTGTTATTCCTACATCTCGGATACAACACAAAGTTCACTATCTATTCACTTCAGAGCTCATTCTATCCAAATGTTGGAGGTGCATGGTGTAATGGTTAGAGTCGTGGGAAATAGACTTGTCGACCTGAGTTCAAATCCTGGACGAAGCTACAGTTTACATAGTGCTAATACCCTTGGGAAAGGTTTGACTCCAACTACTCTCCCTCCAGTAATGGGTAAATAGTAGGGCTGACTGGGCTCTTTAATCTTGGTTAGGCAACCAGTCTAGGAGAAGGAAAACTCTGAATTCAAACCTGTTAAATCCACTTGGTGTTGTCACTACTAGAATAGGCTCAGTCCTAATTAGTGATCTATTTCACTAATTTGATTTGAAATAAAGTCCAATTATTATTTTAATCTGAGTCCTTCTGCTCAATTATAATGAACTAACCATCAGTTTTTGTACTTGGGTGGGGTATAAGAGCTGCTGTGAGCAGCTTAAAGTAGGCAAAGAGTTAAACATATTCAAATAAAGTCCTATTACTATTGTAGAGCACCTGCTTAGAAATCACAGGGTCCTGGGTTCAATACCTGTCCCTGCCAACTTGGTATATGAGTAACACAGCTAGAGTAATCTGATTTGTGTGGTAGAGTGGGAAGCTGACAGTAGGTGTAGCGCTCCATCTTAGCCAAAACAAACTCCCTGGTCTAGTGCTATTAAAAAGGGGATAGACTCCCTTGCTGATACTGACAATAGGCCACTCCAGCAACTTATAATTCGGTTTTGTGAGTGGTTCTCTACAATAATTATCTTTGTGTTTCACTGACATGGTGGGATGGTTAGGTAGTGACCCTTCCCCCGTGCCAAAACCAAAAAGGGTTTCAATTTTGGTAAAATAATTATTGAGGAAATAAATGTGGGGTTTTTTTTTAAAGCTTTGCTTCTCAAATGTAATGAATATTTCCTCCTATAATCATCAGTTTAGAAGTCGGTTTTTTTCTTTTCTTATATTTTCTTTTCTTTTCTTTTTGTTTTTGGTAAAAAAAAGAAAAAGAAGTTTTGGAAAGTTGTCAGCATGAGTAAGTGAGGGAGGGGGGGGTTGTACTGTTGTTGGATTTCAGTTCCATTTGGGTCGGGACAAGGGTAGGTCCATAAATTCTTTTGGGAATTTCAAAGCGGATGTTGGAATAAAATATCAGTGGTTAAAAAAGGAGGAAATAAAACCAGTCATGAATGGCAAGAAAGATGAGAAGAAGAAGAAGAAGAAGAGCATGGAAGAAGAAGAAGAAGAAGAAGAGAAGAAGAAGAAGAAGAAGAAGAAGAAGAAGAAGAAGAAGCATAGAAGAAGAAGAAGAAGAATGTGAAAAAGAAGAGTGTAGAAGAAGAAGAAGAGGAAAGAGCATAGAAGAAGAAGAAGAAGAAGAGTGTAGAAGAAGAAGAAGAAGAAGAAGAAGAAGAAGAAGAAAGAAGAAGAAGAAGAGAAGAGAAGAGAAGAAGATGAAGAGTGTAGAAGAAGAAGAAGAAAGAAGGAAGAAGAAGAAGAAGAAGAGCATAGAAGAAGAAGAAGAAGAAGAAAGAAAGAAGAAGAAGAAGAAGAAGAAGAAGAAGAAGAAAGAAGAAGAAGAGAGTGGAAGAAGAAGAAAGCATAGAAGAAGAAGAGTGTAGAAGAAGAAGAAGAAGAAGAAAAGCATTAGAAGAAGAAGAAGAGTGTAGAAGAAGAAGGGGAAGAGCATAGAAGAAGAAGAAGAAGAAGAGTGTAGAAGAAGAAGAAGTAGGAGAAGAGCGACGAAGAAGAAGAAGAAGAATAGCATAGAAGAAGAAGACATAATAATAATAATCTGTCCAATATTGAAGACTGTAGATACGGCAATCCAAGCATTTGACGAATACACTTACAACAGCAAGGAAAGATTAATTGCAGCAGCCAAGAAAAGCAATTGCAACACAGTGACAATCAGAAATACAACAGAAATGGGAAGCAAAACAACTACATGGGTACTTTAAGCGCCAAACTCAGGAGATATCACATCAGAAGACATGGACATGGCTAAGAAAAGGAAACCTCAAAAGAGAAACCGAATCCCTAATAATTGCAGTACAAGACAATGCCATGAGAACAAACTATATAAACACAAAAATAGATAAGACGCAGCAGAACAGTGCGGAATGTGTGGAAATAGAAACAAAACAGCCAATCATATAATAAGTGAATGCAGCAAACTGGTACAAAGAGAATACAAGACTAGGCACGTGGGAAAGGTGATCCACTGGGAACTGTGCAAGAAATTCAATTTTCATCATACAACCATATGGTACATGCACAAACCTAAACCTGTCCTAGAGAACGAGACGCACAAAATTCTCTGGGACTTCGAGGTACAGACGAATTACTTAATCCCGGCCAGGAGACCCGACCTACTATTGATTGACAAGAAAAGGAGAACCTCGTGGATTATGCTGTCCCAGCCGACCACCGAGTAAAAATGAAAGAAAGCGAAAAGATAGACAAATACTTAGACCTCGCCAGAGAACAGAGAAAGCTGTGGAAGATGAAGATGAAGGTCATACCAATTGTAATTGGTGCCATTGGAACAATCCCCAGAGTACTGGAAAAGAATTTGGGTGAACTAGAAATCAGAGGAAGAACCGAGACCATCCAAAATACAGCATTGTTGGGATCAGCTAGAATACTCAGGAGAGTCCTGGAGATCCGAGGAGACTTGCTGCCACTCAGCCTCCAGTGAACCACCAGCTACGGCAAGTGTGAAAAACAAAATAATAATAATAATAATCTTTCCAGATAATTACAAAAACTCTGGAATATGAGGGTGAAAGTGATACCAATAGTAGTTGGTGTACTAGGAACGGTCCTAAAAAGCTTGTGAAAAAGACTGGAGGAACTGGAAATCAGAGGAAGAATTATCGGAAATCTGATAGAGAATTATCTTCCCCTGTCGCTAGAGGGCGAATCGCCAATACGATGTTGGCGCCAAAACCAAATTTCTTCACTTATCAGGGAGCAGTTACAGAGAAGAATAAATAAAATAAGCGCTCTCACCACCTTGCCCCCAAAAAGGGCTGAACTTGTCTGTAGGCCGTCGACCTGGACGGAGGCATTTTTTAACAGCATACATTCTAAGGCTGTCTCATAGCATAATACAGAAGGCCGTTTCGACAGCATACTTATCAGAAGGCTGAGGACCTAAATAGTCTACTTAAGAAGGGCCCCATCCACCGTCATTTACCCAGGCGAGAAGCTTCTAAAATAGCATCCCCTACTTTTACTTATCAGACGAGAACCAACAAAACGGACGCGTCTCTACAGAACTCTACAACCAGCGACCAAAATACCCTTGTTAGAGCCACTTCTCCAACGAACAGTGTTTCACCTCACAGATAAGTCTTGTAGCAAATGCCATTAAAATTTGCAACAACATTTCTGTACTTTTTTATAATACATGAGTCTATAATTTATATTCGTGTTTGTTTCCTTCTTTCGGCCAAATAATAACAACTGGAGAATAAGGGCTCCCGTAAATACTCTTAGAATTGAGACCATCAGACAACAGCATTATTGAAATCAGCTAGAATACTCAAAAGAGTGCTGGAGACTTGAGGAGACTTGATTGTCACTCAGACTCCAGCGAAAGACCATCAGCTAACACTGGTGTGAAAAACTCACATCATCATCATCATCATCATCGTCATGATAATAAGAATAATAATACTTATAATTATTTTATGTTATGTTATGTTTTTTTTACACACAAGTAGAATATGCAGCACTGAATGAAAATGCAAGACCAGGTTGTTGGAAATTTACAAAGGTTTTTATTTAACTTAGGGTAGAGAAATGCTTCTACCCTAAAAGAACAGAAGATTGCAGAATTTGAAAAAGAGTGGGAAGTGATTTGAAGGAGGTAGTGAGAGGAGAGTTCTTCTCTTCCTTCCACGGTCCCAGTTTACCCGTGAAGAAAAATGGAAAGAATACAAGACTGGAGAGTTTAAAAAAGAGAGGGAAATGATTTGAAAGTTGCACCAGAACTCTTCAGTGATGTCACGTCAAGAAACAAAAGTAAGTCACACCCTTTTTTTCTCTTATATCCTCATTCAATACACATGTGTATGTTATAGGTCTCAATAAAATACTTAACCAAACAGCGTCTTTGTTATCCTGTTTTTTCTTGATATATTACAAAGGTGGCAGCAAGAGGCGAATTCTTCTCTTCCTTTCATGGTTCCAGTTTATATGGAAAGAAGAATTGGAAAGAATAGAAGACTGGAGAATTTGAAAACGAGAGGGCAGGGATTTGAAAGAGGTAGCAAGAGGCAAGTTCTTCTCTTCCTCCCACGGTCCAGAAGAATAGAAGAGTGGAGAGTTTGAAAAAGAGATGAAATGGAATTCGATCATTTAATGAATGTCTTGTCTCAGAGATCAAGTACCATATTTCTCTTCCTACATACTCTGCCATGTTGGCTGTTAATAGCTCATTGGCACCGGAGAAGCCAACCACTGAAAACCATACCATGCTGATGGTATTAATTGAGATGAAGATAAACCATTTTGGAAACACAGGACTAATTATGTTCATTGGTGAAAGGCTTCCAGGCTGGTTGGTTGGTTGGATTTTATGGCATGTCAACCCTTGGGTTATTTTATGCCGAAGATATTTTGTTTTATTTATTGTTAATGGGGCTCAATTAGTTTTAAACACATTTTTGTATTTAACCCATAGATGGGACTACCATTCCGAATCAGAGTGGACCGGGGAGCAATGGTGATTGTTAATTAATTATTATTCTGTGTTACTCTCACCCTTGATCAGGATTGAACCTGCAGCCTGGAAATGACTGTCACAGATTGTTAACTATTGAGCAGTGGAACAGTCAAACACCTCCTCAGCTTAATGGACTGTTCCTGGCAGTAGTGGCAGTAATTATTTAATTTGTTAGAGTTTGTTCATTGGGTGACCTAGTAACTGCATTTTGACTTTTCAGTGATGAAGGGGTGCTCCACATTCCCCAGACCTCCAGAACTGGAACTTCACCATCAGATAGAGTTTAACGTCATACCCAGGACATGAAGACATGGGATCTGTGTGGTAAAGTGAGGAGCAGGTGATAGGTGTGACGATCCACCTCAGACACAAAGACAATCTCCTTGGTCTAGTGCTTGTGAAAAGGAGACAGACTCTCTCGCTGTCTAGTTGATATTGACATTAGACCATCCCATTGACTTTACATATATATGTGTGTGTGTGTGTGTGTGTGTGTGTTTTCAGCACACTATTTAGTTTACTATTTATTTCTATATTATAGTCTCACCACTCTCTTATAAATAACTTACTTACCTAGAAGAAGAAGAAGAAGAAGAAGAAGAAGAAGAAGAAGAAGAAGAAGAATTGGGAGAGGAAGAAGAAGAAGAATTGAGAGAAGGTAAAAGAAAAGATGAAGAAAAGAATTGATAGGAGGCAAAAGAAGAAAAGAAAGAAGAAGAAGAAGAAGAAGAAGAAGAAGAATTGTGTGAGGGAGAAAGAAAAGAGAAGAAGTTGCCATAAAATTCAATCTTAATCTTAACTGGGGCCAGACGCCATCATAATATGTTAACATAATAAACAGATGGAAAAATGTATTCGAGATTTCTTATTTAAAGATTTTTTTTGTTGCTTCCCACCATTTCCTCCATGTGTTTTAGTGCTCTTGATGATGTCGATGGTGTTGATAATGTTGATGGTCTCCTTAAAGGCAATAAAATGGAATTGGATTCTGATTTTATGTTTTTGCAAAGACTCTGCTGTTAATTTTGTGATGAAGATTCTTTATATATATATATATATATATATATATATCTTATATATATTTTCAGGTGTTTTTTTTTTATGAAAGACGGTTGTGTATTTATCAACACAGAAATCATAAATATTTACTTAACTGAAAAAAGGCTGAACATGTGGAATTAAAAGTAGGAAGATTGTGTTGCACCAGGATGCTTTGAAAAATGTGGATTCAAGCAAGATTCCACAGCTTTTTGATGGTGGGCGGTGTAAATATATTTTGAAATACTTTTTTATAAATCATATGTATATTTTTTATATGTCCAAATTCCATTTTATTATATAATCATATGATTTTAATTATAATTATATAAGTAAAGTAAAGTAAAGTCGACGGGGCGGCCTAAAGTCGGTATAAGCCAGTCAGTGAGGGAGTCTATCCCCTTTTCAATAGCGCTAGACCAAGGAGATTGTTTTAGCATCTGAGGTGGAGCGCCACACCTACCATCAGCTCCTTACTTTACCGCACAGATCCCTGTGCTACTCATACGCTGAGTTGGCGGGGACTGGTATCGAACTAGGAACCTTGTGGTTTCTAGCCGAACGCTCTACCGACTGAGCTAACCCGGCCCCTTATAATTATATAATATATAATTATTAGATATATAAATCAATGTATATTTTTTATTTGTCCAAATTCCATTACTCATGTATCAGAGTTAACAGAGAAATGATAGTAAGAAACACAACAAGTATTAAGGATAGGGGAAAAGGTTTACTAAGCAAAGATACAAGATGAACAGAGTAATTAACAATTGCTAGGTTGGAGTCTCTATGTTTCAAGTTCTTAATATCTTCAAATTGGTATAAATAATTTTCATTAACTTGGTTTGGTTTGGTTTGGTTAGTTTAATGGTATAATAACCCCACGGGTTATTGAATGCCAAAATCCTGAGAGATAAAAGTTGGTACTCAAGTTTCCTTCACTGGTGTAATTTTTGTACATGTATTTCGTGGATGTATTTTATATCTGATTCATAATTTTCAATATATTTTTTATTTCTCTCAAGATGGACAAAATATCATCCATGTTAGTATTCTCAAACAGATCCCTTATATTATTTGTGTTGAAATATTTCTTTTTGATTGGAGCAAAAACTCCACACTCCATGAGGAAATTTTTGACAGTGTTGAGTATTTGGCATATTCCACACCATGGTTGATCCTCCTGCTTGAGCATAAAAGAGTGTGTAAGTCTTGTATGGCCAATGCGCAGCCGAGCCAGTATAACTTCTTCCTCTCAGGATTTTCTATATCTCGGCTTTCAATCTTCTTCTGTTGGCTTAATTGATAATAATTTGTTTGGTGAATTACTATTTCAACATTGTTGCCATTTTGCTTGATATTTTAAAAAAGGTCCCAGTCAAGCAACAATGTAAGAAAAATTAATTGAACAAAATTTATACGTTTGCTCCTTCCTCCTCCTACTCCTCAAAAAAAAATTGGAAAGAGGCCAGACTTCATACAATTGAGGTTTAGTTATTATTTTGCTATTTAATAACAATTACAACTAAAAGCAGTTGTATAGACACTTGCCCTCTATTACGCAGACCATCTGAGTGAGATGAAAAAGACATGCTGGGCACTGCTGGAGAAACAAGGATGAACTCATAAGTGATGTTCTCCTGTAGAAACCAGTTCAGAGTGGCTTACCCAGCAAAGACCTACATTGATCAGCTCTCCGTGGATGCTGGATACTGGATGATGCACAGAGCACCTCCCGAGAGTAATGAATGATAGGGATGGTTGGTGAGAGATTGTTATAGATATCGGTGCTACATAATGATGATGTGATCAGAGGTAAGTGGATATATTTATTAATGTACTTTTCTACAGAAATTTTTTTAAGGATTAAGCAAACAAGTAAGAAAAATTGATGTAACAAAATTCATAGTTTCCCCTATTCAAAAAAAAAATCTAAGAGGAAAGACGTTAGACTTTATTGTCGTATCAACTGAGTTTTAATTATTATTTTGATATTTACTAACAATTACAACTAAAAGTAGTTGTATGGACACTTGCCCCCTATCCCACAGACCATCTTACTGGGATGAACAAGACATGCTGAGCACTGCTGGTGAAGCAAGAATGAGCTCATAAGTGATGTTCTCCTGTGGAAACCAGCACATGGGCACACCAGTGTGGCCAGCCCAGCAAAGACCTATGTTGATCAGCTCTCCAAGGATTCTGGATACTGGATGCTGCGAAAAGTACCACTTGAGAGCAATGAATGATAGGGACGGTTGGCGAGAGATTGTCATAGATATTCGTGCTACTAGCACAACATGATGATGATCTGATCAGAGGCAAGTGGATATATTTGTTAATGTACTTTTCTGCACATATTTCTTTAAAATACAAAGGTCCAGTTAAGCAACGATGTAAGAAAATTTGATGGAACAAAATTTATAGTTTCGCCTCTTACAAAAAAAACCCCCAAAAACATCTAAGTGGAAAGACGCCAGATTTTATTTTCATATCAATTGAGCTTTAATTATTATTTTGATATTTACTAACAAATACCACTAAAACCAGTTGTATGGACACTTACCCCTATCACACAGACCATCTTACTGGGATGAACATCCTGGGCAGTGCTGGTGAAGCAAGGATGAGCTCATAAGTGATGTTCTTCTGTGGCCTGTCCAGCAAAGACCTATATTGATCAGCTCTCCACGGATGCTGGATACTGGATGATGTGCAGAAGACCTCTTGAGAGCAATGAATGATAGGGACGGTTGGTGAGAGATTGTCATAGATATCCGTGCTACTGGCACAAAATAAGGATGATTTGAAATGTACTTTTCTGGACACATTGTTTTTAAAAGATCCTAGTTAAGCTACCAAGTAAGAAAAATTCGTGGAACAAAATTTATAGTTTCGCCTCTTCGGAAAAAAAAATCCAAGTGGAAAGACGCCAGACTTTATTGTCGTATCAATTGAGCTTTAGTTATTATTTTGATATTTACTAACAATTACCGCTAAGTATTTTGACTTGATTGCCTTGATGGAACCGTTCCAAATAATGGTCAACCAATAATATTCACCATTTCAAAACTTATGTTCCTGACATTTATCTGATCAAAGAGATTTATAAACATTGGGACATGTTCCAATCCGGCTACTGGCCCACATTATTTGTATTCATGTGTGGAGAGAGAAAGGGGTGAAAGAGAGAAAGAGAGGGGTAGAGATGATGTATGGTCTTTCAATATGCTGTGTATTCTTCATTTCTCTACTGTTAGACCCTTGATACATATCAGCGAGATCTGATCTCGGATGGTAAAGGTGAAGAGTTGTCTGAACTATTGTCTCAAATTGTCTATGTTGTTAATAATAGCAATAATAGCAGTATAATCTTAATATAATGGAGTGATGGTTGCCAAAAATCAAACTAGATTTTTATTCACATTCTTGTACCAATAACAAAAGTGGCAAGTTCATTTGCACTATATCAGATTTATTATGCTTTCCCACGATCTGGGGCTGTAGATACGCTGACTGCACCTCTGCAGAAGGGTAAGACCTCTTTGTCAATGGGTCCATTTGTTGGCCATGGGTGGTGAGCCACGATGCTTAAAAATGGAATCCTGGTGGCATCAAAACTTACAAGATATCATGAAAGAGGTGGAGTAATTTTCTTTTTTTGGGGGGGGGGGCTAGTAAAATTATGGGGTGTCTTTAAAGATGATGATGATGCAAAGATAAATGCAGAGAATTATTGTAAGTTCTTGGACAAGACCGTCTTTGAGTGGTACCGATCACAATGTGAAGAATCCTTAAACTAAAGCTGGGGTTCCCAATCTTTAAAAAAACTTTTTTTTTTGCTATGCTCCTCCTAATCACCTCTAAAATCCTGATTTCGCCCCATGTGGTAATATATAATTCTTATATTTTAAAAAGTGAACTCCGTTTGAACTGTTTTCTAATTCCAAATTGATGCAGAGGTACTCCACACTGCCCCAAGCTCCAGAATTGGAACCTCACCATTAGAAACAGTTTAATGTTATGCCAGAACATTAAGGCCCTCAGCCACCACATTCTACCACATATATGATAAAAAGGGTTGGGGTTTGCCATAAGGTTAATTGGGTTGGGACAATCATATTGGTGGCTTGGCTTGATGCAACCAGTCGATTGATTGGAGGATGCCTCTCCGACTGCCCATCTAGCCTAAGGCCTAAGGGCCAAAGTGGATTATTGCACTTTTATGGAAGTATATATATATATATATATATATATATATATATATATATATATATATATAATAGAATGGAAAACAATATTCAAGTAAAGAAGTTCCCTTGGTAGCTATAAAAACATCTGAAAGTAATATTAAATTCAAAAGAGTTGAATGGAAGATTGATGAGGGCTATAAAATATCAATGAATCCATATTAACATGTAAAATAATATCATAATAATTTATTCATATCCTTTGGGTATTGTGTTAAAGAATATATATTTCTGTGACCTATATATTTTGAATTTATTGATAAATAAAAAATTATGTTGCACTTAGTTTGTTTGGATAATAAAACCTCACACCTCCAAAAATAAATTATCAATATTTTTTTAAAATAAGGATATATATAAGCTGAAATTCAGAAGATATAAAGTGACACCAGTGCCCAGTCTAATGATAATCTCACATTTATACGATATTGTACGTGATATAAAAAAGTCACGTGCCCAGTCTAATGATAATCTCACATTTATATGACATTGTACATGATATAAAAAAGTCACGTGTCCAGTCTAATGATAATCTCACATTTATATGACATTGTACGTGATATAAAAAAATCACTTGTCCAGTCTAATGATAATCTCACATTTATATGACATTGTACGTGATATAAAAAAAGTCACGTGTTCAGTCTAATGATAATCCCATATTTATACGATATTGTACGTGATATAAAAAAATCATTTGTCCAGTCTAATGATAATCTCACATTTATACGACATTGTACGTGATATAAAAAAAACGTGTTCGTATTTAGAAACACAAAGAAATTAAACTGATTAAAAATTAAAAAAAAAACAACCTAATCTTGTCAACATTGTAGCAGTTTTGTCTGTGATTGAAACTTGTGATTGAAATTTGTTGTTGTTGAGCGAGAGAGAAAGAGAGAAAATAAACAACGAATAGACGGACCTGTTGAGTCGTATTTTATGTTTTCGGACAGCGTATTCTCTCCATTGTGTCGAGTTGGGAGCATCAGCTCCAACTCTGTCGAGTCTGGAAGAGCGTAAGCTCTCTCTCTCTCTCTCTCTCTCTCTCCCTCTCTCTCTCTCTCTCTCTCTCTCTCTCTCTCTCTCTCTCTCTCTCTCTCTCTCTCTCTCTCTCTTGTCTTTCAGCTAAAAGGGTCTTTTTATAATTCTCTTTTGTGATTGTCTACGTGATCATTAAGCTAAAATATCCATCAAATATCAGGTGATTTGCAATGATGCAATATCGAATGATTTTGGTACATTCCGATGGCGTACATATTTTCCCATGGAATTTAAACCATAGTTTCTATTGTTGTTAAAATATTTCTAAACTAATATTTATTTGATTCTCTTTTGTTTACCTAATTCTAAACTCATGACATACCATTGTAAAACTAGTTATTTAAGAAAACTTAATTATTTTAATTTGGTCAATTCCACATGCCGTAAAAATATAGGGGCCAATCCCTATAATATATGTATAAACTTGAAGATTATAGAAATCGCGAGTGTGCACGTGCCCATGAACTGGCGTATCTAACAAACGCAGAATTCTGAAGAAAAAAAGCGAAAAAAAAAAAAAAAATAAATAAAGAAACGGGAAAATCACACCAGTAAGACCGACGGTGAAATATCAAAGACAAAAATCAACAAAAATAAATTTGATGAAACTATAATGTCGAAATAAATTTATTTTCTAAAGGTATATATCCTTTTATTTATTTATTTATTTATTCATAATACTCCGTATATGTAAAAATATATACACAAATCTTTATATGTACGTTTGAGTTCTCAATTTTTGTTGAATCCTATCAAAGTAACACTTGATATCATCCACTTATATATATTACTTTATATATATATATATATATATATATATATATATATATATATATATATGAGAGAGAGAGAGAGGGAGAGAGAGGGGGGGCAGCTACAACACTCGCAAACCGCGTATGAAAGTACAAAGACCAAGGGGCCCCATATAAAATAGAGTGGAAGATATTGGAACAGCACAAACCATATATTAATGGATCCAAGAGATGTGGATTATGCTTTGCGGAAAAATTTCGGATCCTACAATGTCTAAATTCAATTCAAAAACATCTAAATACGAAATCAGAAATATTCAAAGCTTGTCCACACAGAAAGAAATGTTTATTAAGATCTTGGACTGAAAAAATAACAACAGTCGATCAGCCACCTTAAAAGGAAAATCTTTCTGAACATTATGTTAACATCACGAACGCACGAGAAATACACGCGGTTAAATAACGCGAGAACACGGTTTATAACGTATATTTATTTAAATGTCACTTCCAAGGCGATTTATCTGAGAAAAGGCATATGATGCTTTGAAACGGACGGTAATGAATCTGCCATTAATATATATATATATATATATATATATATATATATATATATATATATATATATGGTAAAAAAAGATTAAATATCAGTTGTATTAGCAGTTATAGATCTATTTCCACCCATATATATATGTATATACATATGAATTCCGTCAGACCACCAACTTTCATGGGAAATTTAATATATTTGTGGGGATTTCTGAGCAAACTTTGGTTCCAGTTATCATCTCTTAGCTATGGATTAAATTGTATCACTACTCTTCTTCTACAAGGGTGTCTTTGGCATTGAATAACCCACTAAATTTGAAATGCCATTAAACAAAGAAACCAAACCAATCATATTTATATTATTCATTGTTTATCAAAATTTATAGAGAATGTAGATATTCTTATTCATTATCTCATCTATACTAGGTAGTAATATCTCATCCACAGAAATGAATGTTAAGGCACGCATAGGGAAGGCATGGTTTGCTATATACAGGTTATCAGTCATATGGAAATCTGATCTCACTGTCAAGTTAAAGCAATAATTCTTCCAAGCCAACAAGGGTTGACATGCCGTAAAATCTAACCAACCAGTCAAACTGTATATCTAAACCAAGAGAGTAGACTGTTTTCATTCTGCTGTCCATTTCTAGGAGTTTTGTTATTTTACTCTTAAAATATCACTACTCTTTCTATTGAATCTGAACCTAAGGATTGAACTCACAACATCCAGGTAAAACTTTATAACCAATGCCTTTATCCTCTCGTGGGACAATTCAGGATATTATATTTAAGAGCCTTAAAATTTATGTCATTTTCATCTGACTCTTCAACAACAGCATGTATTCAAACCAAGGCTAAAGAGTTGAGTTTGTTCCACAAGGTTGTGTCAGTGCTAATGTATGGCTGCATCACTTGGCCCCTGATGAAACACGTATAGTATAGAGTATACGCTAGATGGGAGCTGCACAAAACATCTGAATGTGATCTTAAACAAATCGTGGAAACAACAAACACCCTACAAGAAAGCAGCTGTATGGCCACTTGCCCCCTATCTCATAAAATCTTAGTGAGATGAACAAGACATGCTGGACACTGCTGTAGAAGCAAAGATGAACTCATAAGTGACATTCTCATGTGGAAACTAACACATGGGCACGTTAGCGCAGGCTGTCCAGCAAAGACTTAGTTTAACAAGCTCTGTATGGATACTAGGCGCTGCGCAGAGTACCTGCTGGGGGCAATGAATGATAGGGATGGTTGGCGAGAGATTGTCATGGATATCCGTGCTACTAGCATTAGATGATGATCATGATGACTTTTACTTTCTACAATTTTCCCTAAGTCCTCTCTCTCTCTCTTCTCCTCTCTCTCTCTCTCTCTCTCTCTCTCTCTCTCTCTCTCTCTCTCTCCTTATTTTTACCCAACTAGTATCTCTCTCCCCTCTTCTCTTTCAATATCTATTTTCTCAACCAATCTTTCTTCCTCCTCCTTCTCCTTCTCCCTACTTCCTCTTAATTCTACCCTCTCACTCAAATTCATTTGCATTCCAATCAGAGTATCTTTTCCAAAGATCCCCCCTCCCCACTGCCCCAGTCAAGTTTAAAGGTGGTTGGCAACTTGCCATTGTCTACCCACACTTCATTCAACCCCCCCCCCCCCGAAAATGTTTCTTTTTAACATTTTCCATATCTTCACCCCCGTCCCCTCCTGATTTCAGACACCCAGGGAGACTTCACTTTTCAGCAAAGATAAATTACCTTTTCAAAACTGGGTAATTTAAAATATTCCCATCTCTGTTTTCTCATGATTAACTCATATATACAAGGATGAGTCAAAAGTTTTGCAATATTTTGGTAACATGGGGCACAATTTGGCAGCTTTACCAAGGTCGTGAAGGTGACAAATCACAATGGACTTTGACCTCACCTGATACTCTCCATGTGCTACTTGTCACATTTGCTCTGTGGCTTGAAGCATGCCCTCAGAATTCACGGTTGTTAAGATGATAAACTACACTGGACTTTGAGATGTTTACCTCACCTGATACTCCCCACATGCTACGTGCTACATTTGCCTCTGTGGCTTGGAGCATAGCCTCAGAATTCATGGTTGTTAATGGGACAAACCACAATGGACTTTGAGATGCTGACATCACCTGATACTCTCCACATGCTACTTGCCACGTTTGCCTCTGTGGCTTGAAGCATGGCCTCAGAATTCACGGTTGTTATAAATGATAAATGACTCTGAACTTTGAGCCTCAGAATTCACGGTTGTTATAATTGATAAATGACTCTGAACTTTGAGATGTTGACCTCACCTGATACTCTCCACATGCTACTTGCCACATTTGCCTCTATGTCTTGGAGCACGGCCTCGGAATTCACAGTTTTAGGCATACCTGACATTGCTTGATCATCAAAGTTCTTGCAACCCAAGCAAAATATCTTCAAACCTCTGGTTACTGTCATCATTATCATGTCACGCAATTAACACAGATATCCATGACAATCTCTCACCAGCCTTCTTTATTATTCATTGTCCCAGGGAGGTCCTTTGCGCAGCATTCAGTATCCCCGCAAAGTTGGTCAATGTTCGTCCTTGCTCCTCCAACTGTGTCCAGCATGCCTTGTCCGTCTCACTCGGATGGTTTGCGAAATAAGGGTCAGGTGGCCATACAGCTGCTTCCTTGTGAGGTGTTTCCACGACTTGTTCAAGACCGCACGCAGCATTCTTGTGCAGTTCCCATCTGGCTTATTCTCAAGGCGCCTCATTAAGGACCGGGCGGTCGGAGAGGCCCCCTCCGATCAATCGGCTGGTCACGTCAAGCCCTAGCACCTATATGATTTTCCCAACCATATTGCCCTTATGGCAAGTCCCAACCCCTTTTTATCATATGGGTGCTAGAAGGCGGTGGCTGCGGGTCTACATGTCCTGGGAATGACGTTAAACTCTATCTGATGGTGAGGTTCCAGTTCTGGAGGTTTGGGGAGTGTGGAGCACCCCTTCATCACCATTGCTCCCTGGTCCACTCTGACCCGGAGTGGTAGTACCTGTTAGGGTCCCATCTATGGGTTAAATAGAAAAATGTATTGATAAAAAAATTGTATTATCCATTAAGAATTGATTTATTTCAAAACTTTATCGGCATTAAATGACCCACTGAGGTTGATATGCCGTAAAACAAACCAAACCAAACCAAACCAATCATTAAGGACCAAGTGGTGCAGCCATACAGCAACACTGATACAACCAGCTTGAAAGAATTGTCGCTTTAACTTGTCAGTGAGATCGGATTTCCATATGACTAATCAAATGTACCTTCATATTTTGCCCAACAAATCTTTTTGGTTGCTTCCGCAGCATTATGGCCCATTTCAAACTTATAAAGTATAAGTTCTTATATTAGACTACATTGCACATTCATCTGTGTGGCTTTCAAATCCCACACAAATGGAGTGAAGCAATGCACAATGTGTCAGCACACCAACTAACAAGATACCATCAGCCATAGCTGGTACCTGCCACTACTTAAAACATTTGAATACCCAACAAGAATGAATAAAACAAAAATGTATTTGGAATAAAATAACCCAAAGGTTGGCATGTTGTAAAAATCCAACCAACCAACCAGCCAACCAACCAACTAAAAAGTTATAATTTTCTAAAAAAAAAAAAAAATTCTCAGAAATACCAAAAAAAAAAATGGAAAATTTCTGAGAATTTTATTTTTTAGATTATTATAACTTTTTGCTAAGGGAATTTTGACTACAATAATCAAGGAAAATAATCACTTCCTATGTGTGTCTAAGCCATTGAAATTTCATTAAGATTTGTGCTAATAATAAAAATGATAGTTAAGTTTTTTTCATAATGTTTTTTTTTTATTTTTTTATTATTTTTTATTCAATAATGTAGCCACCTTGACAGCTGGGACAGTAGAATATACGGACTGCACCTCTGCAGAGGGGTAAAATATCCCCAATGGGGCCACCTGTTGGCCGTGGGTGGCAATCTGTATTGCTTAAGGGCAAAATCCTGGTGGCTGAACAGTCCATTACTTGTTTGCTCTGCCTAAGCAATGCTTCACTACACAAACCAAGCCTTTCTCAGTCTTCTCATAGTCCCCAATGATCACAATTCTTTCTTTCTTTCTTTCTTTCTTTCTTTCTTTCTTATTATTTATCCATTTTGATATTTACACCAGATGTCTGGTGGTTATCAACTGGAGATCAGATGACAACATCTTCTCTGATATGCAGAACCCAGCAACACCTGGGCAGCCGCAATTCTTCCTAGAATTTCTAACTCATCCAGTTTAGATTCTAGCATGTTTTGGCACAAATCCAAGTACTCAAATTTTTATAGGCACAACCCTAATCTTTATGTTTTACAGTTCCCAGGTAAGATCCTGATACTTGTCCAATTTTTCACCCTGTTTTCTGCCAACATAGTTTCATCCGTAATCAGACACATCTTATTTTCTTTATTTATGACTATCAGATTTTATCTTCTTGCTTGAATGCAGGTGTGGTGGGTCTGGATGTCGAATTACCAAACTATTTAATTCTTTCTATTCCACAGGACACCCTCAAGACACCCTAATTTATTGATTATAATTGTATAAATTTGGTATGAGCTCTCTAATTGGTAATTTAGATTAACTCTCACAACTAAGCATATAAGCAATAATCGTTTACCCGGAAACTTGATTTCTCTGTGACCGTAAAATACATAAACACACCTATGTATTTAATAGTTTAAAAACACCAGTCCCACTACAGCTGTCAGTGGACGAGGGGATAAGATATCAGGCAGGCAAATAGCCAGTCTGAGTTCAACCCTAGCCAAGGATAGTTGTTGTGTCTAGCCACACTGAAGAGGCGTGAAACGCCGAAACACGTGTCTGTGGATGACTTATATATATATATATAGTAAATACAAAGTGTTCCATAAAAGACTAATTTATTATGATGTCTATGTTGACGTTTAAACATTTCGGTTTATATGAAACCTTCTTCAGGACAATATGATAAACAGAAGAGAAAAAGATTTGTTGTTGTTCATTCAAACATATCCATCACCTTTTGAACAACAAAAAATCAATTTGCTATCTTCTGTCATCATCATTTAGTTTTTATATCAGTCTATACTTAAAAATTCTGTACACCACATAATGTACACTACACACTAAGATGAATAAAACTGTGCCTGTTTTTACAGACAATGGATTCGAAAATGAAAGTGAAAGTTGGACAAAAAAACAAAAGCAAACTAAACTGCTACTCACATTAAACGTATTATTTGTTACATTAAATGTCTAAATTGACGAGTAATAAATTTATTACTCAAATGCATGTAGATTGTAGATATACACAAACACAAACTTAGAATTGGAATAAAGACATGTATTCGGACATACATAACAAATAGTTGCAAACTTTGTTATACAACAGTTCTCTTTTTTTTTCTTTATGTATTTACTTATCACATGAACGAATTTAATAAATCACTCCCCCCAATGGGACCACCGGTTGGCCGTAGGTTGCGACCCGTGATGCTTAAGGATAGAACCCAGGTGACTGAACAGTCCATGACTTGCAAATATTCCACTTTAGGCTTTTCTTGGGCTAGACGGGCGGTCGGAGTTTTAATAGATAAATGACAGGTATCAATCGGCTGGCCACGTCAAGCCCTAGCACCTATATGATTGCCCCATGGCAACCCACAATCCTTCTTATCATATGGGTGCTAGAAGGCGGTGGCTGAGGGTCTACATGTCCTGGGAATGACGTTAAACTCTATCTGATGGTTCCAGTTCTGACCCGGAGTGGTAGTACCTGTTAGGGTCCCATCTATGGGTTGAATAGAAAAACATGAGCTTATAAACAAAATTGTATTATGCATTAAGAATGAATTTATTTCACAACTTTGTCGGCATTAAATGACTCACAGAGGTTTATATGCCGTAAAACAAAACAAAACAATACAAAACAAACCTTAATAAATCACTGTATACACGGACACGTACTACTCGTAACTAACACAATAATATCTGATACTTATTTATTATTGTCTGTATATTGTATATGTATATCTTATTATAATGGAAATTGTGTAACTGTCTGTAACCACTAACGTCACGATTTCCTTAGTTATTTCAGTTATATTCTCAACGATTATGAAATAGTCATTATTTATTTTTAATTAACATCTTATTCATTAACGGTGATCTCTATCAAAGTCTAGCTGAGTTAGTTTTGCCGAAAAAAAATGCCCATATCATTAATGCATTTGAAATTAAAAATATGTGTTTGTAAAAATATCTGAGGTAGGGGTTATCGTCCTTGTTCTACGAGCCTCGCTATCAACCAGCCAATCACGGGCCAGAATTTGCCTCTTTGGCTTTGCCGCCAAAGAGGCAAATTCTTTCTCTTTCTGTTTTATCAGCACCGGAGTCGGACGAAGAAAAAAGGGCGTCTCTTATATCCAGTAGTGCGAACAGATAAGCCAACACACAGACATGCTAGTGTAGGCCGCCCAGCAAGGACCTACATTGACCAGCTATGCGAAGATGCTGGATGCTGCACAGAGGACCTCCCTGTGACAATGAATGATAGGGAAGGTTGGCGAGAGATTGTCATGGATATCCATGCTTATTGCGCGACATGGTGATGATGATATAATGTAACTTTGTGTGTTGACAGTCTTTTGTTAAACGAAGTAATTGTTTTGAATGTCTAATACAATGATAATTGATCAGAAAGAATTCATATGAAATAAGATCTGGAAGACCCTCTCATCATTAAGCTCTTGAATAGATTAGACTCGATGTCTAACTCTAAGGAGATTATGATATGCTGGATCCCAAGCCATATAGGAGTGAAGGGGAATGAAAGAGCTGACCCTGCGGCTCTAGATTTGATCTCCAACAAGTTCAAGATACCATATACTGACTTGAAACCTAAAATTAATAGATTCCTTCATACAAAATGGCAACAACACTGGGATAACAACATCCACAATAAACTCTTCCTAATCAAACCCACTTTGGGAGGCTGGAGACCAACAAGGAAGTCTAGAAAGGAACAAGGCATTGTGTCCCGCTTACGTATTGGTCATACAAGACTAACGCACTCCTATATACTCAAACGAGAACAACAACCACAGTGTGGAACATGTCAAACACCTTTGACAGTTAAACACTTATTCATGGAACGCAGGTTTCTTGCTCACATCAGAAACCGTCATTTTAAAGCAAACAATATGAAAGATCTGTTTGAAAATGTCAACATGGAGGATATTCTCGCTTTTTTTAGGGAAATAAAATGATACCATAGAATATAGACATGAAACAAATCAATACCATACAATATAATCCCCATTAATGCTAACATATTGTTAAAACCTATTAATAATGGAGATTCGCTTCCGGTTTTTGTCTGTAACAAAAATTACGTCACTGCTTACATCACATTACCCCAAATCGTCATAACATAGAATAAATACACTCAAAATTTGAACATGCAACATTAGACAGTCCTCATTGCTTTTTAAAACAAGTTTTAATAAATATATGACTGGTATTATATATCTATATATAGTTTGTTTTATTTCAATATATATTTAAGGTTTACATTTTAAATTGTTTTATTTTTTAATCCTTTAATGAATTTGATGATTTTACTTACTTAGGGTACAAACTCGCTGACATTGAATTTTTTACTGCCACCCCTCAGGCAATATGTTTCAAAATTTATTTTTACATCGCCCGGAGGGTGTTTTTTTTATTTTGTACTAGTAAACATAAATATCCGAGTATAGTAATGATACAATCTTAAAAAGTTCTTCGTCGCCTGTTTGATCGACTGTCAAACTATTAAAAATGATTTACCTGGTTGGATCATTACTATACTCGGATACACAGGGAACACACAAGGAAGGCCTGTGGATACAGCAACCGAGACGTTGTCTTTACAATAAAGATGAGAACAACAATCCAAAAAATGAAAATTATTCACATCAACCCTCATCTAAAAAATGGAATGATACTAAGACATTGTTCGACATACACACGCACACATAAACACACACACACACACAGAGAGAGAGAGAGAGAGAGAGAGAGAGAGAGAGAGAGAGAGAGGAGAGAGAGAGAGAAGAGAATGTGGAAGAAGATATCACTAGGCATACAACAGAATGGACAAATCCTAGCAATAAGGTAACAGATCCAGAATTTAGCTTTCGGAAATCTTCTGACGAAGGGATCTTTACACCTAAATATTAAGAATAAATCAAAGGTAAACGAACAACATCATAGTTACCTCATTTTTCTTTATAGCCAATCCCCGAACTAATAAAATAATTAGTTTAAGATAAATTGAGAATGAATCAAACAAAACGTCTTCGGCATAAAATGACCCAACAAGGGTTGACATGCCATAAAATCCAACCAACCAACCCGTTGTGCTAACAGGCAAAAGTCTGGTTTCCATTCTCCTTGCATGTTTTTTTTATCAAGAAGAGTTTATTGTCTATGTTGTTATTCCAACATTGTTACCATTTTGTAGAGAAGAATTTGTTGATTTAGGGTTTCAGGTCGGTCTGTGGAATTCTTGACTTTGGGAGGGGGGGGTCATATTTAAAGCCGTCTCATTAAAAAAATTAGAATACAACTAATATTCCATTTTCTCATATTTCCAAATATCTGAATAAATTTAGTCATTTAGGATAACTTTAATAAGATATTTTTAAAAATCTAAGGTAGATGGGTTGTCTCCCTTGGTCGATGTGCCTCTTTTCAAACCAACCAATCACAGGCCCGCAAACTTTATTGACAAAAAATTGAAGATAAGAAATCTCCCTCTTTTATTAATAGCATCTTTTGAAGTCGGGCGTATAAAAAAAACGACGCTCCCCATAATTCAGTAGAGAGTAGTAGAGATAAAGAAGGGTTGCCGTAAGTACGATGACTTACCATAAAATTCAAGCACTCGGTTAAGTGGAATTGTATTCATTATATTTATATAATTGACAATTCCCGCTGACAATACTATCGTTTGCAACAACACTTATTACAAGTGTATTGATATCTCTGGACAAAGACGTCTCTTATTGCAAATTTTTTTTTTTGTACATGATAAAGAAATCAGAGCTGGTTAAATCATTAAAATGAATGTATTTTCATATTCTGTGACTAAGAAAATCTATGATTAGACATATTACACCATTATTAAGTCATATATTGTCATTTTCTTTAGCAAAAACAATGATTTCCAGTCGCCTTTTGGAAAATCCTCATTGAATCAACCTAAAATGACACCCTAGATCGATGATCACATCAGTCGTAATCAGCAACAAAAATGACCATAAAAACACTCGTCCTATTTGATATTTAGGAAAAAAAGTATACATTTGCCCACCCCTATTAATACAGTGTTATTTGAAATTCCATGTTGTACTCATGTTAATTCCACATTCTCGGCGTAAATCAGCACAAAGACAAGCGATTGTTCATCATGAGGTGGCTAAACCAGATGTGGTTGTTTTGTTGCGTAGCTTTGGACACATTCAGTTGCTGGGGTTAAATGAAGATGTTCATTGGAAGTGAAGGTCGGCCTTCAGGGGTCGATATTGTGGGCAAGAAGTAAAAACCCCTAGAGAAAGCGTTACCGGGGTATATGAATGAGGGTTGAAGGAAGTTTGGAAATGAGGGAAGAAGATAAGGTTGAAAGGGAGAAGGGTTGTTTGTGGCTTGGTGGGGGAGGAGTCATGGTTAAGACCGGGGGGTTGAGGTAGGAGGTGCGTGGGTGGACGGTGGTTGAGAGAAAGGTGACTGCGGCGGTCTGAAACTGGCAGGCGATTACTTCTATCTTGCCAAATTTACGCGAGTTGAAGGGAAAGTATAATTTTCAGCAGAAGATGATTGAACATCTAAGCTGTTTGGTCTTTTATGTGCGAACCCTACCCTATCCCTCTCTCTCTCTCTCTCCTCTCTCTCTCTCTCTCTCTCTCTCTCTCTCTCTCTCACACACACACACACACACACATACACACACACACACACACACACACACACACACACACGCACACACGCACAAACATACACACACGCGCGCAGATTAGCTTGTTATTTTTATAACTGATTCATTGATTGTTTCTTTCGTAGTAAAAGTTTAACTAACTGTTTCTTGACAAAATGAACCATAAAATACACATTTAAGGGTTCGGTTTAGCTTGTGGGGGTCAGTCTACTCGGATTTTGGGTGGAAGAATAAAATCCGAATGTTGTGGCTCACAACTTCAACACAAAATAGCATTAGAAATGTGGTCCTATGCTAGACACTGTACTCGATAAGGTGTCAAAAATTTTATAACTGAAGAGGTAATTAGACGCTACGCATCTTTTCGGCCAGGTTATTGGTGGCAGGTCAAAGAAGAAAAAAAGGAAAAAAGTGTTATTTTTATTATTTTTATTTGCTTTAATACTCTTTGAAATTTTTGTATTTTTAAAATCTGTTTTTAGCCGCCGAAACTGTGATATCACACCTAGTTAGCGGCTGATGAGGGCAGGGTATCGCACGTTGTATTTATTACACGTTGTATGATGAAAGCTCTTTGAAATTTTTGTATTTTTTAAATCTGTTTTTAGCCGCCGAAACTGTGATATCACACCTAGTTAGCGGCTGACGAGGGCAGGGTATCGCACGTTGTATTTATTACACGTTGTATGGTGAAAACTCTTTGAAATTTTTGTATTTTTAAAATCTGTTTGGTAAATTTTTAACGGTTACATAGGGGTTTCTCAAGAGCACCCGCAAGGAGGAATATTCTTGCAATCAAAATAGTATCTTTCTATAGCTAATAAATTTGTTATTTAGGCTTACAGCAGTATTTTTTTTATCTTTATTTATTTATTTATTTTGTGTAACACCTTTTTGTTATTATCACGTCGGACTCTGGCTAATGCGTCGGTAGTGGGTTTTATTTTGAGGCGCTAACATGTAGGATAAAATTCCAATAGGTGACTTAGTTCCGTGACTACCATATGTGTATCCAGCTAGTTGCTTTGTCGATGCTTTCTGTGCCCACGTCGTGTTCCTTTAATCCGCAAAACCGGGATCGATGCAACTTGGTCGGAGCATCTTTGTAGCGGGTTGAGAGATTAATGGAAATGAGCTGCCGTGGTTGCTGGCAAGAATGAGATAGCACACCGTTAACAATAACGGTTTTATTATCATATATAATGGAGATGAATATGTCTTGCACACTAGATTGCAGAGAAAAGGCCCGGCGAGGAGCTTTGTCGGGTGTTTTGTTCTATGCTAATTAGCATTGAGTGATTCAACAACAGAGAAAGAAAACAGAAGTTCACATCTATCCACACAAGGATGTTTTCTTCGCCTGTAGCAACAAAAAGTGCCAGCCTAAGACGACAAGGAACTCTAAACTACAATAAGAGATATATACTCACAGAGAATCCCACTACAACTTTACCATTATTTTTTTTTCTTAGATGGGTAATTCCATGTCAAATCATCCAGCCCATGTCGCTCACCACATTCAATTTTAAAAAAATGTTTGTCAAGTGTGGATTATGGTAAAGTTATCAGAAATCATCAATAACTTAAAATTGGTTGACTTTAAGATTTTTTTGATAGCATTTTTGATTCTACTCAATACTAAGGACTTTACTAATTCTTCAGTATCTACTCTGAACAAACAATGAGAGAACTTAACCCTAAAATAACCCTTATTTAGGCTAGACGGGCGGTCGGAGAGACCTTCTACGATCAATCGACTGGTCACGTCAAAGCCCTAGCACCTATATAATTGTCCCAACCCTATTGTCCTTATGGCAAACATTTTTATCATATATGTGGTAGAAGGCGGTGGTTGAGGGTTTAGTGACGTAAGTATGATGTTAAACTCTTTCTGATGGTGAAGTTCAAATTTTGTAGCACTTGGGAGTGGGGAATACCCCTACATCGCTATTACTCCCATGTCCACTCTTACTCGAAGTGGTAGCACTTTTAGGGCCCTATCTATAGATTAAATAGAAAAAATGTGTTTAAAAATTGAATTTTAAAAAATTGAGTACCATCAAATTGATAAAACAAAATGTCTTCAGCATAAAACAACCCAACAAGGGTTGATGTACCGTAAAATCCAAAATCCAAAATCCAACCAACCAAGAGAGAGAGAGAGAGAGAGAGAGAGAGAGAGAGAGAGAGAGAGAGAGAGAGAGAGAGAGAGAGAGAGAGAGATAATTTTAAATGTATTTCTATGTTAAATTTCACAACCAGCAACCCGTAGCTTAAATGAGAGCATTACAATATACGCACTTTGTGTGATTCAATACACGTACAGTATGTATATTTATTGTTGTAAATGATAAAATATAGGGTGCGTTCAAAAAGTATTAAGACTAAAACTGTATTGACCAAGACAAAAATAAACAATGAATGAAATGTTGATTATATTCAAAATAGTCCCCTTGGGAAATTTCAAAAAGTATTGAGACTAAAACTATATTGACCCAAACAAAAAGAAAACAATGAATGAAATCCAACCAACCAACTAACCAAGAGAGAGAGAGAGAGAGAGAGAGAGAGAGAGAGAGAGAGAGAGAGAGAGAGAGAGAGAGAGAGAGAGAGATGAAGCATTACAATATATATCACAGTGTGTAATTCAATACACGTACAGTATGTATATTTATTGTAGTAAATGATAAAATAAAATTAATAATGCAAATACACTGACCTGAGTTGGTCGGTTGAAGAAGAAGCGAAAATACTAAGGGAATTCAAAGCGTGAAAACCGATTCATTTTAAAAACACCCTAGAGACGCTATAAGGTTAGCCTGTAATATATCTCTCCGCCATTTTCCCATCCCATTTTCCCATCCCATTTTCCCATCCCATTTTCCTGACTGGCAAACTACCTATGGGGAAGTGATCTACAGTCAAGTCACGTTGAAAGTACAAGTTCATATAAGATCACTGTTGTGGCCTGGTTAGAATAAAGACACGAGATAAGAAATGAGTTAAACAAATATATTAACAAAGAACAGTAGTACAAACATATACAAATGAGACCATTAGACGCGAGGCTGTCTTAACGGCTATCCGCTGAAATACTAACTCTTGCTTAAGTGCAGAACTTGCTGCTATTTATAGTTGGAAGAGTTCATGCGTTCGTGGTAAATTACAATAACACCCCCTCCTAAGTATTAGCTCCACATGAGTTTTAATAATCACCGAAATTAAACAGCGATTATCAGCTCAGTATTTAGATGGTGACTACTCCATGGCCATAGCAGCCGGAGGCTTTGTTGGATTATCTATAGGAATAAGATGTACGAGAAAACACTACTTTTATTTATAGACTTTCCCAAAATCAGCAGCATGCATTAACCAATAAAAAACGACAAAAACGACATAGACACCCAAACAATCTCCTTAGTCTAGTGCTAGTGAAAAGGTGATAGACTCCCTCCCTGTCTGACTTTAGGCCACCCCGACGACTTTACTTATTTACTGTTTAGTTTAATGACTCGAAAATTATACTAAATTATTCCTTGCTTTTAGGATTGAATCATGTTTGAAAAAAATCTGTTTTAATTGGTTCCAATTAGTCGTAATTTTCAATTAAGTCAAAAACCAACCAATCTCTAACTTTACTCTGTGTCTATCTCTTTATTCCCCTCTATGTATCTCTTGACTACCTCCTCGTTATATAATGCTGGTTTCTCTGGAGTGTTCAGAGAGAGAGAGAGAGAGAGAGAGAGAGAGAGAGAGAGAGAGAGAGAGAGAGAGACGGGAGTATTTGAAATGTATTTCTATGTTAAATTTCACAACCAGCAACCCCTAGCTTAAATGAGCTCAAACATTTCCTTTCTTAGAAAGCTAACATAATGATTTTAAGATTTCGTCCGTACTTATTTAAATTTTTTTTATTCGCTTTGCTAACATCCTTTTCCCTAATCTCAATTATCTACCCAGAGCTGAATGGGTGACACAATGTGTCACATTTTGTCTAGTATATATATATATATATATATATATATATATATATAAGATTTTTGGATGTTTGTTTTTTAGAAACATTGTTGAATATATTATTATTTATATTTTTGCTTGAAGGCAATTACAATGTGAATATCGTATAAAATTCGATAATTATAGAAAATAACCATGACAAGTGAATTTCGCAAATGATCATGCGATGCTAGAACATCGTACAGTCTGTTTCAACTTTATTAAGTCTCATCAGCGATGTATACTTTCGCAGGGATTGTACGATGCGGACTATTAGCCGAGCGGTAAAGTCACAGACTTTGCCTGCTGGACTACCGGTTTCAATTTCTGTCAGAGGGAAATCGTTAGTATACATCGCTGATGAGACTTAATAAAGTTGAAACAGACTGTACGATGTTCTAGCATCATATGATTGTTTGTGAAATTCACTTGTTATGGTTATTTTCTATAATTATCGAATTTTATACGATATTCACATTGTAATTGCCTTCAAGCAAAAATATAAATAATAATATATTCAACAATGTTTCTAAAAAACAAACATCCAAAAATCTTATATATATATATATATATATATATATATATATATATATAGGGTGCGGCATAAGTAACGCTCTTTTTAATTTCATATCTTATAATATATATTTTCTTTATTATTTTCTTTAACATTATTAAACCGAATAAGCATTATATTAATTTTGTTAATATATTATATTAATCCATTAACCTGTGGCAATACATTCATGTTTGAAAAAATAAAGGATAATCAAAAAGGCTTTAATTTTGTTCCACTTAAACAAAGGGCGTTACTTATTACTATATAACTTTAGAATATAAATTTACATTTATTTCAAACAAAAAAATAAAGAAACGGGAAAATCACACCCGTAAGACTGATGGTTAAATATTAAAGACAAAAACCAACAAAAATAGAACTGATGAGACTATAATGTTGAAATAAATTTATATCTATATTCTAACGGTATATATCCTTTTATTTATTTATTTATTTATTTATAATACTCCGTATATATAAAGATATATACACTAATCTTTATATGTACATTTGACTTCTCAATTTTGGTTGAATCCTGTTAAAGTAACACTTGATATCATCCACTTTATATATATATATATATATATATATATATATATATATATATATATATATGTGTGTGTGTGTGTATACTGGGTGCGGCATAAGTAACGCTCTTTTTAATTTCATATCTTATAATGTACCTTGAGACTGGAATCTCGAATCAAGCAGCACATACCCCACAACATCTGTTCTGGCAATGTGGACTGTCCCACAGCAGCAGACATAAATACTCCGTCCACCATTGGACAACATTTATTAAGAAACTCCACTTGCGCTCGGTCCTACCACCCAGCCATGTTTTCGGTCCTCTGCAGTTCAAACAGCGAGCTACAACTACAGATTCTTGAGTCCCTGTTTATTTCCCGCACCCAACCTTTCCTGTGCGTTCAGAAGCAGTCCCATCAGTTACTCCTATTCGGTACCTTAAGCCTAAACTTATCCAACGGAGGGACTCGTAATTTTCGACCCCCTCCCCCTTATGATTCGTAAGTTTCTTAGTTTTACGAATTCTTTGTCCTATTGAGAAAAAAAATCCTTTTCTCGTTTTCTCTCTGACTATTCCATCGTCTACAACAAAACAAACAACAAAAAAACAAAACAAAACAAAACCACAATAACTAGGGTACCCTTACTTTTCTTAAGAAAAAAAAACAACTTTATTTTACAACATGCATATGCTTTTACGCGTCCTTTTTAAATTCAGTACTGCCAATAAACTATATATATATATATATATATATATAGAGAGAGAGAGAGAGAGGGTTACTGAGTGATGTATGCACTCGTTGTATTACCGCCATAGGACATTGACACGGTAACCGGAGTACAAATACTCCTGGGAAATTAATGCACATAACTATTTTCCCTCCAGCTATGAGTAAATAGTAGGGCAGACTGTGGTATTTAACCTTGAAATGTTAACCGATTGACTTTGTGTCGCATTCTGCTCGTGATAGGAGGGGTTGGGTAAATACATATATGGTTACCGTTATTTTCAGGGGCTGTTACGCAAGGAGAGTCTGGAGAGTCACAGCTTGTGGGTGTGGTGTCGGAGGATGGGAGACGGGCGGAGCAGGCCTCCTCTCTCCACATCAACTAGGGGGTCTGGGGTAGATTTTTTTACAGCAAATATATTAACATAGTTTCATGTTTTCTCTTATATGAAGGCAATTACTGACAAGTGCAGAAGAAAAGCGACTGAGTTGGCAAGATGCACAAGTTTTTTCGTCTTTGTCACTTGGAAGGTTGAGAGTCGGGGTAAGAGGCGAAGTGTATGTGTGTGTGTGTGTGTGTGTGAGAGAGAGAGAGAGAGAGGGGGAGGGGGTTAGAGAGGGGCTACAAAGCAGTCATGATTTGCTTGATAGCACAACCTTGTAAAATATTATTAAGCTCAAGGAGAACAGCGACACTTAAAAATAAATTAAACTAAACGTGTTTTTTATCGACACAAGTAATGCTGTATGCAGTCACCAGTATTTTCATCTGCTTTCTGTAGGTTCCCCCACACACACACCCTCGCTGTTAACTAGATAATTGGTGCAGATGTACCAAAAGGACAAACCCTCAGATCGTTTTTATGTTCAACGGCATATCAACCCTTGTGGGTTATTTAATACCAAATCATGTTTATACATGCATGATTTGGTTAACTTCATGTGCATTGATAGATTGGTGGAAATAATTTTCATTAACTTTATGTGTATTGATAAATTGGTAGAAATAAGTTTCATTAACTTTATGTGTATTGATAAATTGGTAGAAATAAGTTTCATTAACTTTATGTGCGTTGATAAATTGGTAGAAATAAGTTTCATTAACTTTATAATTGATAAATTGGTAGAAATAAGTTTCATTAACTTTATGTGCGTTGATAAATTGTAGAAATAAGTTTCATTAACTTTATGTGTATTGATAAATTGGTAAAATAAGTTTCATTAACTCCATGGGAATTGATAAATTGGTAGAAATAAGTTTCATTAACTTTATGTTGTATTGATAAATTGGTAGAAATAAGTCTCATTTACTTTATGTGCGTTGATAAATTGGTAGAAATAAGTTTCATTAACTTTATGTGTATTGATAAATTGGTGGAAATAAGTTCCATTAACTTTATGTGTATTTATAAATTGGTAGAAATAAGTTTCATTAACTTTATGTGTATTGATAAATTGGTAGAAATAAGTTTCATTAACTTTATGTGCATTTATAAATTGGTAGAAATAAGTTTCATTAACTTTATGTGTATTGATAATTGGTAAATAAGTTCATTAACTTTATGTGTATTGATAAATTGGTAGAAATAAGTTCATTAACTTATGTGTATTGATAATTGTAGAAAATAAGTTCATTAACTTTATGTGCATTTATAAATTGGTAGAAATAAGTTTCATTAACTTTATGTGTATTGATAAATTGGTGGAAATAAGTTCCATTAACTTTATGTGTATTGATAAATTGGTAGAAATAAGTTTCATTAACTTTATGTGTATTGATAAATTGGTGGAAATAAGTTCATTAACTTTATGTGTATTGATAAATTGGTGGAAATAAGTTTCATTAACTTTATGTGTATTGATAAATTTGTAGAAATAAGTTTCATTAACTTTATGTGTATTGATAAATTGGTAGGAATAAGTCTCATTAACTTTATGTGCATTTATAAATTGGTAGAAATAAGTTTCATTAACTTTATGTGTATTGATAAATTGGTGGAAATAAGTTCCATTAACTTTATGTGTATTGATAAATTGGTAGAAATAAGTTTCATTAACTTTATGTGTATTGATAAATTGGTAGAAATAAGTTCATTAACTTTATGTGTATTGATAAATTGGTGGAAATAAGTTCCATTAACTTTATGTGTATTGATAAATTGGTAGAAATAAGTTTCATTAACTTTATGTGTATTGATAAATTGGTAGAAATAAGTATAATAACTTTATGTGTATTGATAAATTGGTAGAAATAAGTTCCTTTAACTTTATGTGTATTGATAAATTGGTAGAATAAGTTTCATTAACTTTATGTGTATTGATAAATTGGTAGAAATAAGTATAATAACTTTATGTGTATTGATAAATTGGTAGAAATAATTCCATTAACTTTATGTGTATTGATAAATTGGTTGAAATAAGTTCCATTAACTTTATGTGTATTGATAAATTGGTAGAAATAAGTCTCATTAACTTCATGTGTATTGAGAAATACTGGTGGTTGACCATCAGCCACTGCCTTCTATGCCCGTTCAATACTCAGATTGGAGACCATTTAAGCAACAGTTTGTATTATAAGCAACCTGATATCAAAATGATTTGATTCGGCATTAAATAACCCGAAAAATGTTGATATGTCGTAAAACAAAATAACAAACCAGCCAGCTGCCTTCTCATAAAAAAGTGGTGCGCATTTGTCGATTGATCGGATTGAGCCTCGCCGACCGCCCGTCTAGCCCAAGTAAGGTCCGAAGTGAGTTTGGAATTAAACAGGGTTTCATAGGCCGCTCAGCCATTACAATCCTGTCCTCAGGCATTACAAGTCACCACACATAGATAACAGGTGGTCCCATTGGGGAGAGGCGGTCTTACTCCTATACAGAGGTGAAGTCGGCGTATTCTACAGCCCCAGCCAATGCATTGTGTCACACCCCAGGCCGGTGACAATTTAGGGATTAGTCCTACTGTTAAAAAAGGGTAGCCAAGGGAGACAACTCTTAAGAGATCTTAATCTATTATGTTTAGCATGACATTCTATATATGATATAGACTCTATATGTCGAAAAAAGGAGGAATAAGAATTGCCAGCATGGGGAACAATTTTGGACATAATTTCTGTTGAGTTTGATTTTTCATTTGATTTAGACTTAATCATCACAGGTCGCCACCTACGGCCAACAGGTGGTCCCATTAGGGTTGGAAGGTTTTACTCCTCTACAGCCCTAATCGACAGAGTGGTGTTACCCATGGGTGGTTGTCGATTTAGGAGTTCAAGTTCTAATTTTCAAAGCACGACAACTAACCCCTGACCCCCACACACATTTAGGAGTTTTTTGCAACGCAATCTTTCAACTTTTAACTTTTATTTTCTCATTTGACTTTACAGTTCTTTATCTTCCCTTTTATTTCTCAGAATAATCAAATAAAATCAAACATTGTTTATCTGATGTGATGACTGAGTGTAACATTCGAATGCACATTCTCGTCGTGTTATAGCAATCATCTACAATCAACAAAGGCGGCACAACTAGGGTGGTCCGTGTTCTGTCATGTGCTAAGAGGCACCTACACAAAAAATCCCCTGGAGGTGCGTGGTGTAATGGTTAGAGTCGTAGGAAATGGACTCGTCGACCCAAGTTCAAATCCTGGACGAAGCTGTTTGCATTTCACATAGCGCTAATACCCTTGGGAAAGGTATGCATCCAACTACTCTTCCTCCAGCTATGGGTAAATAGTAGGGCAGATTGGGCTCTTAAACTTTGGATATGTAACCAGTCTAGGAGAAGAAAACTCTGAATTCAAACCTGTTAAACTCCGCTTAAGAAATTGACCTTATGTCGCATCCTGCTCGTGCGGAGGGGTTGGTAAATATATATACACACAAAAAATCACTGGAATTTACTGTAAGAGGTTCAAACAACTATCGAGTACGAAGTGGCCGCCACTACACAACCTTACAAATGACAAACTGACAAATGACAAAACCATGGCGAAGAATAGGACAGAGAGGTTTCAAATGAGAGGCTGCTGAATGCTGCTGTAGGATGTTCCAAACTACTTCAGAGGCGAATACAATGCAAATCGTCATCATCGAAAACAAGTTATAAATATTTTCCAAAGGTCAAAGGTTTACCAAGTGATATATGATCGCCATTTTTTATTGCATTCAAAAATTCCATTCATTGGTTTAATCAGGTCTGTTGTTTTTTGTTTTTTTACATTAGTAATATCAACACTTATTAAAAAAGCCCGTGGACTCTACTTGTCACAAATAAATTGAGTTATCATACTGTTGTATACATTTCCAGTAAGAGCTTGTATCTTAAAATTTTTATCTGATTAGAAAAAATGATTTTTGGATTTAGCGTAAAAAGAAACTGCTTTAAAATTAGCTATTATATATTCGACATTGAAAAGGTCGCAGGCCAGTGTAATCAATTATAATGACTAGCAACAGAAAACACCATCCGGGCATCGTAAAAAATAATTTTGAAAGACATTTGCCTGAGAGGTGGGAGTTAAAAATTCAATGTCAGGGTTTGTATCATAAGTAAGCAAAATCCATATTTATTAAAGGGATTAAAAAAATTTGAAATGAAAACTGAGCCCCGTCCCTCTCAAATAAAATGTTACACGCATATAATAATCAAACAATTATTTTGAATATTTTCCACATCAGTTTTACACCAAATCGTGGGTATTTTTATCTATTTGTAAAGTTTTTAGTTAACTTCTTGTTACTGTAAAAAAAAAAAAAGGGACGAGAGTAAAAAACAATTTTTAAAATTGCTTATTCAAATTTTGGGTGTATATAGTATAAGAATATTGTGAGGTAAGCTGTGACGTATAGCTATGACGTAGTTTTTGTTACAGACAGAAATACAGACAATCTCCATTATTAATAGATTTAAAACATATTATAATCAATATTATTTTGTATTCATTTTGTGTCCATCATTTCGGATGAGAACCACAAGACTGCTTACATAGGTAATTTTGTTTGGGGTGGTGAAGTTTTGGCACCAGCCACATTTTTTGGATGAGCTCATAACAAAAGAATGGTGGGTTAGTTGGCACTTATCAGACTTTTAAATTCAGAGTTTTCCTTCTCCTAGACTGGTGACCCATAGCTGAGTCGGTGTGTGAGGAAAAGAAATTGACGCGTATCTTTCCCAGGGACATTAGTGCAACGTGAAACGTAGAGTCTTGTCCAGTATTTGAACTCGGCTCGCCGAGTCCATTTTCTAGGTAACCCTGACGTTTGTGGCTTTAGAATACACCGACAGCACCTCTATAGCGGGGTAAGACACCCACTATGGGATCATCTATTGGCCGTGGGGTGGCGATCCGTGATGCTTAAGGATGGAATCCTGGAGCTGAGCAGTCCATGACATGCAACACTCCATTTTGCCCTTACTTTGGCTAGATGAGTGGTCGGAGTGGGCCCCTCCGATCAATCGGTTGGTCACGTCAATAGGGTCTCGGTAAAATCATATAGGTGCTAGACCTATATGATTTTACCGACCCTATTTCCCTTATTGCAAACCCCAACCTTTTTTTTATCATATATGTGCTAGGGGGCGGTGAGTGAGGGTCATAATGTCCTGGGTATGACGTTAAACTCTATCTGATGGTGAAGTTCCAATTCTAGAACTCTGTGGAATGTGGAGTACCCTTCATCGCCATTACTCCCAGGTCTATTTATGACCGGGAGTGGTAGTACCTAGTAGGGTCCCAACTATGGGTTAAATAGAAGAAAATGAATATCAAAAAGTGTTTAAAAATTGAGATAAAAATATTTTGCATGCCCACCAAGCATTAATAGAAAAACGTCTTCGGCATAAAATAACCCAACAGGGGTTGACATTCCGTAAAATCCAACAAACCAAACCAAACCGATAACGTTACGCAACGTGCGCGTACACTTTGACTTTGTGCCAATCTCGTTTTGATATCTGAAGCAGATGCATAATTTCTGAACGGCAACTGTTGTTGAATTTGGGGTTGGGTACCACGTTGAAGGACCGGGTTAGCTCAGTCGGTAGAGCGTTCGGTTAGAAACCACTAGGTTCCTAGTTCGATACCGGCCCCTCGCCAACTCAGTGTGTGAGTAGCACGGTGATCTGTGCGGTAAAGTAAGGAGCTGATGGTAGGTGTGGCGCTCCACCTCCACCACGCAAAAAACAATCTCATTGGTCTAGCGCTAATGAAAAGGGGATAGACTGCCTCGCTGTCTGCTGATACCGACATTAGGCCGCTCCAACGATTTACTTACTTACCATATAGAAGGAAGAAAAAATAAGAAAAAAAAGTTTTTGACCACAGGCTGTTATCCACAAGGAACATTGACGCAGCACTGTCTTCCTTGCTTTCCTTGTTCATTGATTACTAATGTTCCCAAAATCCTTTCACGCACCCCTGCCACCCATTCATATACTTAGCAGCACTTTGCCTGAAGGTTAATCAGGGTCTAGAAAGGTAGATCAGCACCCTCCCAGTTGTATTACTGTTGGTTAGTAGGCGGGTGGGTGGGACGGGTTTGGCTGGTAAGTCTGCTCCTTCATATACCAGCTGTTGGGGAGCAGCCATTTTGAAAAGATGGGGGAGGAGGGGGAGGTCTGCCTCTTTTATAACAAATGTATTATTTGCCAGTAAAATATACTTCTCGTCAAGACTTCGTCCTGTGGATTCACCATTAGCTAAGTATCAAATATCACCCGAGGGGATGGGGTGGGCGGCGGTGGTGGACAGGGGCTGGTGGGTAGGTCGATATTGTAGTCATTGGTATTATTATTATTTATTATCATCATCATCATCATCATCATCATTGACTGGTATTGCTACCGTTAGCCTCCTTCCCTCCTTTTGAATTATTGAATAACAATATGTACAGAATGTGTCGTCTATAGAAGGCACTTGAGTAGACACAGTTTTTCCTAAAAGAATTAAAACTTGAAATCGTCTCAAGGTCAATGCACATTTCCCCCTAATTTTACATAACTGTAAACCAGAGTTTTTCAACCGGTGTGCCGCGGCACACTAGCATACCGTGAAGCTTCTGTGGGTGTTGCCGTGAGGGTATTTTCCTATAAGTCTAAACATAAACAAAGGGGAACCACTCTTGACTGATCGGACCATATGACCTTAAGGCACCCCTTCCACGATCTCGACTCATAGGAACACTTTTCTCATTCACACCGTAAAAATCCGGTTGTTTGTAGGGTTAGGATTAGGGGTTAGGGTTTGGGGTTAGGGTTAGGGGTTAGTTTTATAATTAAAAAAACTCTAAAAATCGTCTGTTAACAATTAACCTGATTTTGACGGTGTAAATGGAAAAAAATCTTCCCACGAATCGAAATCGCAAAAGGGGGTGCCTTAAGGTCATATGGTCCTATTGATCTACTAGGAAAAAGAAGACGGGGATAGGTTAGGGTTAGGGTTTAGGGTTAGAGTCAGGGTTTAGGATAGTTTAATGGGAAAATAAATAGATAATTTATCAGTCAAGAGTGGTTCCCCTTTGTTTATGTTAGACTTATAGGAAATAACTATCGTGAGTGTTGAGGACGGTTGATCATCCTCTATTATTTTTATTCTATTACTTTAATATTTTTTGTTCTAATTGATTAAAAATATACCTTATAGAAATAAATTATGTTGTTTTCTTTTACACTTGTAGCACATTTTCACTATTCCTTTTCTTTTAAAATTTAAAATGATAAATAATTATATGTTTATATAACTGATGTATACCTCGATCAATTCATTGCCCAGCTCACTGTGCGTGAGATGAGAAAAGTTGAAAAAACTCTAGGCCAGAGTTTTTCAACCTGTGTTACCACAGCACACTAGTTGTACCATGAGCTTCCGTGGGTGTGTCGTGAGTGTTGAGGACGGTTGATCATACTCTTATATTCTTATTCTATTACTTTAATATTTTTTTGTTTTAATTAAATATTTTTTGTGTACTCTTAGAATAGAGTTTTTCAAGCAATCTGAACATTAGCTACATAAATGAGAGTAATCTCCCCTTGTTTCTTTCACTCTGAGCCGTGTGTTTTGGTGGGCCATTTTCATTTCCCCGTAAATCTACACTGAAAATACGAATTTGTTCGAATCAATACAAACTGCATGTTTTAACACGAATATCATAAGATGTGTACTTAATGACAATTAAGAACACATTTTTTGTCTTAAAACATGCAGACCACCCGAGTAAGACGAACGAGACTCGTTGGGAAACTGTTAGAGAAGCGATGACGAACTAATAAGTGACGTTCTCCTACGGAAGTGAACACATGGGCATGCCGGTGGTGGGCAAAGATGTACGTTGACCAGTTCTGCGCTGATACTGGATGCTGCGCAGAAGACCTCCCGGGGAGCAATGAGTGATAGGGGGTTGGCGAGTGATTGTTATGGATATCCGTGCTACTGGTGTGACATGATGATGATGATGATGATTATTATGATGACATTTATAAACTTATCATATCTCCTTTTTCATCTGCTAGCGTTGAACAAAACGGGTGACGTATTAGGGTTTGATCATCTATTAGCGGGTCTAACTGGCAAGGAGGTATTATGATGATGATGACATTTATAAAATTCAATCATATATCCTCTTTTATCTGCTAGCGTTGAGAAGACGAGTGACGCACTAAGGTTCGATCGTCTATAGCGGGGGTCTAACTGACAAGAGGGTATTATGCTGAAAGGACCCCCCCCAATATGAAACCAGTTAATAATATAACTGACAAGCCACCCAGCGCTGTTTAATAGTACAGGCGTATCTCAAACATGACATTTATAAATTAAATCATATCTCCTCTGGCTCGTCGATAAGACAAACTCGCTAAATCAATGTTCATAAGTCTTTCTTCATAGCTTGTTAGCCATTTACACTATGTACGGTGACCAAGATGTTTTAGCAACACAAAGAAGACTTCATCATGTTGTCATGGTTACCAAACATTCCGAGATCTCAACCTCATTTTAGAACATTCCACATATCCTTGACATTTTATAAATTTACTGGCCAAGGCCGAAATAAGCAGAGTGGGTTGTAATGTGTTAGGGGAATTCTTCGAGTGGGTAGACCTAGAAAATCAGCATTCAAAATCCTTGTTTTTAAAATTGACATTGTCTTGTTAAAAATTACCAATTGACGGTTTCATTTCTATGATGACATGCAATTTAGCTACGAATAATGGCTGCCATTTCATTCGCATTTCACTTCGGTATATTTGTCTAATGGATATGTCTGTGTGGTTTATATATTATATTAATATTATATATTATATATATTAAATATATATATATATTATATATTCGGTTCCACGGACGTCCATTTATGCGACTCTATCATTACGCCACGCACCCACCCATCCTTCTCTCTCTCTCTCTCTCTCTCTCTCTCTTCTCTCTCTCTCTCTTCTCTAAAGTAATGAAAATGAAAAAAAAAAAGATCCGCGGTCTAGAAAACCACACACACACACACCAATCTCCTCTC
>CM042149.1:46807358-46843226 GCA_023376005.1 Doryteuthis pealeii | reverse complement strand
TGGTTGGATTTCATTTCATTGTTTTCTTTTTGTTTGCGCGTCAATATAGTTTTAGTCTCAATACTTTTTGAAAATTTACAAGGACTATTTTGAATATAATCAACATTTCATTCATTGTTTATTTTTGTCTGGTCAATACAGTTTTAGTCTTAATACTTTTTGAAACGCACCCTATATTTTATCATTTACAACAATAAATATACATACTGTAGTGTATTGAATCACACAAAGTGCGTATATTGTAATGCTCTCTCTCTCTCTCTCTCTCTCTCTCTCTCCTCTTCTCTCTCTTCTCTCTCTCTGGTTGGTTGGATTTTGATTTTTGGATTTTACGGTACATCAACCCTTGTTGGGTTGTTTTATGCTGAAGACATTTTGTTTTATCAATTTGATGGTACTCAATTTTTTAAAATTCAATTTAAAACCACATTTTTTCTATTTAATCTATAGATAGGGCCCTAAAAGGTGCTACCACTTCGAGTAAGAGTGGACATGGGATTAATAGCGATGTAGGGGTATTTCCACTCCCAAGTGCTACAAAATTTGAACTTCACCATCAGAAAGAGTTTTAACGTCATACTTACGTCACTAAACCCTCAACCACCGCCTTCTACCACATATATGATAAAAAATGTTTGCCATAAGGACAATAGGGTTGGGACAATTATATAGGTGCTAGGGCTTTGACGTGGCCAGTCGATTGATCGTAGGAGGTCTCTCTGACCGCCCGTCTAGCCTAAGTAAGGGTTATTTCAGGATTAAGTTCTCTCATTGTTTGTTCAGAGTAGATACTGAAGAATTAGTAAAGTCCTTAGTATTAAGTAGAATCAAAAATGCTATCAACAAAGATCTTAAAGTCAACCAATTTTAAGTTATTGATGATTTCTGATAACTTTACCATAATCCACACTTGGACAAAAATTTTTTAAAAATTGAAGGTGGTGAGCGACATGGCCTGGATGATTTGACATGGAATCACCCATCTAAGAAAAAAAATGGTAAAGTTATAGCGGGATTCTCTGTGAGTATATATCTCTTATTGTAGTTTAGAGTTCCTTGTCGTCTTAGGCTGGCACTTTTTGTTGCTACAGGCGAAGAAGACATCCTTGTGTGGATAGATGTGAATTTCTGTTTTCTTTCTCTGTTGCTGATTCACTCAATGCTAATCAGCATAGAACAAAACACCCGACAAAGCTCCTCGCCGGGCCTTTTCTCTGCAATCTAGTGTGCAAGACATATTCATCTCCATTATATATGATAATAAAATCGTTATTGTTAACGGTGTGCTATCTCATTCTTGCCAGCAACCACGGCAGCTCATTTCCACTAATCTCTCAACCCGTTACAAAGATGCTCCGACCAAATTGCATCGATCCCGGTTTTGCGGATTAAAGGAACACGACGTGGGCACAGAAAGCATCGACAAAGCAACTAGCTGGATACACATATGGTAGTCACGGAACTAAGTCACCTATTGGAATTTTATCCTAGAGGTTAGCGTCTCAAAATAAAACCCACTACCGGCGCATTAGCCGGAGTCCGACGTAATAATAACAAAAAGGGGTTACACAAAATAAATAAATAAATAAAGATAAAAAAAAATACTGCTGTAAGCCTAAATAACAAATTTATTAGCTATAGAAAGATACTATTTTGATTGCAAGAATATTCCTCCTTGCGGGTGCTCTTGAGAAACCCCTATGTAACCGTTAAAAATTTACAAAACAGATAAAAAATACAAAAATTTCAAAGAGTTTTCATCATACAACATGTAATAAATACAACGTGCGATACCCTGCCCTCGTCAGCCGCTAACTAGGTGTGATATCACAGTTTCGGCGGCTAAAAACAGATTTAAAAAATACAAAGATTTCAAAGAGTTTTCATCATACAACGTGTAATAAATACAACGTGCGATACCCTGCCCTCGTCAGCTGCTAACTAGGTATGATATCACAGTTTCAGCGGCTAAAAACAGATTTTGAAATAGAAAAATTTCAAAGAGTTTTCATCATACAACGTGTAATAAATACAACGTGCGATACCCTGCCCTCGTCAGCTGCTAACTAGGCGTGATATCATAGTTTCGGCGGCTAAAAACAGATTTTAAAAATACAAAAATTTCAAAGAGCTTTCATCATACAACGTGTAATAAATACAACGTGCGATACCCTGCCCTCGTCAGCCGCTAACTAGGTGTGGTATCACAGTTTCGGCGGCTAAAAACAGATTTTTAAAAAATCAAAAATTTTCATCATACAACGTTTAATAAATACAACGTGCGATACCCTGCCCTCGTCAGCCGCTAACTAGGTGTGATATCACAGTTTCGGCGGCTAAAAACAGATTTTAAACATACAAGAATTTCAAAGAGTATTAAAGCAAATAAAAATATAAAAATTTCAAAGAGTATTAAAGCAAATAAAAATAATAAAAAGAACACTTTTTTCCTTTTTTCTTCTTTGACCTGCCACCATTAACCTGGTCGAAAAGATGCGTAGCCTCTAATTACTTCTTCAGTTATAAAATTTTTAAACACCTTATCAAGTACAGTGTCTAACATAGGACCACATTTCTAATGCTATTTTGTGTTGAAGTTGTGAGCCACAACATTCGGATTTTATTCTTCCACCCAAAATCCGAGTAGACTGACCCCCATAATCTAAACCGAACCCTTAAATGTGTATTTTATGGTTCATTTTGTCAAGAAACAGTTAGTCAAACTTTTACTACGAAAAAAACAATCAATGAATCAGTTATAAAAATAACAAGCTAATCTGCACGCCTGTATGTATGTATGTGTGTGTGTGCGTGCGTGGTGCGTGTGTGTTTGTGTGTGTGTGTGTGTGTGTGTGTGTGTGTGTGTGTGTGAGAGAGAGAGAGAGAGAGAGAGAGAGAGAGAGAGAGAGAGAGAAGAGAGAGAGGGGTGTGGGCGGGGTTCGCACATAAAAGACCAAACAGCTTAGATGTTCAATCATCTTCTGCTGAAAATTATACTTTCCCTTCAACTCGGGTAAATTTGGCAAGATAGAAGTAATCGCCTGCCAGTTTCAGACCGCTGCAGTCACCTTTCTCTCAACCACCGTCCACCCACGCACCTCCTACCTCAACCCCCCGGTCTTAACCATGACTCCTCCCCCACCAAGCCACAAACAACCCTTTCCCCTTTCAACCTTATCTTCTTCCCTCATTTCCAAACTTCCTTCAACCCTCATTCATATACCCCGGTAACGCTTTCTCTAGGGGTTTTTACTTCTTGCCCACAATATCGACCCCTGAAGGCCGACCTTCATTTCCAATGAACATCTTCATTTAACCCCAGCAACTGAATGTGTCCAAAGCTACACAACAAAACAACCACATCTGGTTTAGCCACCTCATGATGAACAATCGCTTGTCTTAGTGCTGATTTACGCCGCGAATGTGGAATTAACAAAAGTTAGAAACAGGAAATACAGGATCACAACATGGAATTTCAAATAACATTGTATCAATATATTTATACATATAAGAAAATACACCTGTAATAATTGTTGTAGTAAACGATAGTATTGTCAGCGGAAAATGTCAATTATATAAATATAATGAATACAATTCCACTTTCAAATAACACTGTATTAATAGGGGTGGGCAAATGAATACTTTTTTCCTTAAATATCAAAGACGAGTGTTTTTATGGTCATTTTTGTTGCTGATTACGACTGATGTGATCATCGACCTAGGATGTCATTTTAGGTTGATTCCGTGGGGATTTTCAAAATGGTGGCTGGAAATCCGTGTTTTTGTTAAAGAAAATGACAATATATGGCTTAATAATCCTAGGTTTTCTTAGTCACAGAATATGAAAATACATTCATTTTATTGATTTAACCAGCTCTGATTTCTTTATATCATGAAAAAAAAAAAAAAAAAAAAAAAAATTTTCAATAAGAGACGTCTTTGTCCAGAGAATTCAATACACTTGTAGTAAGTGTTGTTGCAAAACGATAGTATTGTCAGCGGGAAATGTCAATTAATATAATATAATGAACACAATTCCACTTAACTGAGTGCTTGAATGTTATGGTAAGTCATCGTACTTACGGCAACCCTTCTTTATCTCTGCTACTCTCTGCTGAATTATGGGGAGCGTCGTTTTTTATACGCCCGACTTCAAAAGATGCTATTAATAAAAGAGGAGATTTCTTATCTTCAATTTTTTTGTCAATAAAGTTTGCGGGCCTGTGATTGGTGGGTTTGAAAAGAGGCACATCGACCAAGGGAGACAACCCATCTACCTTAGATTTTTTTAAATATCTTATTAAGTTATCCTAAATGACTAAATTTATTCAGATATTGGAAATATGAGAAATGGAATATTAGTTGTATTCTTAATTTTTTTAATGAGACGGCTTTAAATATGACCCCCCCTCCAAAGTCAAGAATTCCACAGACCGACCTGAAAACCCTAAATCAACAAATTCTTCTCTACAAAATGGTAACAATGTTGGAATAACAACATAGACAATAAACTCTTCTTGATAAAAAAAAAACATGCAAGGAGAATGGAAACCAGACTTTTGCCTGTTAGCATAACGGGTTAGTTGGTTGGTTGGTTGGATTTTATGGCATGTCAACCCTTGTTGGGTCATTTTATGCCGAAGACGTTTTGTTTGATTCATTCTCAATTTATCTTAAACTAATTATTTTATTAGTTCGGGGATTGGCTATAAAGAAAAATGAGGTAACTATGATGTTGTTCGTTTACCTTTGATTTATTCTTAATATTTAGGTGTAAAGATCCCTTCGTCAGAAGATTTCCGAAAGCTAAATTCTGGATCTGTTACCTTATTGCTAGGATTTGTCCATTCTGTTGTATGCCTAGTGATATCTTCTTCCACATTCTCTCTCTCTCTCTCTCTCTCTCTCTCTCCCTCTCTCTCTCTCTCTTCTCTCTCTCTCTCTCTCTCTCTCTCTCTCTGTATGTATGTTGTGTGTTTATGTGTGCGTGTGTATGTCGAACAATGTCTTAGTATCATTCCATTTTTATTTGTCTGTATTTTTTAGATGAGGGTTGATGTGAATAATTTTCATTTTTTGGATTGTTGTTCTCATCTTTATTGTAAAGACAACGTTTCGGTTGCTGTATCCACAGGCCTTCCTTGGGTGTTTCCTGTGTATCCGATTAAAGTAATGATCCAACCAGGTACATTTTTAATAGTTTGACAGTCGATCAAACAGGCGACGAAGAACTTTTTAAGATTGTATCATTACTATACTCGGATATTTATGTTTACTAGTACAAAATAAAAAAACACCCTCCGGGCGATGTAAAAATAGATTTTGAAACATATTGCCTGAGGGGTGGCAGTAAAAAATTCAATGTCAGCGAGTTTGTACCCTAAGTAAGTAAAATCATCAAATTCATTAAAGGATTAAAAAATAAAACAATTTGAAATGTAAACCTTAAATATATATTGAAATAAAACAAACTATATATAGATATATAATACCAGTCATGTATTTATTAAAACTTGTTTTAAAAAACAATGAGGACTGTCTAATGTTGCATGTTCAAATTTTGAGTGTATTTATTCTATGTTATGACGATTTGGGGTAATGTGATGTAAGCAGTGGCGTAATTTTTGTTACAGACAAAAACCGGAAGCGAATCTCCATTATTAATAGGTTTTAACAATATGTTAGCATTAATGGGGATTATATTGTATGGTATTGATTTGTTTCATGTCTATATTCTATGGTATCATTTTATTTCCCTCAAAAAAGCGAGAATATCCTCCATGTTGACATTTTCAAACAGATCTTTCATATTGTTTGCTTTAAAATGACGGTTTCTGATGTGAGCAAGAAACCTGCATTCCATGAATAAGTGTTTAACTGTCAAAGGTGTTTGACATGTTCCACATTGTGGTTGTTGTTCTTGTTTGAGTATATAGGAGTGCGTTAGTCTTGTATGACCAATACGTAAGCGGGACACAATGACTTGTTCCTTTCTAGACTTCCTTGTTGGTCTCCAGCCTCCCAAAGTGGGTTTGATTAGGAAGAGTTTATTGTGGATGTTGTTATTCCAGTGTTGTTGCCATTTTGTATGAAGGAATCTATTAATTTTAGGTTTCAAGTCAGTATATGGTATCTTGAACTTGTTGGGGATCAAATCTAGAGCCGCAGGGTCAGCTCTTTCATTCCCCTTCACTCCTATATGGCTTGGGATCCAGCATATCATAATCTCCTTAGAGTTAGACATCGAGTCTAATCTATTCAAGAGCTTAATGATGAGAGGGTCTTCCAGGTCTTATTTCATATGAAGTCTTTCTGATCAATTATCATTGTATTAGAGATTCAAAACAATTACTTCGTTTAACAAAAGACTGTCAACACACAAAGTTACATTATATCATCATCACCATGTCGCGCAATAAGCACGGATATCCATGACAATCTCTCGCCAACCTTCCCTATCATTCATTGTCACAGGGAGGTCCTCTGTGCAGCATCCAGCATCTTCGCATAGCTGGTCAATGTAGGTCCTTGCTGGGCGGCCTACACTAGCATGTCTGTGTGTTGGCTTATCTGTTCGCACTACTGGATATAAGAGACGCCCTTTTTTCTTCGTCCGACTCCGGTGCTGATAAATCAGAAAGAGAAAGAATTTGCCTCTTTGGCGGCAAAGCCAAAGAGGCAAATTCTGGCCCATGATTGGATGGTTGATAGCGAGGCTCGTAGAACAAGGACGATAACCCCTACCTCAGATATTTTTACAAACACATATTTTTAATTTCAAATGCATTAATGATATGGGCATTTTTTTCGGCAAAACTAACTCAGCTAGACTTTGATAGAGATCACCGTTAATGAATGAGATGTTAATTAAAAATAAATAATGACTATTTCATAATCGTTGAGAATATAACTGAAATAACTAAGGAAATCGTGACGTTAGTGGTTACAGACAGTTACATAATTTCCATTATAATAAGATATACTTATACAATATACAGACAATAATAAATAAATATCAGATATTATTGTGTTAGTTACGAGTAGTACGTGTCCGTGTATACAGTGATTTATTAAGGTTTGTTTTGTTTTGTTTTGTTTTGTTTTGTTTTACGGCATATCAACCTCTGTGAGTCATTTAATGCCGACAAAGTTGTGAAATAAATTCATTCTTAATGCATAATACAATTTTGTTTATAAGCTCATGTTTTTCTATTCAACCCATAGATGGGACCCTAACAGGTACTACCACTCCGGGTCAGAACTGGAACCATCAGATAGAGTTTAACGTCATTCCCAGGACATGTAGACCCTCAGCCACCGCCTTCTAGCACCCATATGATAAGAAGGATTGTGGGTTACCATGGGGCAATCATATAGGTGCTAGGGCTTGACGTGGCCAGCCGATTGATACCTGTCATGTATCTATTAAAACTCCGACCGCCCGTCTAGCCCAAGAAAAGCCTAAAGTGGAATATTTGCAAGTCCTGGACTGTTCAGCCACCTGGGTTCTATCCTTAAGCATCACGGGTCGCAACCCACGGCCAACCGGTGGTCCCATTGGGGGGAGTGATTTATTAAATTCGTTCATGTGATAAGTAAATACATAAAGAAAAAAAAAGAGAACTGTTGTATAACAAAGTTTGCAACTATTTGTTATGTATGTCCGAATACATGTCTTTATTCCAATTCTAAGTTTGTGTTTGTGTATATCTACAATCTACATGCATTTGAGTAATACATTTATTACTCGTCAATTTAGACATTTAATGTAACAAATAATACGTTTAATGTGAGTAGCAGTTTAGTTTGCTTTTGTTTTTTTGTCCAACTTTCACTTTCATTTTCGAATCCATTGTCTGTAAAAACAGGCACAGTTTTATTCATCTTAGTGTGTAGTGTACATTATGTGGTGTACAGAATTTTAAAGTATAGACTGATATAAAAACTAAATGATGATGACAGAAGATAGCAAATTGATTTTTTGTTGTTCAAAAGGTGATGGATATTTTTGAATGAACAACAACAAATCTTTTTCTCTTCTTTTTATCATATTGTCCTGAAGAAGGTTTCATATAAACCGAAATGTTTAAACGTCAACATAGACATCATAATAAATTAATCTTTTATGGAACACTTTGTATTATATATATAATATATATATATAATATATATATATATATATATATATTATATATATATAAGTCATCCACAGACACGTGTTTCGGCGTTTCACGCCTCTTCAGTGTGGCTAGACACAACAACTATCTTTGGCTAGGGTTGAACTCAGCCTGGCTATTTGCCTGCCTGATATCTTATCCCCTCGTCCACTGACAGCTGTAGTGGGACTAGTGTTTTTAAACTATTAAATACATAGGTGTGTTTATGTATTTTACGGTCACAGAGAGATCAAGTTTCCGGGTAAACGATTATTGCTTATATGCTTAGTTGTGAAAGTTAATCTAAATTACCAATTAGAGAGCTCATACCAAATTTATACAATTATAATCAATAAATTGAGGGTGTCCTGTGGAATAGAAAGAATTAAATAGTTTGGTAATTCGACATCCAGACCCACCACACCTGCATTCAAGCAAGAAGATAAAATCTGATAGTCATAAATAAAGAAAATAAGATGTGTCTGATTACGGATGAAACTATGTTGGCAGAAAACAGGGTGAAAAATTGGACAAGTATCAGGATCTTACCTGGGAACTGTAAAACATAAAGATTAGGGTTGTGCCTATAAAAATTTGAGTACTTGGATTTGTGCCAAAACATGCCAGAATCAAAACTGGATGAGTTGGAAATTCTAGGAAGAATTGCAGGCTGCCCAGGTGTTGCTGGGTTCTACATATCAGAGAAGATGTTGTCATCTGATCTCCAGTTGATAACCACCAGACATCTGGTGTAAATATCAAAATGGATAAATAATAAGAAAGAAAAAAAGAAAGAAAGAAAGAATTGTGATCATTGGGGACTATGAGAAGACTGAGAAATGCTTGGTTTGTGTAGTGAAGCATTGCTTAGGCAGAGCAAGCAAATTAGATTGGTTGTTGGGTGGTGGTTTTGTTTTACGGCATATAAACCCTTTTCAGGTCATTTAATGCCAAATCAAGTCATTTTGATATCAGGTTGCTTACAGTGCCTGCTGTTGCTTAAATGGTCACCAGTCTAAGTACTGAACAGGCTCATCACAGCTTAACTTTAATGGTCTTGCGGAAATTAATTGAAAAACATTTCATAATTAATGCAACGAAGACCATTTTGAATTAAACTCCCAAAAATGTCATGTATAAATCAGACACACTTTTAAAGAAAGACATTTTTCATAATGAATATAGAAGACCTTTATACATTTGAGGGGCTAAGTGGCAATTATTTCATTCAGAAAGAAAAACTTCATAACAATAATGAGGCCAGTAATATAGTAATGACAACATTCATAAAATAAACATTTTCAGTGCATTTTTTTCACTGATGTTGTTTTATGGCATATAAAACCTTTTCAGGTCATTTAATGCCAAATCAAGTCATTTTGATATCAGGTGGCTTACAGTACCTGCTGTTGATTAAGTGGTCACCCAATTAAGTATTGAACAAGCTTATCACTGCTTAACTTTGGTGAATAGATAGGAAGGTTGGTTGTTTTGTTTTATGGCATATAAAACCCTTTTTGGGTTATTTAATGCCAAAGTCATTTTGATAAACAAAGACTCAGTTCGTTTACAGTGGTCACCCAATTAAGTATTGAACTAGCTTATCACTGCTTAACTTTGGTGAATAGATAGGAAGGTTGGTTGTTTTGTTTTATGGCATATAACCCTTTTTGGGTCATTTAATGCCAAAGTCATTTTGATAAACAAAAGACTCAGTTCGTTTACAGTGGTCACCCCAATTAAGTATTGAACTAGCTTATCACTGCTTAACTTTGGTGAATAGATAGGAAGGTTGGTTGTTTTGTTTATGGCATATAAACCCTTTTTTGGGTTATTTAATGCCAAAGTCATTTTAATAAACAAAAGACTCTGTTTGCTTACAGTACCTGCTATTGCTTAAGTGTCCCCCACTAAGTATTGAACAGGCTCATCACTGCTTATCTTCAGTGATCTAGCAGGAAATGGTGATTTCAGCATGGCTTCACCATAATGTAGTGTGTTAGTTGGTTGGTTGGTTTGTTTTATGGCATATCAACCCTTTTCAGGTCATTTAATGCCGAATCAAGTCATTTTGATATCAGATTACTTACAGTATTTGCTATTGCTTAAATGGTCACCCAGCTAAGTATTGAACAGTCTCATTGTTGCTTAACTTCGGTGATCTAGCAGGAACCGGTGCTTTCAACATGACTTGACCGTAAGCTGAGCAAAGTAGACTGGTGTGGCTTGTGTCAGGTGCAATACATATGTGATTAGTACCACTTCTGTAGATCGAACTCCCGACCTTTGGTTTACATATAAATGTTTAGAGTTGGTTGGTTGGCAGGTTGGTTGGATTTTACGGCATGTCAACCCCCGCTGGGTTATTTTATGCCGAAGACGTTTTTGTTTAATTCATTCTTGATGGATACTCATTTTTTATTTTTTAAACTCATTTTTAAACACATTTTCTTTATACTCATTTCTTTCTATCTAAACCATAGATAGGAACCTAACAGGTACTACCACTCCGGGTCAGATTGAACCTGGGAGTAATGGTGATGAAGTAGTATTCCACATTCCGCAGGACTTCAGAACTGGAACCTCACTATCAGATAGTTTAACGTCATACTCGGGACAATAAGACCCTTATCCACCGTCTTCTGGTACATATATGATAAAAAGGATTGGGGTTTGCCATGAGGGTAATTTGGTTGGAACAATCATATAGGTGCTAAGGCTTGATGCGACAAGCCATTGATTGGAGGGGTTTTCTTCAACCGTCCATGTAGCCTAAGTAAGAACCAAAGTCGAGTATTGCAAGTAATGGACTGTTCAGCCACCAGGATTTTGCCCTTAAGTAATACAGGTTGTCACCCACGGAAAACAGGTGGCCCCATTGGGGATCTTTTACCCCTCTGCAGAGGTGCAGTCCGTGTATTTTACTGTCCCAGTTGACAAGGTGGCTACATTATTGAATAAAAACCCCCCCCCCCAAAAAAAAAAACACTGTGACAAAAACTTAACTTTATTTTTATTATTAGCACAAATCTAATGAAATTTCAATGGCTTAAACACACATAGGAAGTGATTATTTTCCTTGATTATTGTAGTCAAAATTCCCTTAGCAAAAAGTTATAATAATCTAAAAAATAAAATTCTTCAGAAATTTCCCATTTTTTGGTATATCTGAGAATTTTTTTTTTTTAGAAAATTATAACTTTTTGGTTGGTTGGTTGGCTGGTGGGATTTTACAGCATGCCAGCCTTTGGGTTATTTTATTCCAAATACATTTTTGTTTTATTCATTCTTGTTGGGTATTCAAATGTTTTAAGTAGTGGCAGGTACCAGCTATGGCTGATGGTATCGTGTTAGTTGGTGTGCTGGTACATTGTGCATTGCTTCACTCCATTTGTGTGGGATTTGAAAGCCACACAGATGAATGTGCAATGAGGTCTAATACAAGAACTTATACTTTATAAGTTTGAAATGGGCCATAATGTTGTGGAAGCAACCAAAAAGATTTGTTGGGCAAAATATGAAGGTACATTTGATTAGTCATATGGAAATCCGAGCTCACTGACAAGTTAAAGCGACAATTCTTTCAAGCTGTGGTTGTATCAGTGTTGCTGTATGGCTGCACCACTTGGTCCTTATTGATTGGTTTTGTTTGGTTTGTTTTGTTTTACGGCATATCAACCTCAGTGGGTCATTTAATGCCGATAAAGTTTTGAAATAAATCAATTCTTAATGGATAATACAATTTTTTTATCAATACATTTTTCTATTTAACCCATAGATGGGACCCTAACAGGTACTACCACTGTCAGAGTGGACCAGGGAGCAATGGTGATGAAGGGGTGCTCCACATTCCCCAAACCTCCAAAACTTGAACCTCACCATCAGATAGAGTTTAACGTCATTCCCAGGACATGTAACCCGCAGCCACCGCCTTCTAGCACCCATATGATAAAAAGGGGTTGGGGCTTGCCATAAGGGCAATAGGGTTGGGAAAATCATATAGGTGCTAGGGCTTGACGTGACCAGCCGATTGATCGGAGGGGGTTGTTTATCGTAACAACCGTGAATTATGAGGCCATGCTTCAAGCCACAGAGGCAAACGTGGCAAGTAGCATGTGGAGAGTATCAGGTGATGTCAGCATATCAAAGTCCATTGTGGTTTGTCCCCTTAACGACCGTGAATTCCGAGGCTATGCTCCAAGCCACAGAGGCAAATGTAGCACGTAGCATGTGGGGAGTATCAGGTGAGGTAAACATCTCAAAGTCCAGTGTAGTTTATCATCTTAACAACCGTGAATTCTGAGACCATGCTCCATACCACAGAGAAAATGTGACAAGAAGTACATAGAGAGTATCAGGTGAGGTCAACATCTCAAAGTCCAGTGTGATTTGTCACCTTCACGACCTTGGTAAAGCGTCTAAATTGTGCTCCATGTTACCAAAATATTGCAAAACTTTTGACTCACCCTTGTATATATGAGTTAATCATGAGAAAACAGAGATGGGAATATTTTAAATTACCCAGTTTTGAAAAGGTAATTTATCTTTGCTGAAAAGTGAAGTCTCCCTGGGTGTCTGAAATCAGGAGGGGACGGGGGTGAGGATATGGAAAATGTTAAAAGAAACATTTTCATGGGGGGGGGGGGCTGAATGAAGTGTGGGTAGACAATGGCAAGTTGCCACCACCTTTAATTGACTGGGGCAGTGGGGGAGGGGGATCTTTGGAAAGATACTCTGATTGGAATGCAAATGAATTTGAGTGAGAGGGTAGAATTAAGAGGAAGTAGGAGAAGGAGAAGGAGGAGGAAGAAAGATTGGTTGAGAAAAAGAGAGAAGAGGGAGAAGAGATACTGGTTGGGTAAAAAGGAGAGAGACAGAGAGGAGGAGAGAGGGAGAGAGAGAGAGAAGACTTAGGGAAAATTGTAGAAGGTAAAAGTCATCATGATCATCATCTAATGCTAGTAGCACGGATATCCATGACAATCTCTCGCCAACCATCCCTATCATTCATTGCCTGCCCCCAGCAGGTACTCTGCGCAGCACTCGGTATCCATACAAAGCTTGTTAAACTAAGTCTCTGCTGGACAGCCCACGCTAACGTGCCCATGTGTTAGTTTTCACATGTGAATGTCACTTATGAGTTCATCCTTGCTTCTCCAGCAGTGTCCAGCATGTCTTGTTCATCCCACTAAGAGTTTGTGAGATAGGGGGCAAGTGGCCATACAGCTGCTTTCTTGTATGGTGTTTGTTGTTTCCACGATTTGTTTAAGATCACATTCAGATGTTTTGTGCAACTCCCATCTAGCGTATACCCTATGTGTTTCATCAGGGGCCAAGTGATGCAACCATACATTAGCACTGATACAACCTTGTGGAACAAACTCAACTCTTTAGCCTTGGTTTGACAACCAGTATAGGAGAAGGAAAACTGAATTCAAACCAGCTGTACTTGACCTTGTGTCACATCCTGCTTATGGTAAAGGGGTTGGGTGAATACATGCTGTTGTTGAAGAGTCAGATGAAAATGACATAAATTTTAAGGCTCTTGAATATAATATCCTGAATTGTCCCATGAGAGGATAAAGGCATTAGTTATAAAATTTTACCTGGATGTTGTGAGTTCAATCCTTAGGTTCAGATTCAATAGAAAGGGTAGTGATATTTTAAGAGTAAAATAACAAAACTCCTAGAAATGGACAGCAGAATGAGAACAGTCTACTCTCTTGGTTTAGATATACAGTTTGACTGGTAGGTTAGATTTTACGGCATGTCAACCCTTGTTGGCTTGGAAGAATTGTTGCTTTAACTTGGCAGTGAGATCAGATTTCCATATGACTGATAACCTGTATATAGAAAACCATGCCTTCCCTATGCGTGCCTTAACATTAATTTCTGTAGATGAGATATTACTACCTAGTATAGATGAGATAATGAATAAGAATATCTACATTCTCTATAAATTTTGATAAACAATGAATAATATAAATATGATTGGTTTGGTTTCTTTGTTTAATGGCATTTCAAATTTAGTGGGTTATTCAATGCCAAAGACACCCTTGTAGAAGAAGAGTAGTGATACAATTTAATCCATAGCTAAGAGATGATAACTGGAACCAAAGTTTGCTCAGAAATCCCCACAAATATATAAAATTTCCCATGAAAGTTGGTGGTCTGACGAAACTCATATGTATATACATATATATATGGGTGGAAATAGATTTATAACTGCTAATACAACTGATATTTAATCTTTTTTACCATATATATATATATATATATATTAATGGCAGATTCATTACCGTCGGTTTCAAAGCATCATATGCCTTTCCTCAGATAAATTGCCTTGGAAGTGACATTTAAATAAATATCCGTTATAAACCGTGTTCTCGCGTTATTTAACCGCGTGTACTTCTCGTGCGTTCGTGATGTTAACATAATGTTCAGAAAGATTTTCTTTTTAAGGTGGTTGATCGTCTGTTGTTCCTTTTTCAGTTCAAGATCTTAATAAAGATTTCTTTCTGTGTAGACAAGCTCTGAATATTTCTGATTTCGTATTTAGATGTTTTTGAATTGAATTTAGACCTTGTAGGATCCGAAATTTCTCCGCAAAGCATAATCCACATCTCTTGGATCCATTAATATATGGTTTGTGCTGTTCCAATATCTTCCACTCTATTTTATATGGGGCCCCTTGGTCTTTGTACTTTCATACGCGGTTTGCGAGTGTTGTAGCTGCCCCCTCTCTCTTTTCTCTCTCTCTCCTCTCTCTCATATATATATATATATATATATATATATTATATATATATATATATATATATATATATATATATAAAGTCAATATATATAAGTGGATGATATCAAGTGTTACTTTGATAGGATTCAACAAAAATTGAGAACTCAAACGTACATATAAAGATTTGTGTATATATTTTTACATATACGGAGTATTATGAATAAATAAATAAATAAATAAAAGGATATATACCTTTAGAAAATAAATTTATTTCGACATTATAGTTTCATCAAATTTATTTTTGTTGATTTTTGTCTTTGATATTTCACCGTCGGTCTTACTGGTGTGATTTTCCCGTTTCTTTATTTATTCATTTATTTTTTCGCTTTTTTTCTTCAGAATTCTGCGTTTGTTAGATACGCCAGTTCATGGGCACGTGCACACTCGCGATTTCTATAATCTTCAAGTTTATACATATATTATAGGGATTGGCCCCTATATTTTTACGGCATGTGGAATTGACCAAATTAAAATAATTAAGTTTTCTTAAATAACTAGTTTTACAATGGTATGTCATGAGTTTAGAATTAGGTAAACAAAAGAGAATCAAATAAATATTAGTTTAGAAATATTTTAACAACAATAGAAACTATGGTTTAAATTCCATGGGAAAATATGTACGCCATCGGAATGTACCAAAATCATTCGATATTGCATCATTGCAAATCACCTGATATTTGATGGATATTTTAGCTTAATGATCACGTAGACAATTACAAAAGAGAATTATAAAAGACCCTTTTAGCTGAAAGAAGAGAGAGAGAGAGAGAGAGAGAGGAGAGAGAGAGAGAGAGAGAGAGAGAGAGAGAGAGAGAGAGAGAGAGAGAGAGCTTACGCTCTTCCAGACTCGACAGAGTTGGAGCTGATGCTCCCAACTCGACACAATGGGGAGAATACGCTGTCCGAAAACATAAAATACGACTCAACAGGTCCGTCTATTTTTTCGTTGTTTATTTTCTCTCTCTCTCTCTCGCTCAACAAACATTTCAATCACAAGTTTCAATCACAGACAAAACTGCTACAATGTTGACAAGATTAGGTTGTTTTTTTTTTTTTTTTAATCAGTTTAATTTCTTTGTGTTTCTAAATACGAACACGTTTTTTTTATATCACGTACAATGTCGTATAAATGTGAGATTATCATTAGACTGGACAAATGATTTTTTATATCACGTACAATATCGTATAAATATGGGATTATCATTAGACTGAACACGTGACTTTTTTTATATCACGTACAATGTCATATAAATGTGAGATTATCATTAGACTGGACAAGTGATTTTTTATATCACGTACAATGTCATATAAATGTGAGATTATCATTAGACTGGACACGTGACTTTTTTATATCATGTACAATGTCATATAAATGTGAGATTATCATTAGACTGGGCACGTGACTTTTTTATATCATGTACAATGTCGTATAAATGTGGGATTATCATTAGACTGGACACGTGACTTTTTTATATCATGTACAATGTCGTATAAATGTGGGATTATCATTAGACTGGACACGTGACTTTTTTATATCACGTACAATATCGTATAAATGTGAGATTATCATTAGACTGGGCACTGGTGTCACTTTATATCTTCTGAATTTCAGCTTATATATATCCTTATTTTAAAAAAATATTGATAATTTATTTTTGGAGGTGTGAGGTTTTATTATCCAAACAAACTAAGTGCAAAATAATTTTTTATTTATCAATAAATTCAAAATATATAGGTCACAGTAATATATATTCTTTAACACAATACCCAAAGGATATGAATAAATTATTATGATATTATTTTACATGTTAATATGGATTCATTGATATTTTATAGCCCTCATCAATCTTCCATTCAACTCTTTTGAATTTAATATTACTTTCAGATGTTTTTATAGCTACCAAGGGAACTTCTTTACTTGAATATTGTTTTCCATTCTATTATTATATATATATATATATATATATATATATATATATTTCCATAAAAGTGCAATAATCCACTTTGGCCCTTAGGCCCTTAGGCTAGATGGGCAGTCGGAGAGGCATCCTCCAATCAATCGACTGGTTGCATCAAGCCAAGCCACCAATATGATTGTCCCAACCCAATTAACCTTATGGCAAACCCCAACCCTTTTTATCATATATGTGGTAGAATGTGGTGGCTGAGGGCCTTAATGTTCTGGCATAACATTAAACTGTTTCTAATGGTGAGGTTCCAATTCTGGAGCTTGGGGCAGTGTGGAGTACCCTGCATCAATTTGGAATTAGAAAACAGTTAAGGAGTTCACTTTTTAAAATATAAGAATTATATATTACCACATGGGGCGAAATCAGGATTTTAGAGGTGATTAGGAGGAGCATAGCAAAAAAAAAAGTTTTTTTAAAGATTGGGAACCCCAGCTTTAGTTTAAGGATTCTTCACATTGTGATCGGTACCACTCAAAGACGGTCTTGTCCAAGAACTTACAATAATTCTCTGCATTTATCTTTGCATCATCATCATCTTTAAAGACACCCCATAATTTTACTAGCCCCCCCCCCCCAAAAAAAAAGAAAATTACTCCACCTCTTTCATGATATCTTGTAAGTTTTGATGCCACCAGGATTCCATTTTTAAGCATCGTGGCTCACCACCCATGGCCAACAAATGGACCCATTGACAAAGAGGTCTTACCCTTCTGCAGAGGTGCAGTCAGCGTATCTACAGCCCCAGATCGTGGGAAAGCATAATAAATCTGATATAGTGCAAATGAACTTGCCACTTTTGTTATTGGTACAAGAATGTGAATAAAAATCTAGTTTGATTTTTGGCAACCATCACTCCATTATATTAAGATTATACTGCTATTATTGCTATTATTAACAACATAGACAATTTGAGACAATAGTTCAGACAACTCTTCACCTTTACCATCCGAGATCAGATCTCGCTGATATGTATCAAGGGTCTAACAGTAGAGAAATGAAGAATACACAGCATATTGAAAGACCATACATCATCTCTACCCCCTCTCTTTCTCTCTTTCACCCCCTTTCTCTCTCCACACATGAATACAAATAATGTGGGCCAGTAGCCGGATTGGAACATGTCCCAATGTTTATAAATCTCTTTGATCAGATAAATGTCAGGAACATAAGTTTTGAAATGGTGAATATTATTGGTTGACCATTATTTGGAACGGTTCCATCAAGGCAATCAAGTCAAAATACTTAGCGGTAATTGTTAGTAAATATCAAAATAATAACTAAAGCTCAATTGATACGACAATAAAGTCTGGCGTCTTTCCACTTGGATTTTTTTTTCCGAAGAGGCGAAACTATAAATTTTGTTCCACGAATTTTTCTTACTTGGTAGCTTAACTAGGATCTTTTAAAAACAATGTGTCCAGAAAAGTACATTTCAAATTATCCTTATTTTGTGCCAGTAGCACGGATATCCATGACAATCTCTCACCATTCATTTCTCTCAATAGGTCTTCTGCACATCATCCAGTATCCAGCATCCGTGGAGAGCTGATCAATATAGGTCTTTGCTGGACAGGCCACAGAAGAACATCACTTATGAGCTCATCCTTGCTTCACCAGCACTGCCCAGGATGTTCATCCCAGTAAGATGGTCTGTGTGATAGGGGTACGTGTCCATACAACTGGTTTTAGTGGTAATTGTTAGTAAATATCAAAATAATAATTAAAACTCAATTGATATGAAAATAAAATTTGGCCTCTTTCCACTTGGATATTGTTTTTTTTTTGGAAGAGGTGAAACTATTAATTTTGTTCCATCAAATTTTCTTACATCGTTGCTTAACTGGACCTTTGTATTTTAAAGAAATATGTGCAGAAAAGTACATTAACAAATATATCCACTTGCCTCTGATCAGATCATCATCATGTTGTGCTAGTAGCACGAATATCTATGACAATCTCTCGCCAACCGTCCCTATCATTCATTGCTCTCAAGTGGTACTTTTCGCAGCATCCAGTATCCAGAATCCTTGGAGAGCTGATCAACATAGGTCTTTGCTGGGCTGGCCACACTGGTGTGCCCATGTGCTGGTTTCCGCAGGAGAACATCACTTATGAGCTCATTCTTGCTTCACCAGCAGTGCTCAGCATGTCTTGTTCATCCCAGTAAGATGGTCTGTGGGATAGGGGGCAAGTGTCCATACAACTACTTTTAGTTGTAATTGTTAGTAAATATCAAAATAATAATTAAAACTCAGTTGATACGACAATAAAGTCTAACGTCTTTCCTCTTAGATTTTTTTTTGAATAGGGGAAACTATGAATTTTGTTACATCAATTTTTCTTACTTGTTTGCTTAATCCTTAAAAAAATTTATGTAGAAAAGTACATTAATAAATATATCCACTTACCTCTGATCACATCATCATTATGTAGCACCGATATCTATAACAATCTCTCACCAACCATCCCTATCATTCATTACTCTCGGGAGGTGCTCTGTGCATCATCCAGTATCCAGCATCCACGGAGAGCTGATCAATGTAGGTCTTTGCTGGGTAAGCCACTCTGAACTGGTTTCTACAGGAGAACATCACTTATGAGTTCATCCTTGTTTCTCCAGCAGTGCCCAGCATGTCTTTTTCATCTCACTCAGATGGTCTGCGTAATAGAGGGCAAGTGTCTATACAACTGCTTTTAGTTGTAATTGTTATTAATATAGCAAAATAATAACTAAACCTAATTGTATGAAGTCTGGCCTCTTTCCATTTTTTTTTTGAGGAGTAGGAGGAGGAAGGAGCAAACGTATAAATTTGTTCAATGATTTTTCTTACATTGTTGCTTAACTGGGACCTTTTTAAAATATCAAGCAAATGGCAACAATGTTGAAATAGTAATTCACCAAACAAATTATTATCAATTAAGCCAACAGAAGAAGATTGAAAGCCGAGATATAGAAATCCTGAGAGGAAGAAGTTATACTGGCTCGGCAGCGCATTGGCCATACAAGACTTACACACTCTTTTATGCTCAAGCAGGAGGATCAACCATGGTGTGGAATATGCCATACTCAACACTGTCAAAAATTTCCTATGGAGTGTGGAGTTTTTGCTCCAATCAAAGAAATATTTCAACACAAATAATATAAGAGATATGTTTGAGAATACTAACATGGATGATATTTTATCCATCTTGAGAGAAATAAAAATATATTTGAAAATTATGAATCAGATATAAATACATCCACGAAATACATGTACAAAATTACACCAGCGAAGGAAACTTGAGTACCAACTTTTATCTCTCAGATTTTGGCATTAAATAATCCATGGGTTATTATACCATTAAACTAACCAAACAAACCAAACCAAGTTAATGAAAATTATTTATACCAATTTGAAGATATTAAGAGAACTTGAAACATAGAGACTCCAACCTAGCAATTGTTAATTACTCTGTTCATCTGTATCTTTGCTTAGTAAACCTTTTCCCTATCCTTAATACTTGTTGTGTTTCTTACTATTATTTCTCTGTTAACTCTGATACATGAGTAATGGAATTTGGACAAATAAAAATATACATTGATTTATATAATCTAATGGAATTATATATTTATATAATTATAAGGGGCCGGGTTAGCTCAGTCGGTAGAGCGTTCGGCTAGAAACCACAAGGTTCCTAGTTCGATACCAGTCCCCGCCAACTCAGTGTATGAGTAGCACAGGGATCTGTGCGGTAAAGTAAGGAGCTGATGGTAGGTGTGGCGCTCCACCTCAGATGCTAAAACAATCTCCTTGGTCTCGCTATTGAAAAGGGATAGACCTCCCTCACTGACTGGCTTATACCGACTTTAGGCCGCCCGTCGACTTTACTTTACTTTACTTATATAATTATAATCAAAATCATATGATTATATAATAAAATGCAATTTGGACATATAAAGAATATACATATTATAAAAAAGTATTTCAAAATATATTTACACCGCCCCATCAAAAAAGCTGTGGAATCTTGCTTGAATCCACATTTTTTCAAAGCATCCTGGTGCAACACAATCTTCCTACTTTTTAATTCCACATGTTCAGCCTTTTTTCAGTTAAGTAAATATTTATGATTTCTGTGTTGATAAATACACAACCGTCTTTCATAAAAAAGAAACACCTGAAAGATATATATATATATATATATATTATATATATATATATATATATATAAAGAATCTTCATCACAAAATTAAGGCAGAGTCTTTGCAAAAACATAAATCAGAATCCAATTCCATTTTATTGCCTTTAAGGAGACCATCAACATTATCAACACCATCGACATCATCAAGAGCACTAAAAATGGAGGAAATGGTGGGAAGCAACAAAAAAAAATCTTTAAATAAGAAATCTCGAATACATTTTTCCATCTGTTTATTATGTTACATATTATGATGGCGCTGGCCCCAGTTAAGATTAAGATTGAAGTTTATGGCAATTCTTCTCTTTTCTTTCTCCCTCACACAATTCTTTTCTTCTTCTTCTTCTTCTTCCTTTTCTTTTCTTCTTTTGCCTCTATCATTCTCTTCAATTTTTTCTTTTACCTTCTCTCAATCTTCTTCTTCTTCCCTTCCAATCTTCTTCTTCTTCTTCTTCTTCTTCTCAGCACCCTTTTTTCTTCTTCTTCTTCTTTTCTTCTAGTAGTAAGTTATTATAAGAGGTGGTTTGAGACTATATATAGAATAAATAGTAAACTAATAGTGTGTGAACACACACCACACACACATAACACCACATAATATGTAAGTCATGGGAATGGCTAATGTCAATATCAACTAGACAGCGAGAGAGTCTGTCTCTTTCCCAAGGACTAGACAAGGAGATTGTCTTGTGTCTGAGTGGATCGTCACACCTATCACCTGCTCCTCACTTACACACAGATCCCATGTCTTCATGTCCTGGGTTATGACGTAAACTATCTGAATGGTAATTCCAAGTTCTGGAGGCTGGGGAGCTGGAGCACCATTCATCACTGTCTAGTTGATAGTGACATTAGACATCCCATTGACTTTACATATTATGTGTTGTGTGTGTGTGGTGTGTGTGTGTTTTCAGCACACTAATTAGTTTACATTATTCTTATTATAGTCTCACACTCTCTTATAAAAACTTATACCTAGAAGAGAGAAGAAGAAGAAGAAGAGAAGAAGAGAAGAAGAAGAAAATGGAGAGGGAAGAAGAGAAGAATTGAGAGAAGGTAAAAGAAAAGATGAAGAAAGAATTGATAGGAGGCAAAAGAAAAGAAAAGAAGAGAGAGAAGAAGAGAAGAAGAAATGTGTGAGGGAGAGAAAAGAGAAGAGTTGGCCATAAAATCATCTTAATCTAACTGGGGCCAGACGCCATTATAATATTTACTAATAAACAGATGGAAATGTATTCGAGATTCTTATTCTAAGATTTTTTTTTTTTGCTTCCCAACCATTTTCCTCCATGTGTTTAGTGCTCTGTGATCGATGGTGTTGATATGTTGATGGTCTTCCTAAAGGCATAAAAGGAATTGGATTTCTGATTTTATGTTTTTTGCAAAGACTCTTGCTGTTCATTTGTGAGAAGATCTTTTATATATTTATTATATATATATATATATATATATATTTATATTCTTTTCAGGTGTTTCTTTTTTATGAAAGACGGTGTGTATTTAATCAACACAGAAATCATACAATATTACTACTGAAAAAAGGCTGAACATGTGGAATTAAAAGTAGGAAAGATTGTGTTTTTGCCCAGGAATGCTTTTGAAAATGTGGCAAGCAAAGATTCCACAGCTTTTTTGATGGTGGGCGGGTGTAAACATATATTTGAAATACTTTTTTTATAAATCATATGTATATTCTTTATAGTCAAATGCATTTATTATTAATATATGATTTGATTATAATAATATAAGTAAGTAAAGGTTTAAAGTCGGACGGGCGGCCTAAGTCGGTATAAGCCAGTCAGTGGAGGGAAGTCTATCCTTTTCAATAGCGCTAACCAAGGAGATTGTTTAGCATCGAGTGGGAGCGCCACACCTACCATCGCTCCTTATTACCAGAAAGAATCCCTGTGGCTACTCTACCTGAGTTGGCGGGGACTGGTACGAAATAGAACCTTGTGGTTCTAGCCGCCGCTCTACCGACTGAGCTAACGCCTTATAATTTATAATATATAATTCATTAGATTATATAATCAAATGTATATTTTTATTTGTCCAATCCATTACTCATGTTCAGGTAACAGAGAAATCATAGTAAAAACACAACAAGTTTAAGGATAGGGGAAAGGTTTACTAGCAAAGAACAGTGAAGCAGAGTCATTAACATTGCTAGGCTTGGAGTCTCTATTTTCAGTTTACTTAATATCTTCAATTGGTTAAATAATTTCATTAACTTGGTTTGGTTTGGTTTGGTTACGTTTAAATGGTAAACACCCATGGATTATTTAATGCCAAATCTGAGAGATAAAGTTGGTACTCAAGTTTCCTCGCTGGTGTAATTTTTTACATTTATTTCGTGGATGTATTTTATATTGATTCATAATTTTTCATATATTTTATTCTCTCAAGATGGATAAAATATATCATGTTAGAAAATTATTCAACATATTCTTATCTTATTTTGTTGAAATTTTCTTTTTGATTGGAGCAAACTCCACACTCCATGAGGAACTTTTTGACAGTGTTGAGTATTTGGCATATTCCACCCATGGTTGACTACCTGCTGAGCATAAAAGAGTGTTAAGTCTTGTATGCAAGGCTGCCGAGCCAGTAATAACTTCTTCCTCTAGGATTTTCTATATCTCGGCTTTCATTTTTCTTTCTTCTGTTGGCTAATTGATAATAATTTGTTTTGGTGAATTACTATTTCACATTGGTTGCCAATTTTGCGTGAATATTTTAAAAGGTCCCAGTTAAGCAATAGCAGTAAGAAAATCATTGACAATTTATAACGTGCTCCTCCTCCTCGGCTACTCCTCACAAAAAATTGAAGAGGCCAGACTTCATACAAATTGAGGTTAGTTATTATTGTTGCTATTTAATAACAATACAACAAAGCAGTTGCTATAGACCTTGCCCTCTATTACGCAGACCAATCTGAGTGAGATGAAAAAGACTCTGGGACTGCTAGGAAAACAAGGATGAACTCATAAGTGATGTTCTCTCTGTAGAAACCAGTTCAGAGTGCTTACCCAGCAAGACCTACATTGATCACTCTCCTGGGGTATAATGACGACCGGAACAGTATCGAGCTTCCGAAGGTTAGTAAAAGAGAGTGATATGAGAGTCTCCATAAGCTTGATGTAGCTGACGGTGGATATATATTATGATTGGCATGAAGTTGTTTAGTCTGAGAGGTAAGTGGATATATTATTAAGTACTTTCTCATAAATTTTTTTAAGGATTAGCAAACAAGTAAGAAATTGATGCTACAAAATTCAATAGTTTCCCCTATTCAAAAAAAATCTAGAGGAAAGACTTAGACTTAGTCGTATCACTGAGTTTTAAATTATATTTTGATATTAGCTATATGCGTAAGATAGTATGACACAGGGGACAACTAAAAGTAGTTGATGGACCTTGCCGCGTATCTCACCAGCACCTCTACTGGGATGAACAAACAGCTGAGCATGCTGGTAAGCCAAGATGAGGCTCATAAGCGTGGTGTCATCCATGCGGAAACCACAATCATGGGCACAACCAGTGTGGCCAGCCAGCAAAGACCTATGTTGTCGCTCTCATGGATTCTGGACTATGGATGCTGCGAAAAGTACACATTGAGAGCCATGAATGAATAGGGGACGTTGCGAGAGTTTGTCATAGAATGATTCGTGCTACTGCACACATGATGATGATCTCGATAGAGGCAAGCTGGATATATTTGGTTAATGTACTTTTCTGCACATATTTCTTAAAATACAAGGTCGTTAAGACACGATGTAAGAAATTTGATGGAACAAAATTAATAGTTTTTCACCTCTTCCAAAAAAAAAACACTATCCAAGTGGAAAGAGGCAAATTTTATTTTATTCATTGAGTTTTAATTATTATTTGATTATTTACTAAGCATAATGATATATATATATAGGTAATTGTTTGCTAGTAATGTGAAGATCACGTAGCCCCTATAACAGACCATTTACTGGAGAAATTCCTGGCGTCTGGTGAAGCAAGGATGAGCTGAATAAGTGATGTTCTTTGTGGCCTGTCCAGAAAGATAATATTGATCAGCTCTCCGGATGCTGGATCTGGATGATGTGCAGAAGACTCTATTGAGAAGCAAATGAATGGTGAGAGATGTCATGGATATCCGTGCTACTGCACAAAATAAGGATAATTTGAAATGTACTTTCTGACACATTGTTTTTCAAAAGATCTAGTTAAGCTACCAAGTAGAAAAATTCGTGGACAAATTTTGTTCGCCTCTTCGGAAAAAAATCCAAGTGAAAGACGCGCAGACTTATTGTTCGTATCAATTGAGCTTTAGTTATTTATTTGATTTTACTAACAATACCGCTTAAGTATTTTGACTTGATTGCCTTGAGGAACCGTTCAAATAGGTCAACCATAATTTCACCATTCAAAACTTTGTTTCGAATTTATCTGATCAAGAGATTTATAAACATGGGACATGTTCCAATTCCGCTCTGGCCACATTATTTGTATTCATGTGTGGAGAGAGAAGGGGTGGAAAGAGAGAAAGAGAGGGGTAGAGTGAGTATGGTCTTTCATATTGTATTTTCTCTGTTTTGACCTTGATACATATCAGCGAGATCTGATCTTCGGCTGGTAAAGGTGGAAAGTGCTGAACTAATTGTCTCAAATTGCTAGTTGTTTATAAAGCAATAATAGCAGTATAATCTTAATATAATGGAGTGATGGTTTGCAAAATCAACACTAGATTTTTATTCACATTCTTGTACAAAACAAAAGTGGCAGTTATGTTGCACTATATTCAGATTTATTTGCCTTTCCCACGATCTGGGGCTTAGATACGCCTGACTGCACCTCTGCAGAAGGGTAAGACCTCTTTGTCAATGGGTCCCATTGTTGGCCATGGTGGTGAGCCACGCATGCTTAAAATGGAATCCGGTGGCATCAAACTTACAAGATATCATGAAGAGTGGAGCTAATTTCTTTTTTTTTGGGTGGGGGGGGCTAGTAAAATTATGGGTGTCTTTACAAAGAGCAAATGATGATCAAAGACTCATGCACGAGATTATTGGTAAGTTTGGACAAGACCGTCTTTGAGTGGCTACGTTACACAAGTGAAAATCCTTAAACTAAGTGGGGTTCCCAATCTTTAAAACTTCTCTTCTCTCGTCTGCATGCTCTCTACAACCTCTAAACCTGAATTTCGCCTGTGGTAATATTAATCTTTATACTTTTAAAAAGTGAATCGTTTGAACTGTTTTCTAATTCCAAATGATGCAGAGGTACTCACACTGCCCAAGCTCCAAAATAGGAACCTCACCATTAGTACAGTTTAATGTTATGCCAGAACATGTAAGGCCTCAGCCACACATTCTACCACATATTATGATAAAAGGGTTGGGGTTTGCTTAAGGTTATGGGTTGGGACATCAATTGGTGGCTATGGCTTGATGCAACCATCGATTGTGGAGGATGCCTCTCGACTGCCCATCTAGCCTAAGGGCTAAGGGCCAAGTGGATTATTGCACTTTTATGGAAATATACTATCTATATATATATATATATATATATATATATAATAGAATGGAAACATATCAAGTAAAGAATCCTTGGTACTATAACATCTGAAAAGTTAATATTAATTCGAAGATAGAGTTGAATGGAGATTGATGCGGGCTATAAAATATCAATTGAATCATTTAACAATTAAATAATATCATAATATTTATCATCTCCTTTGGGTATTGTGTTAAAGAATATATATTAAACTGTGACCTATATATTGAATTTATTGATAAATAAAATTATTTTTGCACTAGTTTGTTTGGTAAAAAATCACATCAAAATAAATTATCAATATTTTGAAAAATAAGGTATATATAGACTGAAATTTCAGAAGAATATAAAGGAACAGTGCCCAGTCTAATGAAATCTCACATTTATACGATTATTGTCGTGATATAAAAAAGTCACGCTGCCAGTCTAATGATAATCCACATTTATACGACATGTAGCTGATTAAGTCACGTGTCATCTAAGATAATCCCGACATTTACGACATGGTACATGATATAAAAAGTCACGTGCCAGTCTAATGATAATCTCACATTTATAACTTGTAAATGATATAAAAAAGTCAGTGTCCGTCCTAATGATACTCCTCACATTTATTGAACATTGTAACTGATATCAAAATCACTTGTCCAGTACTAATGATTAATCTCACATTTATATGACATTGGTATGATATAAAAAAAGTCACGTGTTCAGTCTAATGATAATCCATATTTTACGATATTGGTACGTGATAAAAAAATCATTTTGTCCATCTAATGATAATCTCACATTTAATACGACATGTACGTGATAAAAAAAACGTGTTCGTCATTTAAAACACAAAGAATTTAAACTGATTAAAAATTAAAAAAAAAACAACTAATCTGTCACATTGTGAATTTTTGTCTGTGATTGAAACTTGTGATGAAATGTGTTGTGTTGAGCGAGAGAGAGAGAGAGAAAATAAACAACGAAAAAATAGCGGACCTGTTGAGTCGTATTTTATGTTTTCGGACAGCTATTCTCCCCATTGTGTCGAGTTGGGAGATCAGCTCCAACTCTGTCGAGTCCTGGAAAGCGTAAGCTCTCTCCTTCTCTCTCTCTCTTTCTCTCCTCTCTCTATCTCTCTCGTCTCTCTGATCTCTCTCTTCTTCTTTCAGCTATAAAAGGGTCTTTTTATAATTCTCTTTTGTATTGTCTACGTGATCATTAAGCAAAATATCCTCAAATATCAGGTGATTGCATGACTTGCAATTAGAATGATTTTGGTCCATTCCGATGCGTACATATTTTCCATGGATTAAACGCATAGTTCATTGTTTTTTTAAAATATTTTCTAAACTATATTATTTGATCTCTTTTGTTTACCATCGTAATCCTAAACTCATGACATACATGTAACTAGTTATTTAAGAACTTATTATTTTAATTTGGTCAATTCCACATCCAAATATAGGGGCACATCCCTATATATGTATATAACTTGAAGATATGAAATGCGAGTGTCACGTGCCCATGAACTGGCGTAGTTAACAAAGCAGAATTCTGAGAAAAAAAGCGAAAAAATAAATGAATAATAAAGAACGGGAAATCACACAGAGACGACGGTGAAATATCAAAGACAAAATCAACAAAAATAAATTTGATGGAAACTAATAATGTCGAATAAATTTATTTTCTAAATGGTATATATCCTTTTATTATTTATTTATTTATTCATAATCTCCGTATATGTAAAATATAATCACAAATCTTATATGTACGTTTGAGTTCTCAAATTTTTGTGATCCTATCAAAGTAAACTTGATATCATCATTATATATATTGACTTATATTATATATATATATATTATATAATAATATATATATAATATATATAATATATATATATTGGAGAGAGGAGAGAGAGAGAGCAAAGAGAGAGGGGCAGCTACAACACTCGCAAACCGCGTTGAAAGACAGAAGACCAAGGGGCCATATAAAATAAGTGGAAGATATTGGACAAGCAAACCAATTATTAATGGATCCAAAGACTGTGGATTATGCTTTGCGGAGAAATTTCGGTCTTACAGGTCTAATTCAATTCAAAAACATCTAATACGAAATCAGAAATATTCAGAGCTTGTCTAACACGAAAGAAATCTTTTTAAGATCTGAATGAAAAGGACAACAGACGATCACCACCTCAGAGAAATCTTTCTGAACATTATGTTTAACTACGAACGCACGGAGTACACGCGGTAAATACGCAGAACCGGTTTATAACGATATTTATTTAAATGTCCTTCCAAGGCAATTTTATCTGGGAAAGGCATATGATGCTTTGAAACCGACGGTAAATGAATCTGCATTAATTATAATATATATTATATGGAAAAGATTAAATATCTTGTATTAGCAGTTATAAATTATTCCACCCATATATATTGTAATATACATATGAGTTTCGTCAGACCACCAACTTTCATGGGAAATTTTATATATTTGTGGGGATTCTGAAGCAAACTTTGGTTCCAGTTATCATATCTAGCTATGATTAAATTGTATCACTATCTTCTTCTACAAGGGTGTTTGGCATTGAAACCCACTAATTTTGAAATGCATTAACAAAGAAAAAAAATCATTTTATTTATTCATTGTTTATCAAAATTTATAGAGAGTAGATATTCTTATTCATTATCTATCTATACTAGGTAGTAATATCTCATCTACAGATTATGTTAGGACAAGGGAAGGCATGTCTTCTCTATCAGGTATCAGTCATATGGATTGATCTCATGCCCAGTTAAAGCAACAATTCTTCCAGCCAACACCAAGATTGACATCGTAAATCTAACCTAACAGTCAAACTGTATATCTAAACAAGAGAGTGACTGTTCTCATTCTGCGTCATTCTAGAGTTTTGTTATTTTACTTTACAATATCACTACCCTTTTTATTGAATCTGAAACCTAAGGATTGAACTCACAAATCCAGGTAAAATTTTATAACTATGCTTAATCCTCTCATGGGACAATTCAGGATATATTCCGAGCCTTAAAATTTATGTCATTTTCATCTGATCTAACAACAGCATGTAATTCACCAACCCTTTTACCCTAAGCAGGATGTGAAACGGTCAAGTCAGCTGTTTGATTCTAGTTTTCCTTCTCTATACTGGTTGCAACAAGGCTAAGTGAGTTTGTTCACAAGGTTGTATCAGTGCTAAATGTATGGTGCATCACTTGGCCCAGGGTGGGGGGGGGGGGGGGGGGGGGGGGGGGGGGGGGGGGGCCCCACCACACACATTACCACCACCACAACAACACACCCACCACGGGGGGGGGGGGGGGGGGAACACACAAACAAAAGTATCGCCCGTTTGGTTAGAGGGGATAAACACATAGGTATCTAGATGAGAGTTGCACAAACATCTGAAGTGATTACACAATCGTGGAAACAAACCCAACAAGAAAGCAGCTGTATGGCCACTTGCCCCTATCTCACAAAACTCTTAGTGGGCATGACAAGACATGCTGGACATGCTGGAGAACAGGATGAACTCATAAGATGACATCACATGTGAAAACTAACACAGGGCCGTTAGCGTGGGCTGTCCAGCGAGACTTTAGTTAACAAGCTTGTATGGATACGAGTGTGCGCGAGTACCTGCTGGGGGCAGCAAATGAATGATAGGGATGGTTGCGAGAGATTGGTCATGTATCCGTGCTACTAGCATTAATATGATCATGATGATTTTACTTCTACAATTTCCCAGAGTCCTCTCTCTCCTCTCTCCCTCTCTGTCTCTCTCCTTTTACCACATATCTCTCCCTCTTCTCTCTTTTCTCAACCATCTTTCTCCTTCTTCTCCTTCTCTACTTCTCTTAATTCTACCATCGAATGGATGACTGGATCGGATATTAACTGATGCGAGTTCGCGAATCCACGCTAGTATCTTTTCAAAGATCCCCTCCCCCACTGCCCCAGTCAGTTTAAAGGTGGTGGCAACTGCATTGTCTACCAACTTAATTCGCCCCCCCCTGATGTTCTTTTTCACATTTTCCATTCTCACCCCGTCCCTCTGATTTCAGACACCCAGGGAGATTCACTTTTCAGCACAGATAATTACTTTTCAAACTGGGAATTTAAAATACCCATCCTGTTTCATGATACTCATAAATACAAGGGTGAGTCAAAAAGTTTTGCAATATTTGGTAACATGGAGCACATTTAGACGCTTTACAAGGCGTGAAGGTGACAAATACACTGGACTTTGAGATGTTGACCCTCACTCTGATACTTCTATGTATTTTGTCAATTTTCTCTGTGTATGGAGCATGGTCCAGAATTCACGGTTGTAGAATGATAACTACACTGACTTTGAGATGTTACCTCACTGATCCCAATGCACGTGCTACATTTGCCTCTGTGGCTTGGAGCATAGCCTCGATTCACGTCGTTAGGGGACAACCACAAGGACTTTGAATATGCGCATCACTGATACTCTTCCCATGCATTGCCACGTTGCCTTGTGGCTTGAAGCATGCTCCATAATTCACGGTTGTTCGATAAATCAACCCCTCCGAATAATCGGCTGGTCGTCAAGCCTAGCACCTCATATGATTTTCCAACCTATTGCCCCTTATGGCACGCCCACCCTTTTTATCATATGGGTGCTAGAAGGCGGTGGCTGCGGGTTATGACGGAATGACGTTCAACCTATCTGATGGTGGTTTCAAGTTTTGGAGTTTGGGAATGTGGAGCACTTCATCACATTGCTCCCTGGTCACCTCTGAAGTGGGTAGATGTTAGGGTCCATCTATGGGTTTAAATAAAAAATGTTAATGATAAAAATTGTTATCATTAGAATTGATTTATTCAAACCTTTATCGCATTAATGACCCACTGAGGTTGATTGCGATAAACAAAACAAACCAACAAACAATAATAAGACAGTGGTGCGCCATACAGCAACACTGAACAACACGCTTGAAAGAATTGTCGCTTACTTGTCCGTGAGCTCGGATTCCATATGACTAATCAATGTACCTTCATATTTCCTCAACAAATCTTTTTGGTTGCTTCCACAACATATTCCCATTTCAAAACTATAAAGTAAATATGCTAGGTACTGTGTATTAGACCTATTGCAACTCATCGTGGCTTTCAATCCACACAAATGGAGTGCAATGCACATGTACAGCACACACTAACAGATACCATCAGCCATAGCTGACTGCCACTACTAAACATTTTGATACACCAACAAGAATGAATAAAAAAAAATGTATTTGGAATAAAATAACCCAAAGGCTGGATGCTGTAAAATCGCACCAGCCAACAACCAACCAAAAGGTTAAATTTTCTAAAAAAAAAAAAATTCCAGATATACAAAAAGGGAAATTTCTGAAGAATTTATTTTTTAGATTATTAATAACTTTTTGCTAAGGGAATTTGATAACATAATCAAGGAAATAACACTTTCCTCATGTGTGTTTAAGCATTGAAATTTCATTAGATGTGTAATATAAAATATAGTAAGTTTTTGTCACAAGTGTTTTTTTTTTTGGGGGGCGGGGTGTTTTTATTCAATAATGTAGCCCCTTTGTCACTGGACAGTAAAATAACGGACTGCACTCTGCAAGGGGTTAAAGATCCAATGGGGCCCCTGTTTTCCGTGGGTGCAACCTGTATACTAAGGGCAAAATCTGTGGCTTGAACAGTCATTATTGCAATACTCACTGGTTCTTACTTAGGCTACATGACGGTTGAAGAAAACCTCCAAACAATGGCTGCGCATCAAGCCTTAGCCTATATGATTGTTCCAACAAAATTACCCCATGGCAAACCCCAATCCTTTATCATTATGTACCAGAGACGGTGATAGGTCTTATTGTCCCGAGTTGACGTTAAACTATCTGATAGTGAGGCAGTTCTGAAGCCTGCGGAATGTGGAATACTACTCAACCATACTCCCAGGTTCAATCTGACCGAGTGGTAGTACTGTTAGGTTCCTTCTATGGTTTAGATAGAAAGAAAAGATATAAAGAAATGTGTTTAAAATGAGTTTAAAAAAAAAAAAGAGTAATCCATCCAGAATGAATTAACCAAAACTCTCGGCAAAAATAACCCAGCGGGGTTGACCAGCGTAAAATCCAACCAACCTGCCAACCAACCAACTCTAAACAATTTATATGTACAAGGTCGGGAGTCGATCTACAGAAGTGAGCTATCAAAATATGTATGCCCTGACACAACCACCCAGTCTCTTTGCTAGCTTACGTCAGTATGTGAAAGCACCGGTTCCTGCTAGATCCCGAGTTAAGCAACATGAGACTGTTCATACATTTTTTGTTTTTTTTTTTTGTTTTTTTAGCTGGTGACCATTTTAAGAAATAGCCAAATACTGTAAGTAATCTGATATCAAACTGACTTGATTCGGTCATAAATGACTGAAAAGGGTTGATAATGCATAAAACAACACCAACCACCACTAACACACAATTATGGTGAGCCATGTGAATTCACCATTTCCTGCTAATCACTGAGATAGCAGTGATGAGCCTGTTCAATATGGGGAATTAAGCAGATAGCAGGTACTGTAAGCAAACAGGTCTTTGTTTATTAAAATGACTTTGGCATTAAATAACCAAAAAGGGTTTTATGCCATAAACAAAACACCAACCGCTATCTATTCACCAAGTTAAGCAGTGAATAAGCTAGTTCATAATCTTAATGGGTGAACCACGTAACGAACTGAGTCTTTTGTGTTATCAAAGACTTTGGCATTAAATGACCCAAAAAGGGTTTATATGCAAAAACAAACAACCAACCTTCCTATTATCCCAAAGTAAGCAGTGATAAGCAGTTCATATTATTTGGGTGACAATGAAACAACTGAGTCTTTTTGATCAAAATGACTTTGGCATTAAAAACCCAAAAGGTTTTATGCCATAAACCAACAACCAACCTCCTATCTATTCACCAAGTTAGCAGTGATAGCTTGTTCAATACTTAATTGGGTGACACTTAAATCAACAGCAGGTACTGGTAACCCACTGATATCAAAAGACTGAATTTGGCATTAAATGACCTGAAAGGTTTATATGCATAAACAACATAGTGAAAAAATGCACTGAACTGTTTATTTTATGAATGTTGTCATTATATCTTCTGCCTGCATTATTGTTATGAATTTTTCTTTTCTGATGAAATAATGCCACTTAGCCCTCAAATGTTAAAGGTCTTCTATATCATCTAGAAAAATGTCTTTCTTTAAAAGTGTGTCTGATTTAATACTGACATTTTTGGGAGTTTATCAAAGGCTTCGTTGCATTAATATGAAAATGTTTTTCAATTATTTCGCAAGAACATTAAAGTTAAGCTGTGATGACGCCTTCGTATTAGACTGGGTGACAATTTAACAAAGAGAGTCACACACACATAGAAAAGATTGATTGGGCATTAAATGACTGAAAAGGGTTTATATGCCGTAAACAAAACCACCCCACAACCAATCTAATTGCTTGCTCGCCTAAGCATGCTTCACTACAAACCAGCATTCTCATTCTCTCAGTCCCAAGGATCACACTTCTTTCTTTCTTCTTTTCTTTCTTTCTTATTATTTTATCCATTTTGATATTACACCAGATGTCGTGGTTATCACTGGAGTCAATGACAACATCTTCTCTGAATATGTAGACCAGCAACCCTGGGCACCTGCAATCCTTCCTAGAATTTCAACTCATCCAGTTTGCTTCTGGATGTTTTGGCACAAACCAAGTATCAAATTTTATAGCAACCCTAATCTTTATGTTTTACAGTTCCCCAGGTAAGATCCTGATCTTGTCCATTTTTCACCCTGTTTTTCTGCCACATAGTTTTCATCCGTATCACACATCTTATTTTCTTTATATGACTATCAGATTTATCTTCTTGTATGCAGTGTGGTGCGGTCTGGATTCGATACCCCAACTATTTAATTCTTTCTATTCCACAGGACACCTCAAATTTATTGATTATAATGTATAAATTTTGGTATGACTCTCTAATTGGAATTAGATTAATTTCACACTAAGCATATAGCAATAATGTACCCGGAAACTTGATCTCTCGTGACGTAAAATACATAAACACACTATGTATTATAGTTAAAACACTAGTCCCACACAGCTGTCAGTGGACGAGGGGATAAGATATCAGGCAGCAAATAGCCAGCTGAGTTCAACGCCTAGCCAAATAGTTGTTGTGTCTAGCACACTGAAGAGGCGTGAAAGCCGAACACGTGTCTGTGGATGACTTATAATATATTATTATATATATAATAATAATATATAATATATATATATAATGTAAATACAATGTCCATAAAAGATTAATTTATTATATGTCAGTTGACGTTTAAACTTCGTTATATAACTTCTTCAGGACATATGATAAAAGAAGAGGAAAAGATTTGTTGTGTTCTCAAAAATATCCATACTTTTGGACACAAAAATAATTTGCTATCCTTTGTCATCAATCATTAGTTTTTATATAGTCTATATTTATAATTCTGTACCACATAATTACACTTACACATAAGATTGAATAAAACGTGCCTGTTACAGACAAGGATTCGAAATGGCACAAGGTGAAATTGGACAAAAAACAAAAGCAAACTAAACTGCTACTCACATTAAACGTATTATTTGTTACATAAATGTCTAATTGCGAGTAAAAAATTAATTACTCAACTGCATGTAGATTGTAGATATCACAACACAACCTTAGAATTGGAATAAAGACCATTATCGGACATACATAAACAAATAGTTGCAAAACTTTGTTTAACAACAGTTTCCTTTTTCTTTATGTATTAAAAAAACAAAAAAAAACCCTTATCACACTGAAGAATTAATAATACTCCCCCAATGGACCACGTGGCCGTGGGTTGCGACCACGTGATGCTAAGGATAGACCAGGTTGGTGAAACAGTCAGCTTGCAAATATTCCACTAGGCTTTTCTTGGGCTAGACCGGGCGTCGGAGTTTAATAGATACATGACAGGATAATCGGCTGGCCACTCAAGCCCTAGCACCTATAATGATTGCCCCATGTAACCACAATCCTCTTATCATATGGGTGCTAGAGCGGTGGTGAGGTCTACATGTCTGGGAATGACGTTAACCTTATCTGATGGTCCAGTTCTGACCGGAGTGGTCATACCTGTTGGGTCCATCTATGTTGAATAGAAAAA
>CM042149.1:46805203-46807258 GCA_023376005.1 Doryteuthis pealeii | reverse complement strand
TTTTTTGGATTTTTGTATTTTTAAAATCTCGTTTTTAGCGCCGAAACTGTGATACCAACCTAGTTAGCGGCTGACGAGGGCAGGGTATCGCACGTTGTATTTATACACGTTGTATATGAAACTCTTTGAAATTTTTGTATTTTTAAAATCTGTTTTTAGCCGCCGAAACATGATATCCGCTAGTTAGCAGCTGAGAGGGCAGGTATCGCACGTTGTATATTATTACACGTTGTTATGATGAAAACTCTTTGAATTTTTCTATTCAAAATCTGTTTTAGCGCTGAAACTGTTGGATATCATACCTAGTTAGCAGCCTGACGAGGGGCAGGGTATCGCACGTTGTATTTATTACACGTTGTTATTGATGAAAACTCTTTGAAATCTTGTATTTTTTAATCTTGTTTTTAGCCGCCAAACTGTGATATCACACCTAGTTAGCGGCTGACGAGGCAGGGTATCGCACGTTGTATTTATTACATGTTGATTGATGAAAAACTCTTGAAATTTTGTATTTTTTATCTGTTTTGTAAATTAACGGTTACATAGGGGTTTCTCAGAGCACCCGCAAGGAGGGAATATTCTTGCAATCAAAATAGTATCCTTTCTATAGCTAATAAATAAGTTGTTATTTAGGCTTACAGCAGTATTTTTTTTATCTTATTTATTTATTTATTTTGTGTACCCCTTTTTTGTTATTATTACGTCGGACTCCGGCTAATGCGCCGGTAAGGGTTTTATTTTGAGACGCTAACCTCTAGGATAAAATTCCAATAGGTGACTTAGTTCCGTGACTACCATATGTGTATCCAGCTAGTTGCTTTGTCGATGCTTTCTGTGCCCACGTCGTGTTCCTTTAATCCGCAAAACCGGGATCGATTGCAATTTGGTCGGAGCATCTTTGTAAACGGGTTGAGAGATTAGTGGAAATGAGCTGCCGTGGTTGCTGGCAAGAATGAGAGCACACCGTTAACAATAACGATTTTATTATCATAATATAATGGAGATGAATATGTCTTGCACACTAGATTGCAGAGAAAAGGCCCGGCGAGGAGCTTTTGTCGGGTGTTTTGTTCTATGCTGATTAGCATTGAGTGAATCAGCAACAGAGAAAGAAAACAGAAATTCACATCTATCCACACAAGGATGTCTTCTTCGCCTGTAGCAACAAAAAGTGCCAGCCTAAGACGAAAGGAACTCTAAACTACAATTAAGAGATATATACTCACAGAGAATCCCGCTATAACTTTACCATTTTTTTTTCTTAGATGGGTGATTCCATGTCAATCATCCAGCCATGTCGCTCACCACCTTCAATTTTTAAAAAATTTTTGTCCAAGTGTGGATTATGGTAAAGTTATCAGAATCATCAATAACTTAAAATTGGTTGACTTTAAGATCTTTGTTTGATAGCATTTTTGATTCTACTAATACTAAGGACTTTACTAATTCTTCAGTATCTACTCTGAACAAACAATGAGAGAACTTAATCCTGAAATAACCCTTACTTAGGCTAGACGGGCGGTCAGAGAGACCTCCTACGATCAATCGACTGGCCACGTCAAAGCCCTAGCACCTATATAATTGTCCCAACCCTATTGTCCTTATGGCAAACATTTTTATCATATATGTGGTAGAAGGCGGTGGTTGAGGGTTTAGTGACGTAAGTATGACGTTAAACTCTTTCTGATGGTGAAGTTCAAATTTTGTAGCACTTGGGAGTGGGAATACCCCTACATCGCTATTAATCCCATGTCCACTCTTACTCGAAGTGGTAGCACCTTTTAGGGCCCTATCTATAGATTAAATAGAAAAAATGTGTTTAAAAATTGAATTTTAAAAAATTGAGTACCATCAAATTGATAAAACAAAATGTCTTCAGCATAAAACAACCCAACAAGGGTTGATGTACCGTAAAATCCAAAATCCAAAATCCAACCAACCAAGAGAGAGAGAGAGAGAGAGAGAGAGAGAAGAGAGAGAGAGAGAGAGAGAGAGAGCATTACAATATACGCACTTTGTGTGATTCAATACACGTACAGTATGTATATTTATTGT
>CM042149.1:46767703-46800203 GCA_023376005.1 Doryteuthis pealeii | reverse complement strand
AGTTTCATTAACTTTATGTGTATTGATAATTGGTAGAAATAAGATTAACTTTATGTGTATTGATAAATGGGTAGAAATAAGTCTCATCAACTTTATGTGCATTTATAAATTGGTAGAAATAAGTTTCATTAACTTTATGTGTATTGATAAATTGGTGGAAATAAATTCCATTAACTTTATGTGTATTGGTAAATTGGTAGAAATAAGTTTCATTAACTTTATGTGTATTGATAAATTGGTAGAAATAAGTCTCATTAACTTTATGTGCATAAATTGGTAGAAATAAGTTTCATTAACTTATGTGTATTGATAAATTGGTGGAAATAAGTTCCATTAACTTTATGTGTATTGATAAATTTGTAGAAATAAGTTTCATTAACTTTATGTGTATTGATAAATTGGTAGAAATAAGTCTCATTAACTTTATGTGCATTTATAAATTGGTAGAAATAAGTTTCATTAACTTTATGTGTATTGATAAATTGGTGGAAATAAGTTCCATTAACTTTATGTGTATTGATAAATTGGTAGAAATAAGTTTCATTAACTTTATGTGTATTGATAAATTGGTAGAAATAAGTCTCATTAACTTTATGTGTATTGATAAATTGGTGGAAATAAGTTCCATTAACTTTATGTGTATTGATAAATTGGTGGAAATAAGTTCCATTAACTTATGTGTATTGATAAATTGGTAGAAATAAGTTTCATTAACTTTATGTGTATTGATAAATTGGTAGAAATAAGTCTCATTAACTTATGTGTATTGATAAATTGGTGCAAATAAGTTCCATTAACTTTATGTGTATTGATAATTGGTAGAAATAAGTCTCATTAACTTTATGTGTATTGATAAATTGGTGGAAATAAGTTCCATTAACTTTATGTGTATTGATAAATTGGTAGAAATAGTTTCATTAACTTATGTGTATTGATAAATTGTAGAAATAAGTCTCATTAACTTTATGTGTATGATAAATTGGTGGAAATAAGTTCCATTAACTTTATGTGTATTGATAAATTGGTGGAAATAAGTTCCATTAACTTTATGTGTTGATAAATTGGTAGAAATAAGTTTCATTAACTTTATTGTATTGATAAATTGGTAGAAATAAGTTTCATTAACTTTATGTGTATTTGATAAATTGGTAGAAATAAGTCTCATTAACTTTATGTGCATTTATAAATTGGTAGAAATAAGTTTCATTAACTTTATGTGTATTGATAAATTGGTGGAAATAAGTTCCATTAACTTTATGTGTATTGGTAAATGGTAGAAATAAGTTTCATTAACTTTCATTTATAAATTGGTAGAATAAGTTTCATTAACTTTATGTGTATTGATAAATTGGTGGAAATAAGTTTCATTAACTTTATGTGTATTGATAAATTGGAAATAAGTTTCATTAACTTTATGTGTATTGATAAATTGGTAGAAATAAGTTCTCATTAACTTTATGTGTATTGATAAATTGGTGGAAATAAGTTCCATTAACTTTATGTGTATTGATAAATTGGTAGAAATAAGTTTCATTAACTTCATGTGTATTGATAAATTGTAGAAATAAGTATAATAACTTTATGTGTATTATAAATTGGTAGAAATAATTCCATTAACTTTATGTGTATTGATAAATTGGTAGAAATAAGTTTCATTAACTTCATGTGCATTGATAGATTGGTAGAAATAAGTCTCATTAACTTTATGTGTATGATAAATTGGTAGAAATAAGTTTCATTAACTTTATGTGTATTGATAAATTGGTTGAAATAAGTTCCATTAACTTTATGTGTATTGATAAATTGGTGGAAATAAGTCTCATTAACTTTATGTGCATTTATAAATTGTAGAAATAAGTTTCATTAACTTTATGTGTATTGATAAATTGGTTGAAATAAGTTCCATTAACTTTATGTGTATTGATAAATTGGTAGAAATAAGTTTCATTAACTTTATGTGTATTGATAAATTGGTAGAAATAAGTTTCATTAACTTTATGTGTATTGATAAATTGGTAGAAATAAGTCTCATTAACTTTATGTGTATTGATAAATTGGTGGAAATAAGTTCCATTAACTTTATGTGTATTGATAAATTGGTAGAAATAAGTTTCATTAACTTCATGTGTATTGATAAATTGGTAGAAATAAGTATAATAACTTTATGTGTATTGATAAATTGGTAGAAATAATTCCATTAACTTTATGTGTATTGATAAATTGGTAGAAATAAGTTTCATTAACTTCATGTGCATTGATAGATTGGTAGAAATAAGTCTCATTAACTTTATGTGTATTGATAAATTGGTAGAAATAAGTTTCATTAACTTTATGTGTATTGATAAATTGGTTGAAATAAGTTCCATTAACTTTATGTGTATTGATAAATTGGTGGAAATAAGTCTCATTAACTTTATGTGCATTTATAAATTGGTAGAAATAAGTTTCATTAACTTTATGTGTATTGATAAATTGGTTGAAATAAGTTCCATTAACTTTATGTGTATTGATAAATTGGTAGAAATAAGTCTCATTAACTTTATGTGCATTTATAAATTCGTAGACATAAGTTTCATTAACTTTATGTGTATTGATAAATTGGTGGAAATAAGTTCCATTAACTTTATGTGTATTGATAAATTGGTAGAAATAAGTTTCATTAACTTTATGTGTATTGATAAATTGGTAGAAATAAGTCTCATTAACTTTATGTGTATTGATAAATTGGTGGAAATAAGTTCCATTAACTTTATGTTTATTGATAAATTGGTGAAATAAGTTCCATTAACTTTATGTGTATTGATAAATTGGTAGAAATAAGTTTCATTACTTTATGTGTATTGATAAATTGTGAAATAAGTTTCATTAACTTATGTGTATTAAATTTGTAGAAATAAGTTCATTAACTTTATGTGTATTGATAAAAATAAGTTCATTTATGTTTATTGATAAATTGGTGAAATAAGTTCCATTAACTTTATATGTATTGATAAATTGGTAGAAATAAGTTTCATTAACTTTATGTGTATTGATAAATTGGTGGAAATAAGTTCCATTAACTTTATGTGTATTGATAAATTGGTAGAAATAAGTTTCATTAACTTTATGTGTATTGATAAATTGGTAGAAATAAGTAAAATAATTCCATTAACTTTATGTGTATTGATAAATTGGTAGAAATAAGTTTCATTAACTTCATGTGTATTGATAAATTGGTAGAAATAAGTATAATAACTTCATGTGTATTGATAGATTGGTAAAAATAAGTTTCATTAACTTTATGTATATTGATAAATAGGTAGAAATAAGTTTCATTAACTTTATGTGTATTGATAAATTGGTTGAAATAAGTTCCATTAACTTTATGTGTTATGATAAATTGGTAGAAATAAGTTTCATTAACTTATGTGTATTGAGAAATACTGGTGGTTGACATCAGCCACCGCCTTCTATGCCCGTTCAATACTCAGATTGGAGACCATTTAAGCAACAGTTTGTATTATAAGCAACCTGATATCAAAATGATTGATTCGGCATTAAATAACCGAAAATGTTGATATGTCGTAAAACAAAATAACAAACCAGCCAGCTGCCTTAAAAAAGTGGTGCGCATTTGTCGATTGATCGGATTGAGCCTCGCCGACCGCCCGTCTAGCCCAAGTAAGGTCCGAAGTGAGTTTGGAATTAAACAGGGTTTCATAGGGCGCTCAGCCATTACAATCCTGTCCTCAGGCATTACAAGTCACCACACATAGATAACAGGTGGTCCCATTGGGGAGAGGCGGTCTTACTCCTATACAGAGGTGAAGTCGGCGTATTCTACTGCCCCAGCCAATGCATTTGTGCCACACCCCAGGCCGGTGACATTAGGGATTAGTCCTACTGTTAAAAAAAAAGGGTAGCTAAGGGAGACAACTCTAAGAGATTTAATCTATTATAGCATGACATTCTATATATGATATAGACTCTATATGTCGAAAAGGAGGAATAAGAAGTCGCCAGCTGGGGAACAATTTTGACATAATTTCTGTGAGTTTGATTTTTTCATTTGATTTAGACTTAATCATCACAGGTCGCCACCTACGGCCAACAGGTGGTCCCATTATGGTTGGAAGGTTTTACTCCTCTACAGCCCTAATCGACAGGTGGTGTTACCCATGGGTGGTTGTCGATTTAGGAGTTCAAGTTCTAATTTTCAAAGCACGACAACTAACCCTGACCCCCACACACATTTAGGAGTTTTTTTGCAACGCAATCTTTCAACTTTTAACTTTTATTTCTCATTTGACTTTACAGTTCTTTATCTTCCCTTTTATTTCTCAGAATTAATCAAATAGAATCCAAACATTGTTTATCTGATGTGATGACTGGCGTAACATTCGAATGCACATTCTCGTCGTGTTATAGCAATCATCTACAATCAACAAAGGCGGCACAACTAGGGTGGTCGTGTTCTGTCAGTGTCTAAGAGGCACCTCACAAAAATCCCCTGGAGGTGTAATGGTTAGAGTCGTAGGAAATGGACTCGTCGACCCAAGTTCAAATCCTGGACGAAGCTGTTTGCATTTCACATAGCCGCTAATACCCTGGGAAAGGTATGCATCCAACTTCTCTTCCTCCAGCTATGGATAAATAGTAGAGCAGATTGGGTTCTTAAACTTTGGATATGTAACCAGTCTAGGAGAAGGAAAACTCTGAATTCAAACCTGTTAAACTCCGCTTAAGAAATTGACCTTATGTCGCATCCTGCTCGTGGGTTGGTAAATATATATACACAAAAAATCATTGGAATTTACTGTAAGAGGTTCAAACAACTATCGGGTACGAAGTGGCCGACACTACACAAAGTTGGTTGGTATGCTGCGGGCGGACTTCCCAAATGTAAGGCTAGGCGTCCTAAAATCTGACAAATGACAAAACCATGGCGAAGGATAAGACAGACAGGTTTCAAATGAAGAGGGGCTGAATGCTGCTGTAGGATGTTCCAAACTACTTCAGAGGCCGAATACAGCAAATCGTCATCATCGAAAACAAGTTATAATTTTTTTTCCAAAGGTCAAAGGTTTACTAAGTGATATATGATCGCTATTTTTTATTGCATTCAAAAATTCCATTCATTGGGTTTAATGTTGTTTTTTTTTTCACATAGTAATATCAACACTTATTAAAAAGCCTGTGGACTCTACTTGTCACAAATAAATTGAATTATCATACTGTTGTATACATTTCCAGTGAGAGCTTGTATCTTAAAATTTTTATCTGATTAGAAAAAATGATTTTTGGATTTAGCGTAAAAAGAAACTGCTTTAAAATCAGCTATTATATATTCGACATTGAAAAGATCGCAGGCCAATGTAATCAATTATAATGACTAGCAACAGAAAACACCATCCGGGCATCGTAAAAATTATTTTTTGAAAGACATTGCCTGAGAGGTTGGGAGTTAAAAATTCAATGTCAGAGGGTTTGTATCATAAGTAAGCAAAATCCTCATATTTATTAAAGGGGTAAAAAAAAAATATAACAATTTGAAATGAAAACTGAGCCCCATCCCTCTCAAATAAAATGTTGTGTGCATGTAATAATCAAACAATTATTTGAATATTTCCACATCAATTTTACACAATCATAGTATTATTTAATGGTAAACTTTTTAGTTAACTTCTCTTACTGTAAAAAAAAAGACGGAGAGTTAAAAAACAATTTTTAAAATTGCTTACTCAATTTTGGGGGTATGTAGTATAAGAATATTGTGAGGTAAGCTGTGACGCAGAGCTATGACGTAGTTTTGTTACAGACAGAAATACAGACAATCTCCATTATCAATAGACTAGCAAAATAAAAAACACCCTCCGGGCGATGTAAAAATAGATTTTGAAACATATTGCCTAAAGGGTGGGAGTTAAAAATTCAATGTCAGCGAGTTTGTACCCAAAGTAAGTAAAATCATCAAATTCATTAAAGGATTAAAAAATAAAACAATTTGAAATGTAAACTTTAAATATGTATTAAAATAAAACAAACTATATATAGATATATAATACCAGTCATGTATTTATTAAAACTTGTTTTAAAAAACAATGAGGACTGTCTAATGTTGCATGTTCAAATTTTGAGTGTATTTTATTCTATGTTATGACGATTTTGGGTAATGTGACGTAAGCAGTGACTTAGTTTTTGTTACAGACAGAAATACAGACAATCTCCATTATTAATAGATTTAAAACATATTATAATCAATATTATTTTGTATTCGTTTTGTGTCCATCATTTCGGATGAGAACCACTAGACTGTTTATATAGGTAATTTTGTTTGGGGTGGTGAAGTTTTGGCACCAGCCACATTTTTTGGATGAGCTGATAACAAAAAGAATGGTGGGTTTAGTTGGGCACTTATCAGACTTTTAAATTCAGAGTTTTCCTTCTCCTAGACTGGTGACCCATTAGCTGAGTCGGGTGTGTGAGGAAAAAGAAATTGACGCGTATCTTTCCCAGGGACATTAGTGCAACGTAAAACGTAGAGTCTTGTCCAGTATTTGAACTCGGCTCGCCGAGTCCATTTTCTAGGTAGCCCTGTCGTTTGTGGCTTTAGAATACACCGACAGCACCTCTGTAGCGGGGTAAAGACACCACTATGGGATCATCTATTGGCGTGGGTGGCGATCCGTGATGCTTAAGGATGGAATCCTGGAGGCTGAGCAGTCCATGACATGCAACACTCCATTTTGGCCTTACTTTTGGTTAGATGGGTGGTCGGAGTGGACCCCTCCGATCAATCGGCTGGTCACGTCAAGCCCTAGCACCTATATGATTTTCCCGACCCTATTGCCCTTATGGGCAACCCCAACCTTTTTATCATATATGTGCTAGGGGCAGTGAGTGAGGGTCATAATGTCCTGGGTATGACGTTAAAAGTCTATCTATGGTGAAGTCCCAATTCTAGAACTCTGTGGATGTGGAGTACCCCTTCATCGCCATTACTCCCAGGTCTATTATGACCGGAGTGGTGTGCCTAGTAGGGTCCCAACTATGGGTTAAATAGAAGAAAAAATGGAATATCAAAAATGGTTTAAATTAGTTAAAAAATTTTGCATGCCCACCAAGCATTAATAGAATACAAAACGTCGGCATAAAAATAACCAACAGGGTTGACATTCCGTAAAATCCAACAAAACAAACCAAACCGATAACCGTTACGCAACGTGCGCGTACACTTTGACTTTGTGACAATCTGAAATAAGCCTAGTGACAATCTCGTTTTGATATCTGAAGCAGATGCATAATTTCTGAACGGCAACTGTTGTTGAATTTGGGGTTGGGTACCACATAGAAGGACCGGGTTAGCTCAGTCGGTAGAGTGTTCGGTTAGAAACCACTAGGTTCCTAGTTCGATACCGGCCCTCGCCAACTCAGCGTGTGAGTAGCACGGTGATCTGTGCGGTAAAGTAAGGAGCTGATGGTATGTGTGGCGCTCCACCTCCACCACGCAAAAAACAATCTCATTAGTCTAGCGCTAATGAAAAGGGGATAGACTTCCTCGCTGTCTGGCTGATACCGACATTAGGCCGCTCCGACGACTTACTTACTTACCACATAGAAGGAAGAAAAAATAAGAAAAAAAAAGTTTTTGACCACAGGCCGTTATCCACAAGGAACATTGGCGCAGCACTGTCTTCCTTGCTTTCCTTGTTCATTGATTACTTAATGTTCCCAAAATCCTTTCGCCACCCCTGCAACCATTCATATACTTAGCAGCACTTTGCCTGAAGGTTAATCAGGGTCTAGAAAGGGTAGCTCAGCCCCCTCCAGTTGCATTACTGTTGGTTAGTGAGGCGGGTGGGTGGGACGGTTTTGGCTGGTAAGTCTGCTCCTTCATATACCAGCTGTTGGGAGCAGCCATTTTGAAAGGTGGGGGAGGAGGGGGAGGCCTGCCTCTTTTATAACAAATGTATTATTTGCCAGTAAAATATACTTCTCGTCAAGACTTCGTCCCATGTGGATTCACCATTAGCTAAGTATCAGATATCACCCGAGGGGATGGGGGTGGCGGCGGTGGTGGACAGGGGTGGTGGGGTAGGTCGATATTGTAGTCATTGGTATTATTATTATTATCATCATCATCATCATCATTGACTGGTATTGCTACCGTTAGCCTCCTTCCCTCCTTTGAATTATTGGAATAACAATATGTACAGAATGTGTCGTCTATAGAAGGCACTTGAGTAGACACAGTTTTTCCTAAAGAATTTAAACTTGAAATCGTCTCAAGGTCAATGCACATTTTCCCCCTAATTTTATAACTGTAAACCAGAGTTTTTCAACCGGTGTGCCGCGACACACTAGCATACCGTGAAGCTTCCGTGGGTGTGCCGTGAGGGTTACTATAAGTCTAACATAAACAAAGGGGAACCACTCTTGACTGATCGGACCATATGACCTTAAGGCACCCTTCCGCGATCTCGACTCATAGGAATACTTTTCTCATTCACACCGTAAAAATCCGGTTGTTGGTTAGGGGTTAGGATTAGGGGTTAGGGTTAGAGGCTAGGGTTAGGGGCTAGGGTTAGGGGTTAGTTTTATAATCTTAAAAACCTCTAAAAAATCGTCTGTTAACAATTAACCGGATTTTCACGGTGTAAATGGAAAAAATGTTCCCGCGAATCGAAATTGCAAAAGGAGTGCCTTAAGGTCATATGGTCCTATTGATCTACTAGGAAAAAAGAAGACGAGGATAGGGTTAGGGTTAGGGTTTAGGGTTAGGGTCAGGGTTTAGAGATAGTTTAATGGGAAAATAAATAGATAATTTATCAGTCAAGAGTGGTTCCCCTTTGTTTATGTTAGACATAGGAAATAACCGCCGTGAGTGTTGAGGACGGTTGATCATCCTCTTATATTTTTATTCTATTACTTTAATATTTTATGTTTTAATAGATCAAAAATATACCTTTAGAAATAAATTATGTTGTTTTCTTTTACACTTGTAGCACATTTTCACTATTCCTTTTCTTTTAAAATTTAAATAAAATAATTATATGTTTATATACTGATGGTATACCTCGATCAATTTATTGTCCAGCTCACTGTGCCGTGAGATGAGAAAAGTTGAAAAACTCTAGGCCAGAGTTTTTCAACCGGTGTGCCGCGGCACACTAGTCTACCATGAAGCTTCCGTGGGTGTGTCGTGAGTGTTGAGGACGGTTGATCATCCTCTTATATTCTTATTCTATTACTTTAATATTTTTTGTTTTAATTAAATATTTTTTGTTTTAATTAGATATTTTTTGTACTCTTAGAACAGAGTTTTTCAGGCAATCTGAACATTAGCTACATAAATGAGAGTAATCTCCCCTTGTTTCTTTCACTCTGAGCCGTGTGTTTTGGTGGGCCATTTTCATTTCCCTGTAAATCTACACTGAAAATACGAATTTGTTCGAATCAATACAACTGCATGTTTTAACACGAAAATATCATAAGATGTGTACTTAATGACAATTAAGAACACATTTTTGTGTTAAAACATGCAGACCACCCGAGTAAGACGAACGAGACTCGTTGGAAACTGTTAGAGAAGCGATGACGAACTAATAAGTGACGTTCTCCTACGGAAGTGAACACATGGGCATGCCGGTGTGGGCAAAGATGTACGTTGACCAGTTCTGCGCTGATACTGGATGCTGCGCAGAAGACCTCCCGGGGAGCAATGAGTGATAGGGGGTTGGCGAGTGATTGTTATGAATATCCGTGCTACTGGCGTGACATGATGATGATGACATTTATAAACTTATCATATCTCCTCTTTCATCTGCTAGCGTTGAACAAAACGGGTGACGCATTAGGGTTTGATCGTCTATAGCGGGGTCTAACTGGCAAGGAGGTATTATGATGATGGTGACATTTGTAAAATTCAATCATATATCCTCTTTTATCTGCTAGCGTTGAAGAAGACGTGTGACGCACTAAGGTTCGATCGTCTATAGCGGGGTCTAACTGACAAGAGGGTATTATGCTGAAAGAACTGACCCCCCCCCCCAATGAACCAGTTAATAATAACATAACTGACAACGCCACCCAGCGCTGTTTAATAGTACAGGCGTATCTCAAACATGACATTTATAAACTTAAATCATATCTCCTCTGGCTCGTCGATAAGACAAACTCGCTAAATCAATGTTCATAAGTCTTTCTTCATAGCTTGTTAGCCATTACACTATGTACGGTGACCAAGATGTTTTAGCAACACAAAGAAGACTTCATCATGTTGTCATGGTTACCAAACATTCCAGATCTCAACCTCATTTTTAGAACAATTCCACATATCCTTGACATTTTATAAATTTACTGGCCAAGGCCGAAATAAAGCAGAGTGGGTTGTAATGTGTTAGGGGAATCTTTCGAGTGGGTAGACCTAGAAAATCAGCATTCAAAATCCTTGTTTTTAAAATTGGCATTTGTTCTTGTTAAAATTTACCAATTTGACGGTTTCATTTTCTATGAGTGGCATGCACATTTGCTACGAAATAATGGCTGCCATTCATTCTGCATTTCACTCGTCATATTTTGGCTCAATGGATATATCTGTGTGGTGTTTATAATATATATATATATATATATATATATATATATATATATATATATGTATTCGGTTTACGAGTCCATTTATTGCGACTCTAATCATTACGCCACGCACCCACCCATTTCTCTCTCTCTCTCTCTCTCTCTCTCTCTCTCTCTCTAAAGTAATAAAATTGGGAAAAAAGAATCGGCTGGGCCTAGAAAAAAAAACACACACACACACACACACACACACATAAACAAATAATCTACTGCTTAATAATAAAACAAAAAAGGGGAGGTCAAACCTGAAATGGTAATAAGACATTGCTGAACAGGCACAAACACATAAACACACACACACACCCACACACACACACACACATGCGCGTGCGCACAGAGAATTTCAGAAAATATAAGACACAAAGCAGAATGAACGATTACTAACAACAGCTTCAGTTTCAGAAATCTTCTGTCGAAGAGATTTTTATCTCGAAATATTAAGAATAAATCAAATGTTTAACAACACCATAGTTACTTTATTTTTCTTTTCACTTGCATTGTGATAGCTTTCAAAACCAACCACCAAACCAATATATATATATATATATATATATATATATATATATACACGAAAACACATACACACACACACACACACACACACATACACACACATATATATATATATATATTATATATATATATATATATAGTGACGTTTCCACAAATAATAAATAACGCCTGTTCCTATTCTTCATTTTAAGCCTTTTAGTTTATAATACATTTAAATTTAAACAAAATTAAATACAAATGAATCAAATAATTAAATAAACAAATTATAAAAAGTAGTTTCATTTTTTTCTAATTATTAAAAAAGTAATTTCATGTTTGAAAATTTAAATGTTCAAATGTTTTAGAATTAGTTAAATTTTAATCAGAACTAAAACTAAAAATTCCTTTAGTCTATAAAACAACGGTTACGGCGTTTGTGGAATGTCTTAAAATGGGTGAAAAATTCGGTAGATAAGTGATACCTGATAATGAGGATTAACATTTTTTTGCATTTCATCTAGGACGATCTGGACGGTCTCATTTTTAACCAGGAGGCGTTACAAGATAATAACGATCATATTTTGTACGAACTCGAGTATCAATAGATAGATATATTTTATATATGGATCAGTATTTCTGTCGAAGACCAGTGTCCTGACTATGACATTAACCAATATCCGATGGTGAGGCTCCAGTTCTGAAGCTCTAGTGAGAGTTGAGTCATCTTTTTGTTACCATTACTCCAAGATTCATTGACTGTAAGGAGGATGTGGCAGCTGTTCCCAACCAAAATAAATCTTACTTTACACTGTTCTTGCTGTAGCAAGGTCTTATGCTCTGGCGTCAACATGTTGTATACCATATACCATCTCTTAGACAAGATATATGTATGCCCATCTGGGCATAGATGGTCTTTATCTTATTATATCCGTCGTTGTATATATCGTAATCTTAATTATATATCATTCGGACTATTGTCCTCATCTTTATTGTTATCTGTACAACGTTTCGGCCGATGTGCACTCCGGTATTTCTTGTCAGTCTTGAGAGCCTTCTTTTCGAACTCGGGTACTTTCTTGTCGTAATCGGGAGCCATCACCGAACTTTGAACCCAACCCTTTATTCAATCCACGGAGGGTATCCTGTTCTCATTCGGCTAACCATAGATGGGTACAAGTGTTAAGCTGTGTTAATTATTATTCTATGTTACTGTCGCCTTTCACCAGGATTGAACCTGCAGCCTAGAGATAACTGTCACTTAGAACTGTCTTAACACAACACCTTTATCCACTACGCTATGTGTAAAAAACAGAGAAATGTAGTTTATACTTCGTCTGTAGCTTGGACTCGTATCTCTCCTTACGATTCCGAGTAGTAGCTTTTACTTGCCTTCTGGCTTGGTCTGGTATCTATCATCTGAGTAGCTTTCTGTCTATTGGTCGCCTCTCTGTTATCTGTCTCGTTTTGTATTCTTAACTCTTCAAGATCTTCTTAAGATGCTGGTTGAAATGTCTTGCGCTGTCGTTGTTTTTAGTGACCAACTCAAGACTTTTCTTTGCATGAATTCACATAGTACTTTATTCACATATACCATCTCTTAGACAAGATATATGTATGCCCTTCTGGACATAGATGGTCTTTATCTTATGTATACCCGTGGTTGTATACATCTTAATCTTATATTGTCTTGTAGCTTATACTTCGTCTGTAGCTTGGGCTGGTATCTCTTCTTACGATTCTGAGTAGCAGCTTTCTTACTTACTTCATGGCTTGGTCTGGTATCTATCGTCTGAGTTGCTTTCTGCCTATCTGTCACCTCTCGTTAGTAAGAAACTGAACTGTATTCTATCACGCTTGCCTCACAAAACGGAGGGGCAAACTAAGGTTATGAGACAACAATCAAAATCTAACCGCCCAGATTTGAATTCAAATATTTTTGCCATCACCAACTGTTGAAAATTGGGTAATCTGAACATTAGCTTCATAAATGAGAGTAGCCTTCGCTTGTTTGTTTGACTTTGAGGAAGCCGTTATGTTTTGGTCGGCCATTTTCATTTCACCGTAAATCTACACTGAAAAACACGAAAATATCATAAAATGTGTTCATAATTGTGCTTGCGCATTATTTGAAATGAATTTAATTGTTATTAAGAACACATTTTATGATATTTTCGTGTTAAAACATGCAGTTGTATTGATTTGAACAAATTCGTATTTTCAATGTAGATTTACAGTGAAATGAAAATGGCCGACCAAAACATAACGGCTTCCTCAAAGTGAAATAAACAAGGGGAGATTACTCTCATTCATGTAACTAATGTTCAGATTACCTCACAATTGATAGCATGCCCATCAATTATGCAACAAACATTTTGGGAACCCAATGACATCTGACCTTAGAAAAGGCAAAAGTTCATCTTGCACAATTTTGTGTGCTGTACCCACAGAAATTCCAAGTTATTTAGAAATGTTATCTATTGTAACTCTTCTGTTATCTAAAATGATGGCATTAACTGAATCTACCATCTCAGGTGCACACCATTGTGGGCCTGTGTTCATCTTGAATATGATATCAACAATCTGTAGACAATTTAGCCCATTTGTAAACATTTTTTATTTTTACTAAATCTTGCTTCTCCATACACATAACACATTCGTCTATAAATTTCACATATCTTGCACTTCTTAGCTACCAAAAACTTGATGACAGACCTCTGTTCAAGCCGGGGCACTTGACTTACCACTAGGTGAGGCTTAGAACCTTTTGTCTGATAATCATTACACATACACACACAAACATCAGGTCATGCTAACAGTATGGATTCCCATGACTCTCCTTCACCACTCGTCCCTATCAGCCATAGCAGGTCTTCCACATGGCATCCAGTAACTGTACAGAGCTGATCAATATATGCTTTTGCTGGTTGGCCAACTCTGGTGTCCCCAGGAGAACGTCACTTATAAGTTCTTCATTTTTTCTCCAGCATGTCTTACTTGGATATTATGTATGATAGGAAGTAAGTGGCCATACAGCTTTTTTGTGGGGGGCTGCTTCCAGGATTTGTTCAGGGCTGCACACAGCATCCATGTCTAGTTCCCATCTAGTTTTTTCTCCAAGTGTTTCATTAGAGTCCAAGTTGTGCAGCCATATAGTAGCACTCATACAGCTTGGAAGAATTCATACTTTATCAAAAAAATCAGATTTCAATAATTTCTGTCTATAGCAGTCTGTGCCTTTCCCATGTGTGTATTGACATCACTTTCTGTGGATGAGATATTACTACCTTGTATGTGAACTGGTCTACTAATTTCAGAGGCTTACCATCCAGTGTGGAGATGTCTCCATCTAGTTTAAAACACACAGACTGCATTTTATCTGAGTACATATAGAAGCCAATGCTTCTTGCTACCTGCTCAAGGCTATGCAGCAATGATTTGGCTTGAGCAGGTGTATTTGCAAGAAGTACTAGATCATCTGTGTTGCCTGCATCTGTAATAGTTTCTGTGGGATATCACCGGCTTCTTGTCCATTTTTTTTTTTTTTAGTTTGAAGCCCTTTTCTTTCATTAGATCTAATGATGTTCATAGTACGTTGTCTAGGCATACTACAAATAAAAATGGTGCTAATGTATCTCCTTGTAGAAAGAAATCTGTCACCATCAGATGAATGAACCATTGCTTTTGTGTCTTTGTAGAGCATCATTATACCGGTAAGTTTCTTTGGAGGGGGGGAAGACCATATGCTAGGAGTATTTGCTCCATCTTTTCTCTGTCTATGGAGTAAAATGCCTTGGAGAAATCTATAAACCAGTGTTGCCTCAAAATATTTTACTCAAACTCCTTTTCCGATTTGATGAATAGTCAGGATCTGAGAACCTGTTTTGATTTTTCCAAAGAATTTTCTCTACTTCAGGTTGGATGTGATTGAGAAGGGGGGCATTACAAACCTTAGCAGCTATGGCAATTAGGGTTATACCTATGTAGTTTTTAGTGATTCTGAGGTTGCCTTTTCTTGCCTTTAGGTGTCAAAAAAAAATTCTAGTGCAATGAACCTCTTATTTTTTAGAAGAAAAATTGCTCTTAAAATGTTGTTCATTATATAAGTATAAACAGTAATATATAAAACTAGCAAGACCTGTGGATATACCATAGTATGATAAATCATTACGTTTGATATGTTTACTTAAGAACTATTGCAAATACTTCAATATGTAGAGTATAATAGTCTTGATTTAACTCTCACACTTTTTTTTTTCTTTCTTTCCTTTTCATCATGTTCTATTGAAACAAATTAACGTTATTGCTTTTGTGTGCTCATCCCCTCTCTTTACCTTTCTTTCTTATATTTTTCTGTGTAGCATATCTTTTTTCTTCCCTTGTCTTCATAATAAAAATGTAATAGTCCATTATTTAGCTGAGGTGATGAAACTCATAAGAAATAAGAATTTGGCGGATAAGCAACACCAGATAATCAGCATTTCATCTTTGATGATTTGGATAGTCTCATTTTTAACCAGAGGATGTTGCAAGATGATAACGGTTGTACAATTTAGGAATACGAGTATTAGTATTTAGATTTTTTCAGAATTATTTTTTTCTTTTCTTTACTAAATTTCCACAGGGTCTCCTAGGTGTCTTGAGGTAGTTGTGTACTATTCATCAGCAGTTGTTAAAATTTGGTGCAACACAATCTTCCCAGCTTTGTCTTGTGTCATTTCCGATCCATACTCTAAACTTAACTCTTTGCCTACTTTAAACTGCTCACAGCAGCTCTCTCCGACCACTTTGATCCTACCATAAGCAAAGTACAAAAACTGATGGTTATTTCATTATAATTGAGTAGAAGGACTCAGATTACAATAATAATATGACTTTATTTGAATAGAATGAGTTCTGATGTGAATAGATAGTGAACTTTTCAATATCTCAACATACAGGTGAAAAATATCAAGAAGAATTTGTTAGAACCATGGAGGAAATAATAATGGGGCTGTTGCATTGGTAAGTCTCTTGTATTTACTGACCCCTCCAAACGAGCAGGATGTGACACAAGGTCAATTTCTTGGTAGAGTGACCAGTTGTCGGTATCACCACTGCAATTCACTGGCAGTGGTTCTCATTATAATTGAGCAAAGAGGACTCAGATTACAATAATAAAAGGATTTTATTTGAATAGAATGAGTTCTGAGGTGAATAGTGAACTTTGAAATGTCCCATCATACAGGTAAACAAAATACCAAGGAAATTTGATAGGCAAAGAGTTAACAATTGAATGCAAAATGACTAGAGTGTTCCAATAATAAGATGAAGTATAATCAAGTGATAACAAATTTAAAAAAAAAAGTTCTAAAGGAAAAAAGGTGTTGGTTTAGATCCACCCAGGAACCATATGCTTCCAGGTTTGCTACTGACCCTTGTCAACTCAGCACATGGGTAGCCCAACTTGAATCTGTGCAGTAAAGTGGGGAGCTGATGGTTGGTGTGGCACTCCACCTCAGATACAAAAACAATCTTCCCGGTTTAGCACTAGTGAAAAGGAGATAGACTTCTTTGCTGTCAGACTGATACTAACAGTAGGCCACTCTGCCAACTTTTACTATTTGGTCACATAAATCTATGTCAGTTTACTTGTCTGAATTTAAAAAAATATTTAGATGGAGCTTGATAATTTGATTTATTTGGATTTTTCAGACTGTTGTCCTCATCTTTATTGTTATATACCTAATGTTTTGGCCGAACTGTCTATCCCTGTGGATTGAATAAAGAGTTCAGTTTGAAGTTTCATGAAGGCTCCAAGTTCGAAGAAGTTTCTGAATTCGCCAAAAAACACATGAAGAAGGCTGGAGGGCAGATCGGCTGAAACATTACGTATATAATAATAAAGATGAGAACAACAGTCTGAAAATTCCAAATAATACAAAATTCAAGAATAGCTTTAAAAAGTGTATGCATATTAAAATATATCAGGCAACACAAAAACAGGTATACAATCATTTTTTAAATCTTTTCTTCCTTTTCAGCTTTGTTGTAATTCCTTTTTATTACTTGTTCTCTCACGGAATTCTTCTCTGACGAGACGTTTATTGAAAAAAAAAAAAAAAAGGGGCCTCTTTTTTAGAATATCTTGATATATTTTAATGACCAGTTTTTCAATTCTATGGCAGGGTCCAAGTATTTGCTTATCTTTTCATTTTTTTTTTTTCATTTTTATTTGGTAGTCAAGTCATTATGACAAAAATCCACTAGTTGACAAGTTATTTTTTTCTTGTTAATTAACACTAAGTCTGGTCTTCTGGCCAGGATTAGGTGATCTGCTTGTATCTCAAAATTACAGAAAATTTTATGAGTCATTCTCTAGGACATATTCTGGTTTGTGCATATACCATTTTGTAGTATGTTCAAAGTTTAGTTTCTTGCACAATTCCTAGAGGATCACTTTTCCCACCCAGTCATGCCTAGTCTTGTATTCCCTTTGCAACAACTTGCTGCACTATTATTATTATTGTTGTTGTTATTAAAAGTCTAAGCTTTTCTTAAACTTTGTACGTACTGTAAACTTTTTAAATAATACTAAGTATGTCTGGAAACAGCACCTCCACATTCTACTAACTTTTGTCGTTTTTGCTAAGCTCGGTAAAGATTTGAATTTTGATTGGTTGCCTCTCTCCATGGCAAGAGAGCCCCATCTTACCCAACTATTTTACACATGGCTGAAAGAGAGAAGAGATGGGTTCATGCCTTTTCCAAGAGTAATAACATCAAGTAAATGAAATCACACTCAGCTGGGGTTTAAAGTCAGCTCACCAATACCATTTTCCTGTATATGATTGTCACCCCTTGCTCATGAATAATTTTTTTTTTTAAGGGGGAGGAAAGAGATTTTAACAAAGTCAGAACAGATGTTTTATTTTTTGTTTTATTTTTATTTATTTTTTTTTTTTTTAAAGAAAATATTTCTGGAATGTGATACAAATTCTTAAGAAGAATAATTATTTTTAAGAACCAATAAAAAAAAAATTAAAAAAAAAAACACTTCTGTTTTTGGTGTGTGTGTGTGTGTGTGTGTGTGTGTGTGTGTGTGTGTGTTATTGGATTGTGATTGAGAACTTGATCATCACAGATAGTAGAATTTGAAAAAAAAAAAAACAAAAAAAAAAAATTTTTGTATTTACTGTCAATTTGAAGCAAAATTTTACACAAGAATAATAGAGAGAGAGAGATGAGAAGAATGATATGGTAGGGAAAAAAAAAAAAAAGGAAAAAAAAAAAAGAAAAAAAGTGAGTATCGTCAAATGGAGGATTAGTTTTTATAACCAACAACCTTGCAGAGTATACAAAATTATGTTTTTTTAAAAGCCAACAATTTCTCTGTCTCAAGAGAATTAATAATCTTTGAAGAACACCGAATGGTAGAAATTCAAACAAAATGGTTGATCGTTGGTCTTGTGAACACAATGGGGTGGGGGTGTCAATCAGAAAAAATGACCGAATACTAATGCTAGTCAAATGTAATATAATTTGATATACACAATTAAATGGATTTACCGAATTACAAATCTAATCAAATCTTAAATCTCCTACAATTAAATATACTTTTTTTTTTTTTTTTTTTTTTAAATAAATTCTAGCAAGAAAGTTCCAAAATCCCATAATTCATTTTTTTCTTCTTTTTAAATAAATTCTAGCAAGAAAGTTCCAAACAAAATTATTGTTTAAGTTGTATAAGGAAATTACGAAAAAAGACTTTAAAAGTTGGCAGAGTGGCCTGTGGTCGGTATCAGCCAGACAGTGAGGGAGTCTATCCCCCTTTTGGCAGCGCAAAACCAGGAGATTGTTTTTTTTGTTTTTGAGGTGGAGCGCACACCTGCCATCAGCACCTCACTTTACTGCACAGATCAGACTTCCCAATCTGTACCATGCCTGTGTTGAGTTAGCAGGGACCGTTATCGAACCTGGAACCTCGTGATTCCTAGTTGGGTGCTCTACTGACTGAGCTAAACTGGCCCCCTTCGAAAAGGATTTTCATTGTGTCTAATATATTTTATGTGGAGGAAAAAAAAAATTACAAAAGGGACATTAATATGTAAAAATATATTTTAGATGAAGGAGAAAGAGGGAAAGAAAAGAAAAATTGGTAAAGAAGAGAGAGCGCGAGAGAGAAAGAGTGAGTGTGTGTGAGAGAGAAGGAGGGGGGGAGAGATGTAATGGATGATAAAGAAATGTGCATGAGATGGTATCGGGAGTGGAGAGGAGAAAAAAAACTGCTCCATTTTTAGTCTGTCACAGGTAGGGATGATCAATAATGATGGATATCATCTTCAAGACGAATGATTCTGTGATTATAAAAAAAAGAAGAAAAAAAACAAAAAGAAAAAAAGAAAAAAACAGGTGGTGTTGATATCCAGCAATTATCTATCGTCTTCGTCTTTTTGCAGTAGCATTTCCTTTGTCTGTTTCGGATGGTTTTCTTTTGTTTCCTGAACAACTGTCAAAAATCTGATACGTGAGGTCAGTTAAGGTCAAAAGAGAAAAAATTAAAAAAAGGAAATAAAGAAAAAAGTTTTTTTTTATTATAAAAATGCATTGGAAATGATGTTTATTATAAAAATGCATTGGAAATTATTTTTACTATAAAAATGCATTGGAAATTATTTTTACTATAAAAATGCATTGGCTAATGATCTTTACTATAAAAATGCATTGGCTAATGATCTTTACCATAAAAATGCATTGGCTAATGATTTTTACTATAAAAATGCATTGGAAATGATTTTTACTATAAAAATGCATTGGCTAATGATCTTTACTATAAAAATACATTGGCTAATGATCTTACTATAAAAATACATTGGCTAATGATCTTTACTATAAAAATGCATTGGCTATGATCTTTACTATAAAATGCATTGGCTAATGATCTTTACTATAAAAATACATTGGAAATTATTTTTACTATAAACAATAATTAAGAATAGTTTAGTCATAAATAACAATAAAACAGTTTAAATTCATTAGTTATCTTATTGTAGAATCAACATCATAATCAGGTAATTCCATGTCAAATCACCCAGAAAAAAGTAAAATTGTCACCCACCCACTTCAATTCAATGTAGATGAGATATTACTACCAAGATACATGAACTGGTCTACTAATAGTTGGAATAATTAATCAAATAAACATTACGGTCAAGTTAAACTGAAAGCACTGGTTCCCACTAAACCATGTGAAGAGCATATTCAATACTTAATTATGAAACATAATACTGTAAATAACCTGAGTCCTTTGTTTAACAAAATGATTTTATTTCGCATTAAATGACCTGTGTGCATATATATATATATATATATATATATATATATATATATATGTGAAGTTATGTATATATATTTATAATATAAATTTGATGATATAATTTGCATACATAGGAATATTTTCCAAATAATGATACACTATAACAATATATATGTACACTACATATATATGTGTGCATGTGTATAAATGTACAAAACATATGACCTGAAAAAGGCTGATTTGCCATAAAACCAAACATATATATATATATATATATATATATATATATATATATATATATAAAAGGATATATATATATATATATATATATATATATATATATATATATATTATTATGGACTCTCTCGTAGATTTTCGACGCATGAGGGTTCACACACACAATGAACACCCATACAGTGATTTGGCTTGTGTTGGACCATCCACACAGGATATAAAAATCATCATCAGAGCTTGTTTTTAATCTGGACTCATCGAGAGAGAAGGCTTCTGTTTTGAATTTAAATTATTTTCTGCTTCTCTCTCGATGAGTCCGGATTAAAAACAAGCTCTGATGATGATTTTTATAAATCGAAATATTGTTCAATATTAGCTATGAATATGATATAAAATATTTTCATTTTAACAGCATTGTGTGTTTTCATATGCTTTTATCTTTACTTATACCATCGGATTCATTTCCTTACTCTTAACTTATATATAAGGTGATTGAAAACTAACTCACTATCTTAAACTATTATCTGGTCAGTTGTCAATACTCTCCCAAGTATTGACAACTTGCCAGATAATAGTTTAAAATAGGGAGTTACTTTTCAATCACCCTATATATATATATATAAAGTCGTCGGGGCGGCCTAATGTCGGTATCAGCCATGCAGCGAGGGAGTCTGTCCCCTTTTCAATAGCGCTAGACCAAGGAGATTATTTTAGCGTCTGAGGTGGAGCGCCACACCTACCATCAACTCCTTACTTTACCGCACAGATCCCTGTGCTACTCATACGCTGATATGGCGAGGGCGGGTATCGAACTAGGGACCTTGTGGTTTCTAGCTGAACGCTCTACCGACTGAGCTAGCCCGGCCCATTATATATATCACAGTCAGTTCTCATCTATCTGATGACGGTAAAGTCACATTGAAAACACCAGTTCCCACTTGATCACCAAAGTTAAGCAACCATGAACCTGTTCAATAATTAACTGGGTAACAACCTAAGCAATGGCAGGTACTCTAAGCAATCTGAATCCTTTGTTTATCAAAATGACTTGATTTGGTATTAAATGAACTGAAAAGGGTTGATACACCATAAAACAAAACAACCAATGAATCAAATAATCAATGGTGGTTGGTTGGATTTACAGCATGTCAACCCTTGTTGGGTTATTTTATGCCAAAGATGTTTTGTTTTACTCATTTTTGAGGGGTATTCAATTTTTCTTTTTTTAAACTCATTTAAAAAAAAAAAAATTTTCTTTAAACTAATTTTTTTTCAATTTAACCCATAGATGGGACCCTAACAACTACTACCACTCCAGGTCAGGGTGGACCTGGGCGTAATGGTGATGAAGGGGTACTCCTCATTCCCCACAGCTCCAGAACTGGAACTTCACCATCAGAAAGTGTTTAAGACCTCTAACAAGCAAAATGAAATGATGAAAGTAAAATCGGTGGAGGGCACAGTCAAGTCCGACACATGTTCTCCCAACTGACAAAGTCCTTAGTCTGCAACAATCTCTCACAAAAATACTACTCTCTTCTTAACAGCAAAACTCCTACAATTGTTTTCTCACGGTCTGGAAGGACAGGCTCTTAAATACACAGTTAATATGTACATCCGGGTTTCTTACTCTGGTCTGGCATTGCCTGTTTAGAACTTCAATATTCACCAGCATTTTGAATACGCGTCATAACTGTTTACATCCGGGTTACTGCCAACAGTATTTCAGCGATGAGGAGGTAGCGAGTTCAAATATCCGTAGCCACTCGCCACACTCCTCCCCCTCGCACAGGCCAAACATATCCGGACGTGCTTTGTTCGTGGGGGTTGGGAATCTACTCGTCCACAGTTCTGCTTTTTAATTTCGCTACAAGACCCTCACCCACTACCTTCTAACACATATATGATAAAAGGGTTAGGGCTTGCCATAAGGGCAATAGGGTACTTAATTGGGTAATCACTTAAGCAACAGTGGGTAGTGTAAGCAATCTGAGTCCTTTGTTTATCAAAATAACTTGATTCGGCATTAAATTACCTGAAAAGGGTTGATATGCAAAAACAAAAAAACAAACGACTAATCAAATAAAGAATGTCCCCACTCCCCAGCTTACCGAAAATAGAAGAACAATTTGGGTCAAAGGATATTTACTGACGGAGATATCGTACTGCAAGATGCCAGTCAGGATAAACTCAGCATTTACAATTGGAATGCCAGCATCTAAAGCTGGCTGACATAGAGTGCGGTCCTCCTCACAAGATATCACAATCGTCTTTTCCTCCGCTTCAACTGGCATCCTCTTCAAATACTACAAAATAAAATGAAAAACATTAGAAGAATAGAAATCTATACATATATAAAGGGTAGTTGGTGTGTATGTATGTCCAAATGTAATCTATACATATATAAAGGGCAGTTGGTGTGTATGTATGTCCAAATGTAATCTATACATATATAAAGGGCAGTTGGTGTGTATGTATGTCCACAGATACAACTAGGAAAATAAAACAATTAATGACAAAGTAAATATATATACACATCAATTATCAACGGTTTCTGTTTTCTAGGCAAAAATTATGAAGATTTGATTTATATTCAAAGGTATTTCAAAATTAAAATATACATAGAAATAGCATTGACATTCTATTTAAATGAACAGGGTTTGTAAATCTCAAAAGTAAACAAATCAATACACAAGAGTTTTTTTTGTTGACACTGGGTAGCTGCTTCTAGTTTAAAATAAAATTAGATTTAAAATTAAATTTTTCTTCAGTTTTATCCATTAATTTATTGAATTTCCATTATGAAGTGAAATAAATGAGATGAAAGATGTTTCAGCATCTCTGGAATCTTCAAGGAATCCAACATTTTAATCCAACTTCTTGAATCCAATGTCATTAGAGTTGTCTCTAAAACATCTTCTGCACATGAAGAGACTGTATTTTCTGATTTACACCATGAGTATTGGCACAGACACGGCATTGCCGGGAACCAGGTCCAAATCTTGTGAGGTGAGAAAACCACAAGTTAGTGTGTTCCATTTTCTTTTTTTATCGCAAAGTAAACCACCAATACAAGTCACAGCGAATTAAAAATTAGTAGATAATTGATAATAAAACATTTGATTAAAGTTAAAAGGGGGACAAAAAGTAAATGTTGTTTGTGTTGGACTAAGACTTGGTATAATATATGTGTAAAATTCCCACTCATATTTATAGACTTTCTCAAAAAGCAGCAGCAGGCATTTTCGGTAAAATGGGCCAATCAGAAAAGAGCTCAGAAAAACATTTGAGCATTTAAAATCTTTTGCAACTGTCCTCGAATCAGTTACTAACTGGATTTTCTGATTGAAGGTATACAACCGGATTCTCTACTACAAGGAGTACACTGGTGTTCTACGTAGGATTTTAAGGAATATAACAGGGTTTCTACTAGTTAGTTTACAAAATGGCGGCCAGAATCTGAAAGTCATAAATTCTGACTTAGATTGGAAATAGAACATGTTCTTGGGATTGTTAACATTTTTTGGTCTATCCATTCCTAATGAAGAATTAAAGGCTAAAATTGAAAAGGACAATTCCTTATTCACACAAAGAATTCAAAGGGAGAATTCCTTATTCACACAAAGAATTCAAAGGGAGAATTCCTTATTCACACAAAAAATTGAAAGGGAGAATTCCTTATTCACATGAAAAATTGAAAGGGAGAATTCCTTATTCACATGAAAAATTGAAAGGGAGAATTCCTTATCTGTATGTAGTATTGAAAGCTAAAATTTCCTGATTAACATGAAAAATTCAAAGCTAAAATTCCTTAACTTGAAAAAGAGAAGATTAAAATTTTGTCATGTGTAAAAATCAAAGAAAAAAAAAGAGAGAGGAAATATCACAATGGTACAGAAAGAAGAATGGTCCTAAATGTCCCCAAAAACAGTTCAAGGCGTACATTATTAGTAAACGTTTGCAGTGGTAACATTTATCATCATTTGAAATGAACCTGGCAACTGGTGTTCAAATCTTGATAAAGCTGTTTGTGCTTCACTTCATGATAATGCCCTTAGGAAAGGTATACCTTGGTTAGGCAACCAGTCTAGGAGATGGAAAACTGAATATAAACCAGTTTTATTCTGTTTAAAAATTGATCTTGTGTCACATCCTGCCCATGGCAGGGGTTAAGGAAATATATGAACTTTGACCATGTTCATTATCTGAATATATATACACACACACATAGAGTGTCCCAAAATAATGTATACAATCTTTAAATATTACTAGTTAATAATGTTTTTTATACGTATTAATAATACATTTTTTCTATTTCAGATTTGACTTTCTTTAAATGTGTATTCTTTTCCTTTTATCAATCTTATTTACAAGTCAAAATGCATAAATTGAATAAGTTATAACAATTTAAAGAGTGTATACATTATTTTGCGACACCATGTATAGGTATTTTCTTTATATATATATATATATATATATATATATATATAAAAAAGTAAAGTCGTCGGGGCGGCCTAATGTCGGTATCAGCCAATCAGCGAGAGAGTCTATCCCCTTTTCACTAGTGCTAGATCAAGGAGATTGTTTTTGTGTCTGAGGTGGAGCGCCACACCTACCACCAGCTCCTTACTTTACTGCATAGATCCTTGTGCTACTCATACGCTGAGTTGGCAAGGGCCAGTATCGAACTAAGAACCTTGCGGTTTCTAGCCAAACACTCTACCAACTGAGTTAATCCATAATAATAACCCCTTGAATCTATCTCAATCATTAACGATTCAAAGAGTGTATACATTATTTTGGGACACCCTATATAATATATATATATATATATATATATATATATATATAAAAAATAATAACCCCTTGAATTTGTCTCAATCATTTAAAAAAAATTATTTTAAATCATAGAATCTGTTTCACTCATAAAAAAACAAAACAAAACAAAAAATAAACAAACACTGACCTGTGCTTTACAACTGCCCATGATTTCTGAAAGAAAAAGAAAAAAAAAACTTATATTCAATGGTTTTATCTTTGACAAGAAAACATTTTTTAAATCTGAGTCAATGTTAAATATATGGCTTGGATATTAACTCTTTGCCTACCACCAAATTTATCCCATGGCTATACCAATTTTTTTTGGCATTTTTTTTTACCTGTAGGATGGAATATTTCACAATCTTTTTACCTCAGAACTCATTCTATTCAAATAAGTAAGCGGAGTGGCCTATTGTTGATATCAGCCAGACAGTGAAGGAGTCTATCCCCTTTTTCCTAGTTCTAGACCTGGTAAATTATTTTTCCACACCTACCATCACAGCTCTACATTTTACTACACAGATCAGATTACCCAATCCATACTACTCATGCGCTGAGTTGGTGGGGACCAATATTGAACCTGGAACCCTGCCATTCCTAGGCAAGTGCTCTACTGACCAAGCTAAATCATCCCTAATCAAATAAAGTTCGATTTTTTTTTGTAATCTGAGGCTTTCTGCTCAATTATAATGAACTAACCACCAGTTTTTGTATTTTGCTTGGGTGTGGTATGTGTAGAAATGGTAGAGCTGCTGTGAGTGGATTAAAGTAGGCAAAGAATTGTATGGTTCTGTTGCAATGGGGGAAAAAAAAAAAAAAAAAAAAAAAAAAAAAATTGGACAAGAAACATTTTTCTTTGGTTATTTGAAAAATTGTCATCAAGAGATGCTCTTTTTAAATAAAAGTAAAGTCGTCGGGGTGGCCTAAAGTCGGTATCAGCCAATCAGCGAGGGAGTCTATCCCCTTTTCACTAGCGCTAGACCAAGGAGATTATGTTAGCGTCTGAGGTGGAGCGCCACACCTACCATCAGCTCCTTACTTTACCGCACAGATCCCTGTGCTACTCAAATGTTGAGTTGGCGCGGGCTGGTATCGAGCTAGGAACCTTGTGGTTTCTAGCCGAACGCTTTACCGACTGAGCTAACCCAGCCTTTTTAAATAGTGAAAATTAAATCAAATAATTAAGAAGATTGGCAGATCAGATTGTCAATGTAAAGGACTTCATGTAGGAAGAAATAATTTAAAAAAAATTTCTCCAATGAAAGAAAATTCCTAAAAAATACTGAATTAGAAAAAGATCTTGGTGTGAATATGGAGTTGGCGAGGGCCAGTATCGGACCAGGAACCTTGTGGTTTCTAGCTGAAAAAAGCCTTTATGAAGCAAAAGTTGATTAACTTAGCTTTAGTATAATAATAATAATAATAATAATAATAATAATAATAATAATAATAATAATAATAATAATATATAAATTTATCTAATCAAAGAAAATTACTAAGAAATATAGAACTAGAAAAAGACCTAGGTGGGAATGTGGACCCTGAACTAAAATTTTCTAAACATATAGAAATACAAGTAAATAAAGCAAACAAGATATTAGGATTAATACAAAGGTCATATAAATATATGGATAAGTAAATGTTGAAAAATGTATTCATTGCATTGGTAAGACCTCATTTGGAATTTGGAATTTGCAAATGTGGTTTGGAGTCCAAGAATAATCAAGGACATAAAACTTATCAAAGGAATACAAAAGAGAGATACTAAGGTAATGAATGATTTTAAAAACCTTTTGTATGAAGAAAGACTTAGGAAGATTGACTTATCAACAAATCAGAGGAGATATAAAAAAGATGAAAAACATGATCCCCACCCCCCATCTTCAACCAATCAACAAATTACCTTTCATTTGGTCAACATTTGGTTTTACAGATTTGGTCACGTGTATTTTATAATTTTCAAGCAAAGGTCCATTTCGTGCCTGTTGCAAAGAGTTCTTCAACGTGAACTTGTATTGTTTCTCTGTTGTAGGATCTGACACAAGATGAGAGATGTGATCTGGAATAAATCAAATAAGTAATTATCTTTTAGATATTTCAGTATGAAAATAAAAAATAGAAAAAAATTAAAAAAAAAAAAATAAGAGAGAGAGAAAGGGGGGGGAATGGAAAAATAAAAAGATTAAAAAAAAAAAAAAGAAAAAAAAGAAGAAAAAAAGAAGAAAAATAGGCCAAACGAGAGAGAGAGAGAGAGAGAGAGAGAGAGAGAGAGAGAGAGAGAGAAAAAAAAAAAGGTTAAAAAAGTAAACAGTAAGAGAGAAACAGTTAAGTTCCAGGCCTAACAAAATTGTAGTTACTCCCTGTTATAACGCGCTTAGCGAATAATAAGACGTGTAGCCCAGTTGACGTTAACTGCAAGAAGAACCCACTTCCGCCTTTTATTTAAAATAATACAAGATGGCTGAAACAGTACTTCCGTTTCATACAACAATGTTATAACCGGTGCTTCCGGGTCTTAGTATACCACATCCCTCCCCACTTAGCTTGAAACATCCATAGGTCCCTCCCCGGAACTCCCATTACTTATAGGAGGCATTGTCCGACTCTCAGACATAGTCACATCATCATCATCTGTAGCCTCTGGAGACTCCTGAACAGCAATTTCCCCAGTTAAGGGGCTAGTACTGGGTCGTTTCCCTTTTGTATCTGGTTTAATGTTGGTGCGCTGTCTTTCGGGTTTATTCTCAGCATTGTTCTCTTTTCCTCCTCTTTGCGTTTCTGAAACCGTGTTCTCATGCGAGTTCTGGGGTGTTCATCTTCCAAGCTGTCACCGGTTGTTGAAAAACTGCTATCTCTGTAGGGTGCAGGAAGCTGTGCACAAGCTGTTGAGTGCCCTGTAACTGTTTGTTCCTGACTCCCCTGAGGCTGCCTTGATTCTTCGGGACCTCTCACAACAGGTTCTGTTGGAATATTCGCGCGAATATGATCCACATGCCTTTTCCATAATCGACCATCCTCCAATCGCACTCTAAAGTCAGTGGACCAAGCTGCTCCTCTAAAACTCCGAACAACCATTTTGGCCTCCCTTGAAAATTCACCACACTAACACTATCTCCAATATGGAACATCCTTTCACTACGATATCTATCCGTTGTTCTTTTAGTATCGTCTATTTTCGTGGTGACTTGGGTAGATAAATCTGGATACACAAGGTCCAGACGAGATCGAGGCTGACGGCCCATTAGTAGCATTGCTGGTGATTGACCTGTTGTTGATTGCGGGAATAACCGGTATCGGGCTAATACACGCAACAATCGTGTTTTCCAAATCTCCAGTAACTTTTTTAAGACCACTCTTAATGGTTTGAACTGCACGCTCAGCCAGTCCATTTGAGGAGGGGTGTATGGCGCACATCTAACATGCTTAATGCCATTTAGGGTACAGAACCTGGAAAATTCCTTACTAGTAAAACTGCTAGCATTGTCCGACACAATCACATGTGGACTCCCATGTGTGGCAAACGTGCGTCTCAACATCCTTTCTGTTTCTGAAGAAGATGGTGATGACACAACATGTGCATCTATATATTTACTGTGGGCGTCGACAATCACTAGAATCCACTTGCCCTGGATAGGACCCGCATAATCCATGTGCACTCTGAACCAAGGCCTTCCTGGCCATTCCCAGGGATGCAATGCACTAGCCTGAGCATATTTGCACTATCTTGGCACATGGCACAACTCCTCACACATAATTCAATATCTGCATCCATTTTAGGCCACCAAATGTGACTACGAGCAAGAGACTTCATCCGTGAAATTCCTGGATGACTCTCATGCAATTCTTTCAGTAACGCCTCTCGACACTTTGCTGGGATAATCACCCGTGATCCCCATAAAATACAACCCAGTTGTTCCGACAACTCATCCTTCCTGGTTGTATATGGTTGAAAGTCAAGAGATACTTTTCCCGGCCATCCATGTAAGATCCATCTACGCACTTGTGATAACACGGGGTCTCTTGAGGTGTAAAAAGCAACAGTTTTTGACGTGACTGGGGTTAAGTCTCTAAAGCTGACATGGAGAGTACTACTTCCTCCGGACAAGGTAATGGCGTAAAATGGTCTTCTATAGGTAGCCGACTCAATCCATCTGCATTAGAAATTTTTGAACCTGGTTTGTATTCTAGTTGATAATGATAACTTGCTAGAATCAAGGCCCAACGTTGAACTCTAGCACTTCCTGTTGGTGATATTGCACGGTCCTCTTTAAAAAGCCAAGCAGTGGTTTATGATCCGTGATGATGGTAAATTCTCGACCATAGATATATTTATGGAATTTAGAAACTCCAAAAATGACTGCCAGTCCTTCACGTTCTATCTGGGCATAATTTCGTTCTGCCTTTGATAATGTTCTGGAGGCAAAATAAATCGGTTTTTTCACTCCCGTCTTTCATTATATGCGATAACACTGCCCCCACACCACTGGAGATGCATCCACCGTCATGAGAAGTTTAAGTTCAGCATTGTAATGAACCAAAACACTAGTTGACATTAGCAACTCCTTTGATTGCTTGAAAGCAAAGGCTTCGTCTGATCCCCATTTCCAGGGAACTCCCTTTTGTAGTAATTTGTACAAAGGAGCTAAAACTGTGCTGATATTGTTTAAGTACCGCCGATAGTAGTTAACAAAAGCTAAAAAAACTACGCAGTTCAGACACATTCTTTGGGGTGGGTGCTTTATGAATTGCATTGACTTTATCTTGCGTTGGGTGGATTCCTTCAGAATCAATCCTATGGCCCAGGTATGAAATTGACGACTTTTTAAATTCACATTTATCCCCTTTAAGTCGGAGACCAGCATCTCGTAATCTCTTTAAGACTGCCCGCAGGTTCCTATTATGCTCTTCCATAGTTTGTCCCGAGATTAGGATGTCATCTAGATAAGCAACTGTCTTTGGTACTCCTTGAATAAGTTGATCTATGATCCTTTGAAAAACTCCTGGTGATGAAGCAATACCAAAACACAAACGAGTATACATAAAAAGACCTTTTGTGTGTGTTTATAGTAGTTAGTCTTTGTGACTCTTCATCCAAAGGAAACCTGTAAATACGCGTCACTCAAATCCAGTCTCGTAAAATACTGTCCACCCGAGACTTTGGAATACAGGTCGTCTATATTTGGAATGGGATATTTGTCGATTTGCAAAACAGGATTAACAGTCTGTTTAAAATCCCCACAAATCCGAACTTGACCATTTCTCTTTAAAAGGGGGAAATAGGGGAAGCCATATCAGAATGCAGGAATCAGAATCTGGGCTTATATACTAGAGGTAGCAACGCATATAGTGAACTTTGTCTGTACGAAGTAGAAGGTGTCATGCCCATTATTTCATGTTTTGCTGCTCTATTGTGTTAAGGGTACAGGTCTAGTTCCGGTATTACGATTATAAAACGAGGTTTGCCGGATCTTATCTTTACATACAGATGTATTATACGTCTTTGTGATGAAATATTTAGAATGTCCCGTGATACGTATCATATATAGCAAGTCCTGAGTGTGATAAAAGGTTACGATCGTCAGAATTTATCTTAGATAATGAAGATACAAGTCACGTTTCCTTTATGTTGGCATTTGGTAGCATACGATTATTATATGGCAATTTATTGCGAGCATGTTCTCTCTCAGATACATGATTTGGTCTCAGAAACCTGGTATACGAGGATTTCTATTCTAGACGAGTTTGAGTGATGTTGTACTTTCCTGAGTGTTTTACTTCAGTGATTGAGAGCATGGCGCACTGTTTAGGTTACAGAATGCGTGCTTCACACACGAGTAGGTTCGCGATACTCATGTGGATGCAGTGCTGTTTTTTATAAGCTATTGAATTGCTTGGTTCTGCTTAGTTTACGAGCGTTCCCGGTGGATGTAGATGAGAGACGTGATGTCAGGTCTGACATGTCTTATACTTATCAGAGTGAGATGATAGTGAAGCGAACAGTCACGGTGTGCATTTCCATTTGATGACATTGTAATATCTCTTTAAAATTATCGTAAATATGATTAACATAAGTAATGGTTCAATAAGACAGGACTATGTCGAGAGTCTCATGTAAGTACTATAATTAGTATTAGCAGGTATGCGTCGTGCTGAATCCTCTTTGTTATTGTATTGATAATTTTCGAATTCTGATACGATCACTACTTTTCGTTCCTCCTTTGTCCATATTGTTACATAAAGATTTCTGAAAACGTGGCGTGTTTACTTGGTTAGATGAGAAGAATAGCCTATATACTGCTGATTAGGAACTGTCGCGATGGTAAGCGAGTAGAGATCAGGTAATTGTAATAAATCAGCAACGATGACGTTGATATTGATCGGGAGACTTATATACTAATAACGCTCATCTCTGTTATATATGCCTGTCTACAATTCAGCAAGCGATACGGAGATTTAGCAAGAAATTCAGAGAGTTCATAGTAGAATGATGATGACACTGCAGTGTAGATTTAGTATGTAGTAATGGTATAGGTGAGACGAGCATTTAGCTCGTGTTTACGTATTAACGAGAGACAGAATTTTCATTGCCTCCATGCGTGGACGAAGTCTAAAATCTGTATTCTCAATGCCATTTCCCCCAACACCAAGACAACTTTTTTTCTTTCTTTTGTAATTCAGTGTGTTAGACTCGGAACACATTTTATTTAACTTCATCCGTCTCTCTTTCTTTATTATGTGCAAGCGTGCACTCATTGCTATTCTATAGTTGTGGCCATTTTAAGCAGCTTCTCTATACGACATCTCTTGGGACAATATTTTTCCTGAATTTTATCGTCCCTTAATCACAACACAAATTTGTCAGCAAATGCTTTTTTAAAAATTGACCCAAATTCGCATGTAGAAGAGCAAATGTTTAAGGCGAACAAGAAATTTTTGAATTGACTCCCCTCCTCTTGTTTTGCATTATGGAAACAAAACTTTCAGCACTATTAGTCTTTTAGGCTTAAAAGTTCCAACAACAACTGGGTAATTTCCCCCAGAGACTTA
>CM042149.1:46763533-46767603 GCA_023376005.1 Doryteuthis pealeii | reverse complement strand
AGTCCTACTGTTAAAAAGGGTAGCCAAGGGAGACAACTCTTAAGAGATCTTTATCTATTATGTTTTAGCATGACATTCTATATATGATATAGACTCTATATGTCGAAAAAAGGAGGAATAAGAATTGCCAGCATGGGGAACAATTTTGGACATAATTTCTGTTGAGTTTGATTTTTCATTTGATTTAGACTTAATCATCCACAGGTCGCCACCTACGGCCAACAGGTGGTCCCATTAGGGTTGGAAGGTTTTACTCCTCTACAGCCCTAATCGACAGAGTGGTGTTACCCATGGGTGGTTGTCGATTTAGGAGTTCAAGTTCTAATTTTTCAAAGCACGACAACTAACCCCTGACCCCCACACACATTTAGGAGTTTTTTGCAACGCAATCTTTCAACTTTTTAACTTTTTATTTTCTCATTTGACTTTACAGTTCTTTATCTTCCCTTTTATTTCTCAGAATAATCAAATAAATCAAACATTGTTTATCTGATGTGATGACTGAGTGTAAACATTCGAATGCACATTCTCGTCGTGTTATAGCAATCATCTACAATCAACAAAGGCGGCACAACTAGGGTGGTCCGTGTTCTGTCATGTGCTAAGAGGCACCTACACAAAAAATCCCCTGGAGGTGCGTGGTGTAATGGTTAGAGTCGTAGGAAATGGACTCGTCGACCCAAGTTCAAATCCTGGACGAAGCTGTTTGCATTTCACATAGCGCTAATACCCTTGGGAAAGGTATGCATCCAACTACTCTTCCTCCAGCTATGGGTAAATAGTAGGGCAGATTGGCTCTTAAACTTTGGATATGTAAACCAGTCTAGGAGAAGAAAACTCTGAATTCAAACCTGTTAAACTCCGCTTTAAGAAATTGACCTTATGTCGCATCCTGCTCGTGCGGAGGGGTTGGTAAATATATATTACACACAAAAATCACTGGAATTTACTGTAAGAGGTTCAAACAACTATCGAGTACGAAGTGGCCGCCACTACACAACCTTACAAATGACAAACTGACAAATGACAAAACCATGGCGAAGAATAGGACAGAGAGGTTTCAAATGAAGAGGGGCTGAATGCTGCTGTAGGATGTTCCAAACTACTTCAGAGGCCGAATACAATGCAAATCGTCATCATCGAAAACAAGTTATAAATATTTTCCAAAGGTCAAAGGTTTACCAAGTGATATATGATCGCCATTTTTTATTGCATTCAAAAATTCCATTCATTGGGTTTAATCAGGTCTGTTGTTTTTTGTTTTTTTACATAGTAATATCAACACTTATTAAAAAGCCCGTGGACTCTACTTGTCACAAATAAATTGAGTTATCATACTGTTGTATACATTTCCAGTAAGAGCTTGTATCTTAAAATTTTTATCTGATTAGAAAAAATGATTTTTGGATTTAGCGTAAAAAGAAACTGCTTTAAAATTAGCTATTATATATTCGACATTGAAAAGGTCGCAGGCCAGTGTAATCAATTATAATGACTAGCAACAGAAAACACCATCCGGGCATCGTAAAAAATAATTTTTGAAAGACATTGCCTGAGAGGTTGGGAGTTAAAAATTCAATGTCAGAGGGTTTGTATCATAAGTAAGCAAAATCCTCATATTTATTAAAGGGATTAAAAAAATTTGAAATGAAAACTGAGCCCCGTCCCTCTCAAATAAAATGTTACACGCATATAATAATCAAACAATTATTTTGAATATTTTCCACATCAGTTTTACACCAAATCGTGGGTATTTTTATCTATTTGTAAAGTTTTAGTTAACTTCTTGTTACTGTAAAAAAAAAAAAAAAGGACGAGAGTAAAAACAATTTTTAAAATTGCTTATTCAAATTTTGGGTGTATATATGTATAAGATATTGTGAGGTAAGCTGTGACGTATAGCTATGACGTAGTTTTTTGTTACAGACAGAAATACAGACAATCTCCATTATTAATAGATTTTAAAACATATTATAATCAATATTATTTTGTATTCATTTTGTGTCCATCATTTCGGATGAGAACCACAAGACTGCTTACATAGGTAATTTTGTTTGGGGTGGTGAAGTTTTGGCACCAGCCACATTTTTTGGATGAGCTCTCATAACAAAAGAATGGTGGGTTTAGTTGGCACTTATCAGACTTTTAAATTCAGAGTTTTTCCTTCTCCTAGACTGGTGACCCATAGCTGAGTCGGTGTGTGAGGAAAAGAAATTGACGCGTATCTTTCAGGGACATTTAGTGCAACGTGAAACGTAGAGTCTTGTCCAGTATTTGAACTCGGCTCGCCGAGTCCATTTTCTAGGAACCCTGACGTTTGTGGCTTTAGAATACACCGACAGCACCTCTATAGCGGGGTAAGACACCCACTATGGGATCATCTATTGGCCGTGGGTGGCGATCCGTGATGCTTAAGGATGGAATCCTGGAGGCTGAGCAGTCCATGACATGCAACACTCCATTTTGGCCCTTACTTTGGCTAGATGAGTGGTCGGAGTGGGCCCCTCCGATCAATCGGTTGGTCACGTCAATAGGGTCGGTAAAATCATATAGGTGCTAGACCTATATGATTTTACCGACCCTATTTCCCTTATTGCAAACCCCAACCTTTTTTATCATATATGTGCTAGGGGGCGGTGAGTGAGGGTCATAATGTCCTGGGTATGACGTTAAACTCTATCTGATGGTGAAGTTCCAATTCTAGAACTCTGTGGAATGTGGAGTACCCCTTCATCGCCATTACTCCCAGGTCTATTATGACCGGGAGTGGTAGTACCTAGTAGGGTCCCAACTATGGGTTAAATAGAAGAAAAATGAATATCAAAAATGTGTTTAAAAATTGAGATAAAAATATTTTGCATGCCCACCAAGCATTAATAGAACAAAACGTCTTCGGCATAAAATAACCCAACAGGGGTTGACATTCCGTAAAATCCAACAAACCAAACCAAACCGATAACCGTTACGCAACGTGCGCGTACACTTTGACTTTGTGCCAATCTCGTTTTGATATCTGAAGCAGATGCATAATTTCTGAACGGCAACTGTTGTTGAATTTGGGGTTGGGTACCACGTTGAAGGACCGGGTTAGCTCAGTCGGTAGAGCGTTCGGTTAGAAACCACTAGGTTCCTAGTTCGATACCGGCCCTCGCCAACTCAGTGTGTGAGTAGCACGGTGATCTGTGCGGTAAAGTAAGGAGCTGATGGTAGGTGTGGCGCTCCACCTCCACCACGCAAAAAACAATCTCATTGGTCTAGCGCTAATGAAAAGGGGATAGACTGCCTCGCTGTCTGGCTGATACCGACATTAGGCCGCTCCAACGACTTTACTTACTTACCATATAGAAGGAAGAAAAAATAAGAAAAAAAAAGTTTTTGACCACAGGCTGTTATCCACAAGGAACATTGACGCAGCACTGTCTTCCTTGCTTTCCTTGTTCATTGATTACCTAATGTTCCCAAAATCCTTTCACGCACCCCTGCCACCCATTCATATACTTAGCAGCACTTTGCCTGAAGGTTAATCAGGGTCTAGAAAGGGTAGATCAGCACCCTCCCAGTTGTATTACTGTTGGTTAGTGAGGCGGGTGGGTGGGACGGGTTTGGCTGGTAAGTCTGCTCCTTCATATACCAGCTGTTGGGGAGCAGCCATTTTGAAAAGATGGGGAGGAGGGGGAGGTCTGCCTCTTTTATAACAAATGTATTATTTGCCAGTAAAATATACTTCTCGTCAAGACTTCGTCCCATGTGGATTCACCATTAGCTAAGTATCAAATATCACCCGAGGGGATGGGGGTGGCGGCGGTGGTGGACAGGGGCTGGTGGGGTAGGTCGATATTGTAGTCATTGGTATTATTATTATTATTATCATCATCATCATCATCATCATCATTGACTGGTATTGCTACCGTTAGCCTCCTTCCCTCCTTTGAATTATTGGAATAACAATATGTACAGAATGTGTCGTCTATAGAAGGCACTTGAGTAGACACAGTTTTTCCTAAAAGAATTTAAACTTGAAATCGTCTCAAGGTCAATGCACATTTTCCCCCTAATTTTACATAACTGTA
>CM042149.1:46623533-46758533 GCA_023376005.1 Doryteuthis pealeii | reverse complement strand
CGAATCTATACAACTGCATGTTTTAACACAAAAGTATCATAAAATGTGTTCATAATTGTGCTTGCGCATTATATGAAATGAACTTAATTGTTATTAAAAACACATTTTATGATATTTTCGTGTTAAAAAATGCAGTTGTATTGATTCGAACAAATTCGTATTTTCAGTGTAGATTTACGGTGAAATGAAAATGGCCGACCAAAACATAGCGGCTTCCTCAAAGTGAAATAAACAAGGAGAGATTACTCTCAATTATGTAACTAATGTTCAGATTACCTCAAAATTGATAGCATGCCCATCAATTATGCAACAAACATTTTGGGAACCCAATGACATCTGACCTTAGAAAAGGCAAAAGGTCATCTTGCACAATTTTGTGTGCTGTACCCACAGAAATTCCAAGTTGTTCAGAAATGTTATCTATTGTAACTCTTCTGTTATCTAAAATGATGGCATTAACTGAATCTACCATCTCAGGTGTGCACACCATTGTGGGCTTGTGTTCATCTTGAATATGATATCAACCATCTGTAGACAATTTAGCCCATTTGTAAACATTTTTTGACTAAAACATGCTTCTCCATACACATCACACGTTCGTCTATAGATTTCACATTTCTTAGCCACCAAAAACTTGATGACAGACCTCTGTTCAAGCCTGGGGCACTTGATTTACCACCAGGTTAAGCTTTTACACACACACACATATATATATTTACCAACCTCTCCGCACAAGCAGGATGCGATACAAGGTCAATTTCTTAAGCGGAGTTTAACAGGTTTGAATTCAGAGTTTTCCTTCTCCTAGACTGGTTGCCTAACCAAGGTTAAAGAGCCCAGTCTGCCCTACTATTTACCCATAGTTGGAGGGAGAGTAGGATTCATACCTTTCCCAAGGGTATTAGCACTAAATGAAATGCAATTACCACGACCAGGATTTGAACTCGGGGTGACATGTCCATTTCCCATGACTTTAAAACACACATATATATAATCATCAGGTCATGCTAACAGTATGGATTCCCATGACTCTCCTTTACCACTCGTCCCTATCAGCCATCGCTCATGGCGGGTCTTCTACAAGACATCCAGTAACTGTACAGAGCTGATCAATATATGCTTTTGCTGGTTGGCCAACTCTGGTGTATAAGTTCTTCGTTTTTCTTCAGCAATGTTCAGTATGTCTGTCTTACTTGGATATTATGTATGATAGGAAGTAAGTGGCCATACAGCTTTTTTGTGGGGTGCTGCTTCCAGGATTTGTTCAGGACAGCACACAGCATCCATGTCTAGTTCCCATCTAGTTTTTCTCCAAGTGTTTCATTAGAGTCCAAGTTGTGCAGCCATATAGTAGCACTGATAGAGCTTGGAAGAATTCATACTTTATCAAAAAGATCAATAATTTCTGTCTATAGCAGTTTGTGCCTTTCCCATGTGTGTATTGACATCACTTTCTGTGGATGAGATATTACTACCTTGTATGTGAACTGGTCTACTAATTTCAGAGGCTTACCATCCAGTGTAAAGATGTCTCCATCTTGTTTAAAACACACAAACTGCATTTTATCTGAGTACACAAAGAAGCCAATGCCTCTTGCTACCTGCTCAAGGCTATGCAGCAATGATTTGGCTTGGGTAGGGGGATTTGCAAGAAGTACCAGATCATCTGTGTTGCCTGCATCTGTAAGTTTCTGTGGGATATCATCGGCTTCTTGCCCCCCACTTTTTCCCTTTAGTTTGAAGCCTTTTTCTTTCATTAGATCTAATGATGTTCATAGTACGTAGTCTAGGCATACTATAAATAAAAATGGTGCTAATGTATCTCCTTGTAGGACTCCAGTGATAATAGAAAGAAATCTGTCACCATCGGAAGAAATGAACCATTGCTTTTGTGTCTTTGTAGAGCATCATTATACCGGTAAGTTTCTTTGGGGGGGGGGGGACCATATGCTAGGAGTATTTGCTCCATCTTTTCTCTGTCTATGGAGTAAAATGCCTTGGAGAAATCTATAAACCAGTGTTGCCTCAAAATATTTTGCTCAAACTCCTTTTCCGATTTGATGAATAGTCAGGATCTGAGAACCTGTTTTGATTTTTCCAATGAATTTTCTCTATTTCAGGTTGGATGTGATTGAGAAGGGGGGCATTATAAACCTTAGCAGCTATGGCAATTAGGGTTATACCTATGTAGTTTTTAGTGATTCTGAGGTTGCCTTTTCTTGCCTTTAGGTGTCAAAAAGAATTCTAGTGCAATGAACCTCTTATTTTTTAGAAGAAAAATTGCTCTTAAAATGTTGTTCATTATATAAGTATAAACAGTAATATATAAAACTAGCAAGACCTGTGGATATACCATAGTATGATAAATCATTACGTTTGATATGTTTACTTAAGAACTATTGCAAATACTTCAATATGTAGAGTATAATAGTCTTGATTTAACTCTCACACTTTTTTTTTCTTTCTTTCCTTTTCATCATGTTCTATTGAAACAAATTAACGTTATCGCTTTTGTGTGCTCATCCCCTCTCTTTACCTTTTTTCTTATATTTTTTCTGTGTAGCATATCTTTTTTCTTCCCTTGTCTTCATAATAAAAATGTAATAGTCCATTATTTAGCTGAGGTGATGAAACTCATAAGAAATAAGAATTTGGCGGATAAGCAACACCAGATAATCAGCATTTCATCTTTGATGATTTGGATAGTCTCATTTTTAACCAGAGGATGTTGCAAGATGATAACGGTTGTACAATTTAGGAATACGAGTATTAGTATTTAGATTTTTTCAGAATTATTTTTTTCTTTTCTTTACTAAATTTCCACAGGGTCTCCTAGGTGTCTTGAGGTAGTTGTGTACTATTCATCAGCAGTTGTTAAAATTTGGTACAACACAATCTTCCCAGCTTTGTCTTGTGTCATTTCCGATCCATACTCTAAACTTAACTCTTTGCCTACTTTAAACTGCTCACAGCAGCTCTCTCCGACCACTTTGATCCTACCATAAGCAAAGTACAAAAACTGATGGTTATTTCATTATAATTGAGTAGAAGGACTCAGATTACAATAATAATATGACTTTATTTGAATAGAATGAGTTCTGATGTGAATAGATAGTGAACTTTTCAATATCTCAACATACAGGTGAAAAATATCAAGAAGAATTTGTTAGAACCATGGGGGAAATAATAATGGGGTTGTTGCATTGGCAAGTCTCTTGTATTTACTGACCCCTCCAAACGAGCAGGATGTGACACAAGGTCAATTTCTTGGCGGAGTGACCAGTTGTCGGTATCACCACTGCAATTCACTGGCAGTGGTTCTCATTATAATTGAGCAAAGAGGACTCAGATTACAATAATAAAAGGATTTTATTTGAATAGAATGAGTTCTGAGGTGAATAGTGAACTTTGAAATGTCCCATCATACAGGTAAACAAAATACCAAGGAAATTTGATAGGCAAAGAGTTAACAATTGAATGAAAAATGACTAGAGTGTTCCAATAATAAGATGAAGTATAATCAAGTGATAAAAATTTAAAAAAAAAAAGTTCTAAAGGAAAAAAGGTGTTGGTTTAGATCCACCCAGGAACCATATGCTTCCAGGTTTGCTACTGACCCTTGTCAACTCAGCACATGGGTAGCCCAACTTGAATCTGTGCAGTAAAGTGGGGAGCTGATGGTTGGTGTGGCACTCCACCTCAGATACAAAAACAATCTTCCCGGTTTAGCACTAGTGAAAAGGAGATAGACTTCTTTGCTGTCAGACTGATACTAACAGTAGGCCACTCTGCCAACTTTTACTATTTGGTCACATAAATCTATGTCAGTTTACTTGTCTGAATTTTTAAAAATATTTAGATGGGGCTTGATAATTAGTATTATTTGGATTTTTCAGACTGTTGTCCTCATCTTTATTGTTATATACCTAATGTTTTGGCCGAACTGTCTATCCCTGTGGATTGAATAAAGAGTTCAGTTTGAAGTTTCATGAAGGCTCCAAGTTCGAAGAAGTTTCTGAATTCGCCAAAAAACACATGAAGAAGGCTGGAGGGCAGATCGGCTGAAACATTACGTATATAATAATAAAGATGAGAACAACAGTCTGAAAATTCCAAATAATACAAAATTCAAGAATAGCTTTAAAAAGTGTATGCATATTAAAATATATCAGGACATTCTAAAAAAACCCAACAACACATGAAGAAAACAGGTATACAATCATTTTTTAAATCTTGTTTTCTTCCTTTTCAGCTTTGTTGTAATTCCTTTTTTATTACTTGTTCTCTCACGGAATTCTTCTCTGACGAGACGTTTATTGAAAAAAAAAAAAAAGGGGCCTCTTTTTTAGAATATCTTGATATATTTTAATGACCAGTTTTTTCAATTCTATGGCAGGGTCCAAGTATTTGCTTATCTTTTCATTTTTTTTTTTTCATTTTTATTTGGTAGTCAAGTCATTATGACAAAAATCCACTAGTTGACAAGTTATTTTTTTCTTGTTAATTAACACTAAGTCTGGTCTTCTGGCCGGGATTAGGTGATCTGCTTGTATCTCAGAAAATTTTATGAGTCATTCTCTAGGACGTATTCTGGTTTGTGCATATACCATTTTGTAGTATGTTCAAAGTTTAGTTTCTTGCACAATTCCTAGAGGATCACTTTTCCCACCCAGTCATGCCTAGTCTTGTATTCCCTTTGCAACAACTTGCTGCACTATTATTATTATTGTTGTTGTTATTAAAAGTCTAAGCTTTTCTTAAACTTTGTACGTACTGTAAACTTTTTAAATAATACTAAGTATGTCTGGAAACAGCACCTCCACATTCTACTAACTTTTGTCGTTTTTGCTAAGCTCGGTAAAGATTTGAATTTTGATTGGTTGCCTCTCTCCATGGCTAGAGAGCCCCATCTTACCCAACTATTTTACACATGGCTGAAAGAGAGAAGAGATGGGTTCATGCCTTTTCCAAGAGTAATAACATCAAGTAAATGAAATCACACTCAGCTGGGGTTTAAAGTCAGCTCACCGATACCATTTTCCTGTATATGATTGTCACCCCTCGCTCATGAATAATTTTTTTTTTAAGGGGGAGGAAAGAGATTTTAACAAAGTCAGAACAGATGTTTTATTTTTTTTGTTTTATTTTTATTTATTTTTTTTTAAAGAAAATATTTCTGGGAATGTGATACAAATTCTTAAGAAGAATAATTATTTTTAAGAACCAAATAAAAAAAAAAAAAAAAAAAACACTTCTGTTTTTGGTGTGTGTGGGTGTGTGTGTGTGTGTGTGTGTGGGTGGGTGTGTGTTATTGGATTGTGATTGAGAACTTGATCATCACAGATAGTAGAATTTGAAAAAAAAAAAAAAAAAAAAAAAAAAACAATTTTTGTATTTACTGTCAATTTGAAGCAAAATTTTACACAAGAAATAATAGAGAGAGAGATGAGAAGAATGATATGGTAGGGAAAAAAAAAAAGGAAAAAAAAAAAGAAAAAAAAAGTGAGTATCGTCAAATGGAGGATTAGTTTTTATAACCAACAACCTTGCAGAGTATACAAATTATTTTTTTTTTAAAGCCAACAATTTCTCTGTCTCAAGAGAATTAATAATCTTTGAAGAACACCGAATGGTAGAAATTCAAACAAAATGGTTGATCGTTGGTCTTGTGAACACAATGGGGGTGGGGGTGTCAATCAGAAAAAATGACCGAATACTAATGCTAGTCAAATGTAATATAATTTGATATACACAATTAAATGGATTTACCGAATTACAAATCTAATCAAATCTTAAAATCTCCTACAATTAAATATCCTTTTTTTTTTTTTTTTTTTTTAAATAAATTCTAGCAAGAAAGTTCCAAAATCCCATAATTCATTTTTTTCTTCTTTTTAAATAAATTCTAGCAAGAAAGTTCCAAACAAAATTATTGTTTAAGTTGTATAAGGAAATTACGAAAAAAGACTTTAAAAGTTGGCAGAGTGGCCTGTGGTCGGTATCAGCCAGACAGTGATGGAGTCTATCCCCCTTTTGGCAGCGCAAAACCAGGAGATTGTTTTTTTTGTTTTTGAGGTGGAGCGCACACCTGCCATCAGCACCTCACTTTACTGCACAGATCAGACTTCCCAATCTGTACCATGCCTGTGTTGAGTTAGCAGGGACCGTTATCGAACCTGGAACCTCGTGATTCCTAGTTGGGTGCTCTACCGACTGAGCTAAACTGGCCCCCTTCGAAAAGGATTTTCATTGTGTCTAATATATTTTATGTGGAGGAAAAAAAAAAATTACAAAAGGGACATTAATATGTAAAAATATATTTAGATGAAGGAGAAAGAGGGAAAGAAAAGAAAAATTGGTAAAGAAGAGAGAGCGCGAGAGAGAAAGAGTGAGTGTGTGTGAGAGAGAAGGAGGGGTGGGGGAGATGTAATGGATGATAAAGAAATGTGCATGAGATGGTATCGGGAGTGGAGAGGAGAAAAAAACTGCTCCATTTTTAGTCTGTCACAGGTAGGGATGATCAATAATGATGGATATCATCTTCAAGACGAATGATTCTGTGATTATAAAAAAAAGAAGAAAAAAAAACAAAAACAAAAAAAGAAAAAAACAGGTGGTGTTGATATCCAGCAATTATCTATCGTCTTCGTCTTTTTGCAGTAGCATTTCCTTTGTCTGTTTCGGATGGTTTTCTTTTGTTTCCTGAACAACTGTCAAAAATCTGATACGTGAGGTCAGTTAAGGTCAAAAGAGAAAAAATTAAAAAAAGGAAATAAAGAAAAAAGTTTTTTTTTATTATAAAAATGCATTGGAAATGATGTTTATTATAAAAATGCATTGGAAATTATTTTTACTATAAAAATGCATTGGAAATTATTTTTACTATAAAAATGCATTGGAAATTATTTTTACTATAAAAATGCATTGGCTAATGATCTTTACTATAAAAATGCATTGGCTAATGATCTTTACCATAAAAATGCATTGGCTAATGATCTTTACTATAAAAATGCATTGGAAATGATTTTTACTATAAAAATGTATTGGAAATGATTTTTACTATAAAAATGCATTGGCTAATGATCTTTACTATAAAAATGCATTGGCTAATGATCTTTACTATAAAAATGCATTGGCTAATGATCTTTACTATAAAAATACATTGGAAATTATTTTTACTATAAACAATAATTAAGAATAGTTTTAGTCATAAATAACAATAAAAACAGTTTAAATTCATTAGTCATCTTATTGTAGAATCAACATCATAATCAGGTAATTCCATGTCAAATCACCCAGAAAAAAGTAAAATTGTCACCCACCCACTTCAATTCAATGTAGATGAGATATTACTACCAAGATACATGAACTGGTCTACTAATAGTTGGAATAATTAATCAAATAAACATTACGGTCAAGTTAAACTGAAAGCACTGGTTCCCACTAAACCATGTGAAGAGCATATTCAATACTTAATTATGAAACATAATACTGTAAATAACCTGAGTCCTTTGTTTAACAAAATGATTTTTATTTCGCATTAAATGACCTATGTGCATATATATATATATGTGAAGTTATGTATATATATTTATGATATAATTTGCATACATAGGAATATTTTCCAAATAATGATACACTATAACAATATATATGTACACTACATATATATGTGTGCGTGTGTATAAATGTACAAAACATGACCTGAAAAAGGCTGATTTGACATAAAACCAAACAACCAACTATCTATCACAGTTTATTTGTATCTCTCTCTTATATATATATATATATATATATATATATATATATATATATATAAATATATAAAAGGATATGAAAACACACAATGCTGTTAAAATAAAAATACTTTATATCATATTCATAGCTAATATTAAACAATATTTCAATTTATAAAAATCATCATCAGAGCTTGTTTTTAATCCGGACTCATCTAGAGAGAAGGCTTCTGTTTTGAATTTAAATTATTTTCTGCTTCTCTCTTGATGTATTATTTACTAATATTAAATAATTAATAATATTTTCATTTTAACAGCATTGTGTGTTTTCATATCCTTTTATCTATACTTATACGGTCGGATTCATTTCCTTACTCTTAACTTATATATATATATATAAGGTGATTGAAAAGTAACTCACTATCTTAAACTATTATCTGGTCAGTTGTCAATACTCTCCCAAGTATTGACAACTTGCCAGATAATAGTTTAAAATAGGGAGTTACTTTTCAATCACCCTATATATATATATATATATATATATAATATATATATATATATATATATATATATATCACAGTCGGTTCTCATCTATCTGATGACGGTAAAGTCACACTGAAAACACCAGTTCCCACTTTATCACCAAAGTTAAGCAACCATGAGCCTGTTCAATAATTAACTGGGTAACAACCTAAGCAATGGCAGATACTCTAAGCAATCTGAATCCTTTGTTTATCAAAATGACTTGATTTGGCATTAAATTACCTGAAAAGGGTTGATATGCAAAAACAAAAAAACAAACAACCGACTAATCAAATAAAGACTGTCCCCACTCCCCCAGCTTACCGAAAATAGAAGAACAATTTTGGTCAAAGGATATTTACTGACGGAGATATCGTACTGCAAGATGCCAGTCAGGATAAACTCAGCATTTACAATTGGAATGCCAGCATCTAAAGCTGGCTGACATAGAGTGCGGTCCTCCTCACAAGATATCACAATCGTCTTTTCCTCCGCTTCAACTGGCATCCTCTTCAAATACTACAAAATAAAATGAAAAACATTAGAAGAATAGAAATCTATACATATATAAAGGGCAATTGTGTGTATGTATGTCCAAATGTAATCTATACATATATAAAGGGCAGTTGGTGTGTATGTATGTCCAAATGTAATCTATACATATATAAAGGGCAGTTGGTGTGTATGTATGTCCAAATGTAATCTATACATATATAAAGGGCAGTTGGTGTGTATGTATGTCCAGATACAACTAGGAAAATAAAAAAATTAATGACAAAGTAAATATATATACACATCAATTATCAACGGTTCCTGTTTTCTGGGCAAAAATTATGAAGATTTGATTTATATTCAAAGGTATTTCGAAATTAAAATATACATAGAAATAGCATTGAAATTCTATTTAAATGAACAGGGTTTGTAAATCTCAAAAGTAAATAAATCAATACACAAGAGTTTTTTTTTGTCCCCCCTCTACCCAGTTGACACTGGGTAACTGCTTCTAGTTTAAAATAAAATTAGATTTAAAATTAAATATTTCTTCAGTTTTATCCATTAATTTATTGAATTTCCATTATGAAGTGAAATAAATGAGATGAAAGATGTTTCAGCATCTCTGGAATCTTCAAGGAATCCAACATTTTAATCCAACTTCTTGAATCCAATGTCATTAGAGTTGTCTCTAAAACATCTTCTGCACATGAAGAGACTGTATTTTCTGATTTACACCATGAGTATTGGCACAGACACGGCATTGCCGGGAACCAGGTCCAAATCTTGTGGGGTGAGAAAACCACAAGTTAGTGTGTTCCATTTTCTTTTTTTATCGCAAAGTAAACCACCAATACAAGTCACAGCGAATTAAAAATTAGTAGATAATTGATAATAAAACATTTGATTAAAGTTAAAAGGGGGACAAAAAGTAAATGTTGTTTGTGTTGGACTAAGACTTTGCATAATATATGCGTAAAATTCCCACTCATATTTATGGACTTTCTCAAAAAACAGCAGCAGGCATTTCCGGTAAAATGGGCCAATCAGAAAAGAGCTCAGAAAAGCATTTGAGCATTTAAGAACTTTTGCAACTGTCCTCAAATCAGTTACTAACTGGATTTTCTGATTGAAGGTATACAACCGGATTCTCTACTACAAGGAGTACATGTTTGTTCTACGTAGGATTTTAAGGAATATAACAGAGTTTCTACTAGTGAGTTTACAAAATGGCGGCCAGAATCTGAAAGTCATAAATTCTGACTTAGATTGGAATAGAACATGTTCTTGGATTGTTAACATTTTTTTGGTCTAATGAAGAATTAAAGGCTAAAATTGAAAAGGACAATTCCTTATTCACACAAAAATTCAAAGGGAGAATTCCTTATTCACACAAAGAATTCAAAGGGAGAATTCCTTATTCACACAAAGAATTCAAAGGGAGAATTCCTTATTCACACAAAGAATTCAAAGGGAGAATCCTATTCACACAAAAATTCAAAGGGAGAATTCCTTATTCACACAAAGAATTCAAAGGGACAATTCCTTATTCACACAAAGAATTCAAAGGACAATTCCCTATTCACACAAAGAATTCAAAGGAGAATTCCTTATTCACACGAAGAATTCAAAGGGAGATTCCTTATTCAGATAAAAAATTGAAGGGAGAATTCCTTATCTGTATGTAGTATTGAAAGCTAAAAATTTCCTGATTAACATGAAAAATTCAAAGCTAAAATTCCTTAACTTGAAAAAGAGAAGATTAAAATTTTGTCATGTGTAAAAATCAAAAAAAAAAAGAGAGAGGAAATATCACAATGGTACAGAAAGAAGAATGGTCTTAAATGTCCCCAAAACAGTACAAGGCGTACATTATTAGTAAACGTTTGCAGTGGTAACATTTATCATCATTTGAAATGAACCTGGCAACTGTGTTCAAATCTTGATAAAGCTGTTTGTGCTTCACTTCATGATAATGCCCTTAGGAAAAGTATACCTTGGTTAGGCAACCAGTCTAGGAGATGGAAAACTGAATATAAACCAGTTTTATTCTGTTTTAAAAATTGATCTTGTGTCACATCCTGCCCATGGCAGGGGTTAAGGAAATATATGAACTTTGACCATGTTCATTATCTGAATATATATACAACACCACACACACATAGAGTGTCCCAAAATAATGTATACAATCTTTAAATATTACTAGTTAATAATGTTTTTTATACGTATTAATAATACATTTTTTCTATTTCGATTTGACTTTCTTTAAATGTGTATTCTTTTCCTTTTATCAATCTTATTTACAAGTCAAAATGCATAAATTGAATAAGTTATAACAATTTAAAGAGTGTATACATTATTTTGCGACACCATGTATAGGTATTTTCTTTCTATATATATATATATAAAAGTAAAGTCGTCGGGGCGGCCTAATGTCGGTATCAGCCAATCAGCGAGAGAGTCTATCCCCTTTTCACTAGTGCTAGATCAAGGAGATTGTTTTTGTGTCTGAGGTGGAGCGCCACACCTACCAGCAGCTCCTTACTTTACTGCATAGATCCTTGTGCTACTCATACGCTGAGTTGGCAAGGGCCAGTATCGAACTAAGAACCTTGCGGTTTCTAGCCAAACACTCTACCAACTGAGTTAATCCATAATAATAACCCCTTGAATCTATCTCAATCATTAACGATTCAAAGAGTGTATACATTATTTTGGGACACCCTATATAATATATATATATATATATATATATATATAAAAAATAATAACCCCTTGAATTTGTCTCAATCATTTTAAAAAAATTATTTTAAATCATAGAATCTGTTTCACTCATAAAAAAACAAAACAAAACAAAAAATAAACAAACACTGACCTGTGCTTTACAACTGCCCATGATTTCTGAAAGAAAAAGAAAAAAAAAAACTTATATTCAATGGTTTTATCTTTGACAAGAAAACATTTTTTAAATCTGAGTCAATGTTAAATATATGGCTTGGATATTAACTCTTTGCCTACCACAAAATTTATCCCATGGCTATACCAATTTTTTTTGGTATTTTTTTTTACCTGTAGGATGGAATATTTCAAAGTTCACAATCTTTTTACCTCAGAACTCATTCTATTCAAATAAGTAAGCGGAGTGGCCTATTGTCGATATCAGCCAGACAGTGAAGGAGTCTACCCCTTTTCCTAGTTCTAGACCTGGGAAATTATTTTTCCACACCTACCATCACAGCTCTACATTTTACCACACAGATCAGATTACCAATCCATACTACTCATGCGCTGAGTTGGTGGGGGACCAATATTGAACCTGGAACCCTGCCATTCCTAGGCAAGTGCTCTACTGACCAAGCTAAATCATCCCTAATCAAATAAAGTTCGATTTTTTTTTGTAATCTGAGGCTTTCTGCTCAATTATAATGAACTAACCACCAGTTTTTGTATTTTGCTTGGGTGTGGTATGTGTAGAAATGGTAGAGCTGCTGTGAGTGGATTAAAGTAGGCAAAGAATTGTATGGTTCTGTTGCAATGGGGGAAAAAAAAAAAAAAAAAAAAAAAAAAATTGGACAAGAAACTTTTTCTTTGGTTATTTGAAAATTGTCATCAAGAGATGCTCTTTTTAAATAAAAGTAAAGTCGTCGGGTGGCCTAAAGTCGGTATCAGCCAATCAGAGAGTGAGTCTATCCCCTTTTCAATAGCGCTAGACCAAGGAGATTATCTTAGCGTCTGAGTGGGGCCCACACCTACCATCAGCTCCTTACTTTACCGCACAGATCCTGTGCTACTCAAATGTTGAGTTGGCGCGGCTGGTATCGAGCTAGGAACCTTGTGGTTTCTAGCCGAATGCTTTACCGACTGAGCTAACCCAGCCTTTTTAAATAGTGAAAATTAAATCAAATAATTAAGAAGATTGGCAGATCAGATTGTAAATGTAAAGGGCTTCATGTAGGAAGAAATAATTTTGAAAAAATTATACTCAATGTGAAAAAAATTTCTCCAATGAAAGAAAATTCCTAAAAAATACTGAATTAGAAAAAGATCTTGGTGTGAATATGGAGTTGGCGAGGGCCGGTATCGAACCAGGAACCTTGTGGTTTCTAGCCGAAAAAAGCCTTTATGAAGCAAAAGTTGATTAACTTAGCTTTAGTATAATAATAATAATAATAATATATACATTTATCTAATGAAAGAAAATTACTAAGAAATACAGAACTAGAAAAAGACCTTGGTGGGAATGTGGACCCTGAACTAAAATTTTCTAAACACATAGAAATACAAGTAAATAAAACAAACAAGATATTAGGATTAATACAAAGGTCATATAAATATATGGATAAGTAAATGTTGAAAAATGTATTCATTGCATTGGTAAGACCTCATTTGGAATTTTGAATTTGCAAATGTGGTTTGGAGTCCAAGATTAATCAAGGACATAAAACTTATCAAAGGAATTCAAAAGAGAGATACTAAAAGGTAATGAATGATTTTAAAAACCTTTTGTATGAAGAAAGACTTAGGAAGATTGACTTAGCAAGTTTGGCTTATCGACAAATCAGAGGAGATATGAAAAAGATGAAAAACATGATCCCCACCCCCCACCTTCAACCAGTCAACAAATTACCTTTCATTTGGTCAACATTTGGTTTTACAGATTTGGTCACGTGTATTTTATAATTTTCAAGCAAAGGTCCATTTCGTGCCTGTTGCAAAGAGTTCTTCAACGTGAACTTGTATTGTTTCTCTGTTGTAGGGTCTGACACAAGATGAGAGATGTGATCTGGAATAAATCAAATAAGTAATTGTATTTTAGATATTTCAGTATGAAAATAAATAGAGAGAGAGAGAAAGGAGGGGGAAATGGAAAAATAAAAAGTTAAAAAAAAAAAAAAAAAAAAAAAAGGAGAAATAGGCTGAGAGAGAGAGAGAGAGGGGGAGAGAGAGAGAGCACAAAAGGTTAAAAAAGTAAAACAGTAAGAGAGAAACAGTTAAGTTCCAGGCCTAACAAAATTGTAGTTACTCCCCTTGAAAGTTGCATTGTGGGAGTCCCGGAAGTGAGGTTTCCAAAGAGTATCAAATAAGCAATGTTTTTTTTAGATATTTCAGTGCAAAAGCCAAAAAGAAGAGAGAGAGAAAAGAAACTGTTAGGGTTTAACGAAATTCTAGTTACTTCCCTTGAAAGTTGCATTGTGGGAGCTTCAGAAGTAGGGTTTTCAAATTTAATTCAAGTAAGCAATTGTCTTTTAGATACTTCAGCGCAAAAGCCAGAGAGAAGAGAGAGAGAGAGAGAGAGAGAGAGAGAGAGAGAAAAGAGGGAAAAAACTGTTTGGTTACAGGCATAACGAAAGTCTAGTTACTCTCGTTGATCAGTAGTTGAAAGTTGTTTCCTTGAAAAGTTGCATTGTGGGAGTTTCGGAAGTGGGGTTTCCGCCAAGATACTTTTAGATTGGGCACTTTTAAGGTAGAAGCATTCTCTACCCTGTGTTAGAATAAAACCTTGTTAATTCCAACAACCTGGTCTTGCATTTTAATTCAGTGCTCCTCATTTTATTTGCATGTAAAAAACATAACAGAAAAAGATTGGAGATCCATGTACATCTTTTGACCCAAGTACGTAGGTATCTACAGCATCTGGTTAATACTTCTGAAATTTGCCCAAAATACGCTTACCCTCATTTACAAGATTTATATCGGGGTGGCTTTAAACATTTGAACCTATGAACAGGAGAGTGTCAAGATTAATCAGATGAGGGTGAAGGGGTTAAGTGGTGGTGTAGCCATTACATTATAGAGAGAGGGAAGTGGGTGGTTGTGGTGTTGTAGAGGTTATTACATAAAATAGGGGTGTGGTAGTATAGTGGTTAATTATATAACAGGCTGATGGTGGTATAGTGGCTATATTTCATTAGATAAAGGTGGGTGTGGTGGTGGTGGTGTAATGGTTATATTACTTTAGAGATAACTAGAAGTGGCTACCCACCATTGCCTGGGTAGAAGGGGAGGGAAACCTAGTATATTGATTTGTTTACTTTTGAGGTTTACAAATGCTGGAATTTTTAAGTAAAATTTCAATGACATTTCAAGTATATTTTCATTTTTAAGTATCTTCAAATATAAATCAATTATTCATAATTTTTGCACAAAAAGCAAGATCAAGTGATATTTAATGTGTATATATATTTACTTTGTCATTAAATGATTTATTTTTATAGTTTCATCTGGACATTCATACTTACCAACTGCCCTTTAGATATGTACTAGAAGTGGCTACCTGGCATTGTCTGGGTAGAAGGGGAGGGGTTAAAAAGTTAGTCTCACAGATCCATTGATTGTTTTGGTCTTTCATAATTGATTTGTTGATGTTTTAATCATGAATGCCACCAAGGACTTTCTCTTCTTTTACTATTCAAATTCTAATTTTTAAATATCTTCACAAATACAAATAAAATCTTCATTATTTTTGCACACACAAAAAAAAACTCTGGTGATATTTAATACGTATATATATTTACTTTATCATTAAATGTTTTATTTTTGTAGTTTCATCCGGACATACATACACACCAACTGCCCTTTAGATGTGTATAGAATAGATAGGAGGAGGTTGTAGTAGTTATATAACACCTGAATGGGGTGGGGTGAGTGTTGGGGGGTTATATTGCATCAGAGAGGAGGAGGTTTTGAGTGGTGGTTTAGTGGTTATCTTAAAAAAGATAGACGGTGAGTGGTTGTGTAGATCATATTACAGTAAAGACGGAGAGTGTTGGTGGGGGTGAAGAGGTTATATACTTTAGAGAGAATGGGGGAGGAGTTGTGTCAGCTTTATAACACTTGAATGGAGGTTATATTACATCAGAGAGAAGGACTGGTTGGTTTAATGGCATATCAACCCTTGTGGGTCATTTAATGCCAAATCTTATTTTATATATGATTTGTTTAAGAAATAATTTTCATCAACTTCATATGTATTAATAAATTGATAGAAATAATGGACGAGGTATCAAATAGGCACCCCAGCTGGGAGCTGTTTTTGAAAAGAACACCTTTTGCTTTTCACTGTAAACTCCCAGCTGTTTATTTACAAACAACAGACGATTTTTTGCATTAGAATTTCACTGTAAGATTTTTTAAAAGTTTGTTCATGTATATTTACAACCCAAAGGCACGTTTTTATACTAAAATAGTTTTTGATTTTAATTAAAAAAATTAGTTACTTCATGTTGTTGTTAATTCAATTTTAATAAAAAAAATTAGTTACTTCATGTTGTTGTTAATTCAATTTTAATAAAAAAAATTAGTTACTTCATGTTGTTGTTAATTCAATAGGAAATTTTAAAAAAATTATAAAACTTTAAACAAAAGAGATGTTTTTATATTAAGGACACATTTTTATATTAAAATAGTTTTTTTTTATTTAATCAGAAGAGAAATGCAGATATGTTTATTTAAATGAAAATAGTTTTTATTTATAAAATATTCTTTATGTTTGTTTAAATAAAAAGATGTTTTTGGAAATTGTATTACACAATTTATAAAGTTTATTTTCCATGCACCTCTTGTATCACAAGTTTATGGTGAAAAGCAAAAGGTGTTCTTTTCAAAACAGCTCCCAGCTGGGGTGCCTATTGGATACTTAGTCCAAAATGATATTCATTAACTTGATGTGTATTAATAAATACTGGTGGTTTGACCCTCACCACCACCTTCTAGCATCTATATAATAAAAAGGTGTAGGTGTTTGCCATTAGAACAATTTAAAGAATATGGTTGGGACAATCATATAATTGCTAGAGCTTAACATAACCAGCTGATTGATTAATAAAACTATATGACTCCAACTAAATTTACACTTTATATTGTCCTAATTTAAAAGTTATTCAGTGCACACTCCTTATAGATTATGGTTTTATATTCATTTGTAGGCCATAATCACTTAATTACATAAAGATGAGTCAGAGTCAGCAGTGCCAAAAATAGAGGAGTCAGAATCATAGGTTTTTATGTTTTAACTCCACATCCCTGTTTTCCATGATACTATTGGTAAAGATATGAATCTAACCATTTTCCTACCATATATGAGTAAATAGTAGGGCAGACTGGGCCCTTAAACTTTGGTAGGTGTTTTATGTATGGCCGTAATGAAATTTTATAAGAGGAATTAAAAGCCAGACCACCTTTGGCCAATAAAAATCAAAGAATCTGAAGAATTTATCTTACCAATGAACATTTTAGCTGCTTTACAGTTAGTGAGCCATGACGGAGAGACGATAGGAATGCCTCGTGCTAAGCAGCAGAGAAATTTCACAGTTCGACGAACCTGAAAAAAATTAAAGAAATAAATAAGTGAATGAATAAATAAAAAGTCAAAATTGATCTTTCATTTAAAAAAAAAAAAATTATTCAAAGACTGTAATAAAATTTGAGTCTCTTCTCACTAGTTCAACACTAAAAAGCCGGAACACCAATCCACAGGGGATAAATTCTTGCCCAATAACCAAAATTCCTTTCAAACACACTACTTTACTTTTTTCCCCCTGTTCTGTGACAGCATTCAACCCTGGATCGGTTGAGTGGGCTTCAACCAACGAATTTACCTGTGATGAATTCATGGAAGGAGTAACAAGGGAATATGAAATTCACAAACCCTGCATGCATATCCCGTCAGGGGAAGGAGTTGCCCTTGTTTGCTGCAAATTTTATAGAGAGTGACAAGTACGCCAAAAGCCATTAATTCCTGACAATGATGGAGATGCCCTTTGGATTTTTGCCAAAGCCTCTTTGCCTGGGTTGTGGCCTTAATACCACTGGGTGCCAGACCTGTCTGCCTTGGGTGACCCTACCAGGAACTTAATTTCCCGATGGCATAGCCGTGACACTACCAAGTTTACATGACCCTGCCACAATGAGGAGGGGTTAGACTTTAGAAATAATGTGCTAGATGGCTGTTGAGGAAAAAGCTTCCTCCGCCCTTTTACAGGTCTTGTTTTCATTCTGCACGGTGTCTAGCCACCCTCCTCACCAGACAAAATCTGTGGATTTACTGGTTTAGTCACCAATGATCCAACTATGAAACAGTACTATGAAGAGAGAAAAAGAGAAAGATGAAAGATATGAGTATAGATTTACCTTGTCAGTTACTAAGTGTGTACAACTATCAAAAGATGTTACAACACTTCCTCCAAGGTCAGTGACAATCTAAAAAGAAAGAAAAATAATTAAAAACAATTTAAATAAAAGATGAAAAAGTTATTAACAATTAGTTTTTTTTCTTTTTACATTTATATCTATTGAAATTAATTTACTATCATTAATAAAATTAATCATATATAAATTGATAATTCAATTTTTAATAATTATAATAAACTTCCAGTGTTTTACAATGGGCAAAATGTCTTTAAATTAAGTTTTCATAGGAGGGAGAAATGTGTTAAGAATTCATTTGAAAAATAAATAAATAAATAAATAAATAAAGATAAAAATAAAAAAACAAACAAGGAAACAAAACAAAACAAAAAAAAAAAAACAAACAAAAAAAAAAATCTTCAAAGTGATTTCTGGTAAACTTTTTTTTTTAGATTTAAATATTTTGTATGCATGTTTAGCTCAGTCAGTAGAGCATCCGTCTAGGAATCGCAAGTCCCGGGTTCGATATCACTTCCCACCAACTCAGTGAATGTGTAGCACAACTTGGGTAATTTGATTGTGCGATAAAGTAAGGAGTGAATGGTAGGTGTGGTCCTCCTCCTCCTCCTAAAAATCTCCCTGGTCTAGCACAAAGAGTCCCCAGGGAGTGAGTTTACTAGTAGTTTCCAGTTATATACCATTTTAACAAGAACAATGATTCCAATACATGGGAATATTTGGTCAACCATTTATCATTAAAAGTTTTGGTAATCTATGTTCTCTTCTAGCCTAAATATAACTGAAGCAAGAATTTAAAAAAAAATCATTTGGATGAGTGTACAGTTGAAAAGAATGAGCCAATGGGGGAGGGTAAAATTTAGGTTCTGGACATGTATGCCAAAAAGGGGGTCTCTTAAGGGAAATATTGTGATATTGTAAAAAGTACCTAGTACCCATTACTTAAGCATAACATTCATTATCTAGATGTAGAGATGAAATAAATAATTCATTTATACATCTAGATAATAAATTAAAATAATTTATTATAAAGCATTTCAATTTTTTAAAATGCATGTCATCTTTTTCTATTAAGTTTAACTTAACTAATCAAATCACTTTATAATTTAATAAAGATATAAAACTCATTTAACTGTGGCATATGAAAATCTAATAAATTGCAAGGAAGTTATTAGAATAATAATTAATTAGAATAATTTTATATATTTGATTATTATCTAAAAGAACTACAATGGTTAAATTACAAAAATACTAATAGTACCAGGTACTCATTTGGTTACCTCATCTTAAGAATGTACCCCCACCATCTAGAAGTACCAGATATCTTTTACAATATCACAATTTTCCTTAAGGGGACTCCCTTTGGTGCTCTTCCAATATGTGATCTACCAAGTTAGGGTTAGGGTTTAGGGTTAGTTTAATGGGAAAATAATGGGTAGTTAATGGGTAGATCACATATTGGAATGTAAACAACTCAGTAGATCACATATTGGATTAAAAACCATTCGGTAGATCACATATTGGAAGAGCAACCCTAACCCTGTCTTCTTTTTTCCTAGTAGATCACAATCCATGAATAGTAGATCACATATTGGAAGAGCACACACTCTTTTTCAGCATACATGTCTGGTAGCTAAACTTTCACTGGAATTAGCAAAGTTATATCTTGAAAAGTTCAAATTTAATTATGACTTGGAGAAACTCACCTTTTGGAGTTTATCATCTGCTACTCCTGTGAACATGACTTTTGGTTTGGCGCCAACAGAGGAACTTCTTGAGGACGGTGTTCCAGGAGAAAAAGAACTGCTTCGTTTTGGGGTGGTCAATGGACTACCCTGGAAAAAAAAGATTAAAAAAAAAAAAAAATGATAATGATATTTAAAATATCTTTGTTGTGTGTTGAATGTGCACATAGTGAAAATACATTTCGATTTACTCAATATTAAATGCACTGGTAATATAGTTGGATTACAGTAGATGGTCACATTGATTGGTAAGCATGTCAGTGTACACAAACACATACACACAAACTCACATACATAAGCACACAAAATCAAAATACGATCATGTATAAGTCTCCGCTTGTGGATGCCTACGTAATGTCCCAATGGGATACAGTACACAGAATATTTTTAAGTATGTTTTTATGTATATTTACAAATCTAGATAGAAGAGAAAAAACCAAAAAACTGATACTAATCTTTAAAATAATTTTGTTGTGTGTTGAATGGGCACATAGTGAAAATACATTTCGATTGACTTAATATTAAATGCACTGGTAATATAGTTGGATTACAGTAGATGGTCACATAGAGAGCATACAAGGAGAAGAATGATGATAATAATAATAGCTAGCAGGACCTGTGGATATATCACAGTATGATAATTTAATTATTACAACATTTGATATGTTTACTTAAGAGCTATTACTAAATAGTTCAATTGTAAGTAAAGTAAAGTCATCGGGGCGGCCTAATATCGCTATCAGCCAGACAGTGAGGGTGTTCACTAGTGCTAGACCAAGGAGATTGTTTTTGCATCTGAGGTGGAGCGCCACACCTACCATCAGCTCCTTACTTTACCACACAGATCCCTTTGCTACTCATACGCTGAGTTGGTGAGGGCCGGTATCGAACTAGGAATCTTATGGTTTCTAGCTGAACGCTCTACCGACTGAACTAAATATATAAAAATCTTAATTTAACTCTCTCACTTTTTTTTTTCTTTTCATCTTTTCATTATGTTCAGTTGAAACAGATTAGCGTTATCACTTCTGTGCACTCACCCCCTCTCTCTATTTTTCTTTCTAATTATATTTTTTCTGTGTAGCATATCCTTTTTCTTCCCATGGCAGGATTTTAAATGCACTAATAACATGGGCTGTTTTGAGGCAAATCTAACTCAGATTTTCATAGACATCTATTTAGACATATGTTGAGTATATGTGTATGTCCGAGGAAACTTTGAAAATAAAACAATTAATGACAAAGTAATTATATATATACATTCACTATCACCAGGGCTTGTTTTTGAGCAAAAATAATGAAGATTTTATTTATATTTGGGAAGATATTTTAAAATTAAAATTTTTATAGTAACAGAAGGTAATTGAAATATGATGTTGATTGATTGAATTAATCGTCTCATTTATATTGTATTTTTTAAAAATTGTAAATTATTGAATTAAAATTTCTTACTATATTGTTATATATTTATGTGGAGATTTTATAGGGCATCCAGTGAGGATCTAACTTGTGACAAGTAATAATGGATCTGCGAGACTAACTTTAAAAAAATCCCTCCTCTACCCAAGCGACGCCGGGTAGCCACTTCTAGTCATTAATAAATAAGATTTAGTCTATGTATTATGATTTTGACTATAAATCAAATGCTCATTGATAAACTTACACAATTCCTGAGGGTATTGTGATGTAAGCAGTGACATAGTTTCGGTTACAGACAGACACCGAATCTCCATTATAATAAGAAAATGAGAGTAAGATTAAAGTAGCTGTTATATCCTTTGTTAATAAGGACAGGTGAGGAAGGTTGAGAAAAACAAAAGGTGTAAAACTTACCTGACTGCTTGATTGGCTACTCAGGTTTCGTTTCCGACTGGTGGGTGTTTTTGGTTCTGGTTTCACCGGCTTAGCAGTTTCACTATCTCGAACTGAATCCGAAGACCCGCTACGGTTTCTTCGGGGGGGAGGCGACGATGCTCTTTCCTGAGACGCAGCCTTTCTTTCTGAACTCGGTCCCCTGGTGAGTGGGGCCACAAAATCATCATCATTATCATCATTACCATCTTTTTCCTCCTTCACAATAGTTTCATTGTCCTTTTTAGAATTTCTTGAATTCTTTGATGTTGCACGTCCCCTTCTGGTTCCTGTGACTTCTTTCTTGTCAGCAGACTCTTCAGAATTATTCCTGGTTTGCCTTTTTGATGCCTTGTCTTTAGCAGTAACTTCTACAGCATCTCCCTCATTGTCCTGTTCTTTTCCCTTCTTCGCCCTCTCACCTCGGGACCGTCTCGAGGTGGTACTTGTTTCCTCGGGAACTTTCTCCTCTTGAGACGTTCTCCTGGTACTTCGAGATGCCCTGCTGCTGGTTGGTGGCTCTTCAGGAGCAATTCCAGATTCTTGAGAATCTGTTTTTGTCGTCTTTGCTGGCCTTCCCCTTCTTCCTCTTGGGGTTGGTTCAGTGGTAGAATCATTTTCTGGAACTGTTTCGCTGTCTTCAAGAACTGTAGCATTTGAAGTGGCTTTGGATCTACTTGCTCGAGAACCTCTTTTATTAGAAGAAACTTTGGTTACCTTTGTCTTGGCGTCACCATTAATATTTTCTTCTTTTTCATCCTCGTCTACAGATTTTTGGGATCTGGTGTCCTCATCTATGGATTTTTGGGATCTGGCATCCTCATCCATGGATTTTTGGGATTTGTCATCCTCGTTTATGGATTTTTGGGATTTGTCATTCTCATCTACGGATTTTTGGGATTTGTCATTATGGATTTTTGGGATTTGTCATTCTCATCTACGGATTTTTGAGATTTGTCATTCTCGTCTACAGATTTTTGAGATTTGTCATTATAGTCTACGGATTTTTGAGATCTGTCATTATCGTCTACAGATTTTTGAGATCTGTCATTATCGTCTACGGATTTTTGAGATTTGTCATCCTCGTCTACGGATTTTTGAGATTTGTCATCCTTGCCTACGGATTTTTTTGATCTGCTGACTCTAGAAGTTCCAGCTTTTGGAGAATCTTCCTCTACTTTGTGTTCCGTCTGGGAGATTTCTTCTGTTTTGTCTTCCACCTTCTTCGCACTTAACTTGGAAGCATCATCTTTTTTCCCATCCTCTGCTTCCTGCTCTTCTGGAACTTCCCCTTCAAGAGTATTGGTAGTGCCAGAAGTCACTTCAGATGATTTTTCAAGATTTTCTAATTTCACTTCTTTCACTTCCTTTTCAAGCGTTTCTTCAGACAGTTCCTTATCAACAGCCATTTCCTCAGTTCTATCAGTTCTTGACGTTTCGACTTCTTCTTTTTTCTGATTACTGGCTTTGGGTTTACGCCCTCTAGTCTTTTTTCCTTTGGTCGAATTATCTTGACTTGAATTCATCTCACTAGATTCTTCTAACACAGAACTTCCTCTCGTTCTCTTATTCTGACGTTGGTTTATATCTACAGCCGTTTCTTCGAGCTTTTCATTTTCCGTATTTTCTGTTGTCTGGGAATCTTTCTGGCTATCGTCATCATCTTCCGTCTTAGATTTACGGCCTCTTGATCGTTTCCCCTTTGTAGAGCTTTCTTCACTTTCGGTCGTGTCGATGACTTTGGTATCTTTTTTAACATTTTTGGGGGGCCTGCCCCTTTTTTTCTTGACCACAGCTTTCACCTCTGATTCCTGACATACCTCCTGGCTTTGTCGGGAACGAGGTGTCGGTGTTTCAACTGCATCTTCAAAGTCCTCTTCACTCGAAGAAACGCCAACAAAGTGTACACTTCGCCTGGCCTTTTTGGAGTCAGGACTGGTTTCCTCTTCCTTGTTATCTGCATTTTCTTTGGCGCCAACACTGGAATCGGTTTTAGAACTCTGCCCAGCCATGGGAGGAGTGTTTTGGGAACTTTCTTTTTCTTCAGAAGTCTTTCTTTTTCGGCCACGTCTACCAGGTTTTTTTGTGACTGGAATATCTCCGCTCTCTTCACTGTCCTTTGAACCCCTTCTGGTAATTCGTTTTCCAATCAACACAGTTGGCGTAACCAAGGAAGAAGAACATGGCGCTTCTGAATTCTTAATCTGTGAGGGGAACAAAAAACAAATATAAATAAATAAATACAAATAAATAATTAGGTTGTTTGAAATGAATATTACATTTTTGGTTTGGTTTGTTTGTTTTACGGCATATCAACCTCGGTGGGTCATTTAATGCCAACAAAGTTTTGAAATAAATTCATTCTTAATGGATACTCAATTTTTTTTTAAAACTCATATTTTTCTATTTAACCCATAGATGAGACTACATTTTTGGAATGGTGATACCCCCCCCCCCAAAAAAAAAAACCCAATTCAAATTTAACAAACATTAACTTGTCGAATCTATCATCATGCCAGAAACTAGAGAGTCAGGTCAGTAAAATACAGGTGGTCTTTCTTACCTGCTACTAGTACCATGTAAACTAGTACTACCTGTTCCAATGTCGGGTTGTCAGTGACTAAGCTGGCACCCCCATAAAGCACGCCTCAGCTTGTTTGATGAGGTGGGTGGGTGGACACCAGCATCACTAAAAACTAAAGCTGTCAAAGAACGGACACGCTCCAGGGGAGCCAACGCTCATCCCTACAAATAGTAGTAGGATTGGGGTACTTATTACATATCCAATGGATAATCAATTTTGTTTATAAACTCATGTTTTCTATTTAACCCATAGATGGGACCCTATCAGGTACTACCACTCCGGGTCAGAGTGGGCCTGGGAGTAATGGCAATGAAGGTCCAAAATTGGAACCTCACCATCAGATGCTGTTTAACATCATACCCAGGACACTAAGACCCTTGGCCATTGCCTTCTAGTACATATATGATAAAAGGGGTTAGGGGTTTGCCATAAGGGAAATAGGGTTGAGGCAATCATAATCACCCAGCATCACTAAAAACAAAAACTGTCAAAGAACGGATGCACTCCAGGGGAGCCAATGCTCATCCATACTGATAGTAGTAGGATTGGGGTACTTATTACTCACATAAGCCCCAAATGGAGTAGATGGGGCTCCTTAGCCTTGGACAGCAATTCATCTAGACAAGGAAAAGTCTATTATAGAACCTCCACTGCCTAGTGGTTATACCTAATTTCAAAGAAAGGTTGGGGGAGTAAACCCCAAAATCAAATCCGGGACTGGAGCCCCTAAAGTGATGTGATGCTGAACTTCAGTGCTAACCAGCAACTCCTGCGGCATTATCGTTGCCAAACAGCATTGCTTTTTTTCGTTTTTGCCTTTCTTTGGACCACAACGGCAGTGTGGAGAGGAGGGACCTGCTGCTTGGGCAACAGCTCATCTTCCATATCAACCTGCCCAGACTACGTAGTTCCACTTTTTATTTGGATACTACGCCATTGTCGCTAGAAGACGGATGGATGCCAATTATTCAAATCAAATAAGAAGAATAAGAATATTTGGTTTGGTTTGTTTTACGGCATATCAACCTCAGTGGGTCATTTAATGCCGATAAAGTTTTGAAATAAATTTTTAATGGATAATCAATTTTGTTTATAAACTCATGTTTTCTATTCTGACGAGGCGGAATAAAAATATTTAAAACAATATTATTAAAAAATTGACTTTAAGTTACTTACCTCACTTTTTTCTGTACTTTCAGTCGTTTCAGCTGTAGATAAAAAAAAAAAACAATAAAAATAAATAAATTCATATATATATATATATATATATATACATACATATATTTAGGGGAAAAAAAGTAAGTATTCCTATCTAATACTAATAAGTTTCACACAGCTCTATTTAACTTATAGATAGGACCCTAACGGCATATCAATCTCAGTGGGTCATTTAATGCCGATAAAGTTTTGAAATAAATTCATATTTAGTGGATAATCAATTTTGTTTATAAACTCATGTTTTTCTATTTAACTCATAGATGGGACCCTATCAGGTACTACCACTCCGAGTCAGAGTAGGCCTGGGTAGTAATGGCAATGAAGCGGTACTCTACACTCTCCAAAGGTCCAAAATTGGAACCTCACCATCAGATACTGTTTAACATCATACCCAGGACACTAAGACCCTTGGCCATTGCCTTCTAGCACACATATGATAAAAAGGGGTTGGGGCTTGCCATAAGGGCAATAGGGTTGGGAAAATCATATAGGTGCTAGGGCTTGATGTGACCAGCCAATTGATCAGAGGGGGCCTCTCCGACCGCCTGTCTAGCCCAAAGAGGGCCAAAATGGAGTATTGCAAATCATGAACTGCTCATCCACCTGGCTTCTATCCTTAAGCATCATGGGTCCCACCCACGGCCAACAAGTGGCCCCATTGGGGGAGTCTTACCCCTCTGCAGAGGTGCTAAGAGGTGCAGACAGGGCGGAATAATTATAAGGCTTCAAATATTATTTCTATTCAATAATAGTCATTTGTCTGTACACAGTTTCAAGTAACTAATAATAATCCTCAGTAAAGAATTATAGTTTCCAGTATGGCGAATTAGTAGAATGGGTAGGGTCCATGCCTATGCTTTAAAAACGTCTGCAAGAAGGACATGAAGACATGCCACATCAACATCAATGCTTGGGAGGTTGGTGCAGAAAACTGAGTGGCCTTGGTGCCTCATTGTCAAATAAGGCACAAAAGAAGTGAAAAAGAGTGGAAAGAAGCCGCACAGAAAAGAGAGCCAGAATGAAAGAGAGACAACAGTAACTCCAGCAAATATCACTGTTTGTATAGAGTCACTGCACCAAGATTGCCATTCAAAAATTGGCCTGTTCAGCCACTCGCGCAGATGCAGTTAAAAAAAAAAAAAAGGACACTACACTATCGTCTTTAGCAAACGGAAGGATGCCAACAAACTATTCTAATAATTTACAGTTATATGGCATCAACCTGTTTCTATCAAATACCAGTAATTTTCAAACAGATCTATTTAACAGTCACAGTGAACCTGGGAGTAATGGCAATGAGAGGGTATTCCACATTCCCCAGATATCCAGAATTTGAGCCACACCATCAAACAGAGTTTAATGTCATAATAAGGACACAATTTTTTTGTTGAGTGGTGGGTGGGTTTGTGCTAGTCTTACTCCTTCACAAAGGATGAAGGATGCACACAGGATATTTTAAGCCCCGTTCACTGGACTTTATCACATATTCATAATAGAAAATTCCAAACAAAGATTTTCAAACTTACCATTTTCCAAGTTTGACAATTCCTCTGGTGGATTTACCAATTTTTCCTTATTCTCTGATAATGATTCTTCAGTTTTGGAGGTTCCAGCGCCACTTTCAGCATCCTGGGTCGTCAAAGACGGCGTCACCGTTTCTGTAGAGGTTGCTTCTTTTACATCTTTAACAGAGGTCGCCTTTTTAACCCTGCATCTACTCAGGGTGGATCTAACAGTCTGGCTTCCTTCGGATTTGGTTTCTACTTTGCCAGTGTCATTCGCGTTCTCTCCCTGCGAACTTGTCACTTTTTTGAAGCTCCTACTTTTTTGAGATGTTTCGATTGAGTCTTCATCCTCGTCAGAAATTTCATGCTCACCGCCCCTCGCCGACGGCGCAGGACTTTGGCTTCCTTCTTTCATAGGCTTATCATCCTCCATGTAAGGTTGGGTATCTTCCTCAATGTCGCTGTCATGTCCTTCTATGTTACCTGTTGAAAATGGTAGGCTTTTTTTGGCTTTGAGAGTTTCTCTTCGCACAGGTGAAAAATTATCCGAACATTCAATTGTGTAAGGTTGTGTAGCTTCGAGTGCTTCATCGTCACTTTTTGCTGATTTGTTTCTTGTAGAGGGTGTACGTAGAACAGGTACGCCCAAAGTACTAGCATTGTTAAGCAACTGGGATTTTGTATTTGGAGAACCTTCTTTCTTTTCATTAGTTTCAGCGACTAGTCTAGGACTTTTCTTTGATTCAGACCTGGCGCCACCAAGTTCCTTTGATGGTGTATTTGTCTTGGAGGTTTTTGCTTCAGCTCTATCACATTCCTCTGTGATTTCCACACCACAGTTATCTGCCTTGGATGGTTTCTCCTTTGATGATTCTTCTAGCTGCGTATCAGCTTCTACAATCTGAGTGTCCCCGACATCAACATTCATTCCGACAAACATAATATCATCGGTTGTTACTTCAACAGTTGCCACGTCTTCTGCACTCACGACAAGGGTGGCGGTCTCGTCATTTAAGATAGGTTGGTGTTGTTGTCATCTTTGTAGATGAGATTATAATGTCGTTCTGGCTCGAGATTGGGATGGTGTCCGCTAAAATGACAGTAGCTGTTTGACCACTGGTCTCTTCATTGTTGGTTCTGTTATCACAAATAACCGCATCTTTTGAAATAGGGACGGTAGCAGCTTCTTCATTGTTGACAGGGATTGTAGCTACTTCGTCTTCAACCGGGATTGTAGCTACTTCATCATCGTCATCCGGGATTGTAGCTACATCGTCATCAACTGGGAGAGTATCAGCCGTCATGGGAACAGTGTCGGCTTCTTCAGTAGTGGTATTAAGTGTTGTATTCTTGTCACTCTTTGGACTTGCTACGGGTGACCTGTTGTTTGCAGCAGAGGGTACACAGTTTAAGATGTTTTCATCAGCAATCAACGTAGACATGGCAAACAAATTTGGATCTTGCGTCTCTTCTTCAAATTCCTCCTCGTCCTTGGTTAGGTCGATGGATTTTGAAGGTACGGCCTTTGGGCTACTCTTCTGACTTGCATCTTTTTTCGAGTATGTCCGAGGGGAGTTTGTGGCAAATGAAGTTATGATGGGAGATGATGGAGATGTTGAACCGTTTCTATTAATCTTGTCCGCACTTGGAGGCTGAAAATAAAACACATCACAATTAATAATACTAGCAAAAGTATGTGCCCCTGGGTGTAAGTATTTAAGTTTTAATGTAATAAAATATATCATGAAGTTATGATGGGAGATGATGGAGATGTTGAACCGTTTCTATTAATCTTGTCCGCACTTGGAGGCTGAAAATAAAACACATCACAATTAATAATACTAGCAAAAGTATGTGCCCCTGGGTGTAAGTATTTAAGTTTTAATGTAATAAAATATATCATGAAGTTATGATGGGAGATGATGGAGATGTTGAACCGTTTCTATTAATCTTGTCCGCACTTGGAGGCTGAAAATAAAACACATCACAATTAATAATACTAGCAAAAGTATGTGCCCCTGGGTGTAAGTATTTAAGTTTTAATGTAATAAAATATATCAAATTGTAAAGACTAACAAAACTAAATAAGAATGAATATGAAAATATTACACTTATTTTCATTTTATTTTAAATAATTCCTATATAGAATTATATATAGGATTGCTTTTAATACATTTGAGAATAACATGATAGTACTAGAAATTAGTAACAGCAAATAATTATTTATTAAACCCACTTTTGTTAAAATCATTATGCAAATTATTCCCACCATATATAATATAAATCTTCATTTCTCATAGATATATAACACATATTTCAGGATTTTAAATGCATTAATAATATGGGCAGTTTTGCAGTAAAACTAACCAGTTTTAATTTTAAGTGCTAAACCTGGGAGATTTTTTACATCTGAGGTGGAGCGCCACACCTACCAACAGCTTCCCACTTTACTGCACAGATCCAAGGTGTGCTACTATTGTGCTGAATTGGCAAAGGCTGGTATTGAACCTGGAACCTTGTGGTTCCTCGGCAGATGCTCTACCGACTGAACCAAACCAGAATTTGATCAATTCTCATTCAAATGGTCTCAAATTTTAACATGTAGAACCAACTTAAAATTCTATGTTTTACCTAAAAGGTATAGAAATGCCATTCACTGGAAAAGAAAAGGTGTTTTGTGTGTGCTCAAACACAAATGAACAAGACACTGACTGTGCAACCCTGTCACATATTCAAAACTTGTGAAATCATTCCTGAAATCCACCTTTGAATTTCTCATTCAAATTTTGGTGAATAAATTTATTTACTGTTGTCCTCATCTTTATAGTTATATATACAATGTTTCGGATGATGTACAGCCGGTCTTCTTCAGGTGCTTCTTGTCATGATCAGGAGCCTTCATGGAACTTTGAACCAAACCCTTTATTCAATCCACCAGGGTAGACTGTTCTCATTCTGTTAACCATGACCAGGTACAAGTGTTAAGCTATGTTAAGTATTCTATGTTATTATCACCATGGTCAGAATTGAACCTGCAACCTAGAGAGGATTAGTCACTTAGAACTGTATTAACTCAACCTCTATATCCATTACACCACATGTCCAACTGTACAATTTAGAGTGAATTTTTGGAACTTATAAACCTAATGTTCTTTTTACCTACAATATTTACCTTTATTTTGCTCAACATTAAGCTTGTTTCATTTCATTTGTCTAAAAATAAAATTTTACTGGATCACACACACAAAATTTTGTAACCTAACTACAGTAGGTAAGTCCATGAAAATTTAGTAAGCTTAACATGATATTTAAATTTAAATGGTATCAGAACGTCTCACGGGCTGTAGTTTGGTGACCCCTGATCAAGATTTATGTTAGTAAATAATTTCAAATGATATTAACATTTTTTGAAACACACTGTATCTTGTCAATAAAGTTTTAGTCTGTAAAGAACCCCCCCCCCCAAAAAAAAGAAGGATTTCAAACCAACCTTTGGTGAATCATCTGGTTGGGTATCAGCAACAATCAATTCTGATTGGACCATATCTAAAATTTCAGACTTGTTATCTACAATGAAAAAACAAACAATTACCAAAATGTAAATGCAAGGGTAATCCCAAAAGTAAGGACTCCAATATATATACATATATAAGCTGGAAATGGTGGGGAAGAAAAAATAACAAAAATCACTGGGACGCATGGATGCAATTTTACTGTGTCCTTTTAGATTTTTATACATCAGTGATGCAGGATATGTACCTATCAGCATCTCTCTCTCATCTACCTGACAATCTCTGACTCCTCTATATATCATTTATTAGCTGAGTTTGGCACAATATATAAGTTTGAACTCACTAACATAGTAACAAATAATATCATACTTTATTTGGTGATCAGCTAATTAAACAAATTATTTTAATTTTAAAAGGAGGCAAAAGAAGATAGAGAAACTTAAGGGCCCTTTTGACCGGTGCATTTTCAAAAGTTTGACTACCGGTAGATCATTTAAAAGTCAAAGTGTGTAAATTGGGTACAAGGGAAATATATATATATATATATATATATAGGTAAATCACCAGATTAGTTGGTGTTACAAATGATTCTAACCTGGGCCTTTTTTAACAACAGAATGTTAAATTTGGTTTAGTCATTTCAAGAGCTAAATGTACCATAATTCAATAATCATATACAGAGCAATATATTTAGTAAAGAAAAAAGCTTAAATATTAATCATAATAGCAGTTATAGATCCATTTCCACCCATATGAAAGGCTTGCAAGAGATTATAAAGTCATCCCAAGCCATGGTTGAAGCTAACGGCGATTTCTTTGAATAAATTTAATCTATAAAACTTCAAGATATTTTCATGTAATTTTGGTAAATATATCTGATAAAGTGAGATGTCAGTGTTATTTTCATTTTTGCATAATTTAGACGGCAATTTACTCATCACACCCTCTATAGTTTAAGTATCATCATCATGTCGCAACTGACAGTATGAATATCTTGACTGTCTCTTGCCACCTATCCCTATCAGTCATCGCTCCTGGCAGGTCTTCAGCACAGCATCCAGAATCCGCACAGAGCTGATTGATGTAAGTTTTTGTGAATTGGCCTACACTGGTGTGTCAATGTGTATAGTTTGGTCAGTCAGCAAAGTTTTGAAATAAATTCATTCTTAATGGATACTCAATTTTTTTTTTATAAACACATTTTTCTATTTAGCCAAGATTAAAAAGCCTAGTCAACAAATCCATTACCATAACTCAATCATTGCTGGGACAAAGGATTAGTAATAATAATAATAATAATAAATAAATATGATAAAATATGTGCAAACCAAACGAATACCCTCCATCAGGCATCTACCATATTCTCAATGTCTTGCTACCCTGGGAATCGATTCGTTGAAACTCCGGCGTCAGGCAACTGACTTGGAAAACACTCATAAGTCATTAATCATCTTAACAACAGCAACCTCGAACACCTTTTTGATTTCCATGTTTCTAACACACGTGGCTACAAAGTCAGAAAACAGCATAGCTCACATGACTTTCGGAAACATTTTTTCACGCTCAGAATTGCTGAGGCATGGAATAAGCTGCCTGCGTCCGTTGTGGGTTGCCAAAACACTGAATCTTTCAAAGTCTTCATGCTTCCTGTAGTCTGCCAACATATACCTGATACCACTCTGTGAACACATATATGGCACAACATTATTCTGTGTACCTGACATGAGACTTGATGAGTTGTAGTGCACCTGAGCACTGTACACAATAAATTACATTATTATTACATATGTATATTATTAATGTACACTATTCATGTTCCTGACACTAATACATTATTCTATGTACTAGACATGAGACTTTAGTGAGTTGTGGTGCACCTGTATGCATTAAATTTCATTATTATTATTATTATTATAATAATAAATCTTTGTTTACTTACCATCTTCCTCTGAGTCAGCAACATAAGCTTGGGTGGCAGCAGCCAGTAAATCCATATCCAATGAATCTTCATGGTTACCTGAATTAAAAATAAATTAAAAAGAAGAAGCTTTTTTAATTCTATAAAAAGAATATAGAATAAAAATATATAATATAGTATAAAAGTATATTCAGTAAAAAATATAGTAGTTACGCGTCCTGCGTAATCTAAAAGACGCAGAAAAATCACATCCATGCATCCCAGAGTTTTTTTTCTTCCTCCACCATTTTCAACTAACTGTAAATACATTTCAATATTTTCTTGGAAATGAATTACACTTTATGGGGTACAAACTAGGTGTTAGACGGCTTTAGTTGTTCATAAATAAAAACTCTATAATTTATCAAGAAAGTTTAGTTGGGACCCATCAAATTTCCCGGGACTCATTCAAATCAAATACATGTGTCCCGGGATGCACTAAATTAAGCTATCAGCATCACTGTAGTATAAAATTTTTGGACCATGATAGGCACCTTTTTGATCTCGATTCAGGCCATGTTTTTCATTTACACTGTCAATATCCAGTTGTTGGTTAGGGTTAGGATTAGGGTTAATTTTATAATTTAAAAAAAACCCAAAAAAACTCTAAAATCGTCTGTTAACAAACCTGATATTGACGGTGTAAATGAAAAACATGTCCTTCTGAATCGAGATCAAAAAGGGGTGCCTAAAGGTCATATGGTCCAAATTTTTTTTTGTAAAGTCAGCATTTTTACTTCAATTTCTTTTAGTTTATGGATAAAGAATATTTAAGGGCTTTTTTTTTGGGGGGGGGGGGTCAAATAGGCAATATATCATGATTAGTATCATCAGTGAAAAAAAAATCACAGTGCATCAATGAAACGTTAGACGTCTCTATTGTGTATTATACATACCATTATTCTGGAAACGAAGCTCTTTCGATAGAGTTTCATTTTCATCTTCAGATTCTGAATCAGCCACAAGGAATTTGATTGCTGAAAAGAAAAAGAAAAAGAAAGGAGAAAAAAAAAAAGAAGAATATTTAACAATTTTGGATTACAAAAAAAGAAAAAAAAAAACAAAACAAAAAATTCTGACATAAAATGAAAGGAACAATGAACTTAAAAAAAAAAGTCATCCTTAAGAATCTTGAAAAAAAAAACAAAAAAAAACTGCTTAATGGCATATCAACCATCTTGGGTTACTCAATGCCAAAGAATGATTCTAGTTTTGATTTGATGATTTATTTGAGGAATCTTTTGATATTTAAAAAAATGTTGGAACAGCTGACCAAACAAAGTGTTACACGAGTAAAACAAGTGATTGATTGATTTTAATAGCATGTCAAACTGTCTAGGGTTATTTTATGCCTATAGGTTAGGGAATCATGATCATTGTACATTAATAATTACATTTTTTTGTGTAGTTCTTAAGAAGTTATTTTCCCTTTTTTGCACACTGTCCTATCAAATACAAAAGATTTTTAAAAAGATCAATTTAACCCATAGATAGATTGGTTGCTTAGATTTTATGGCATGTCAACCCTTGTTGGATTATTTTATGCCTAATTAATTTTGTCTTATTCATTCTTGATGGGTATTCAACATTTTTTTAAAAACTAATTCTTTTTTCTATTTAACCTATAGATGGGATCCATAGACAGGATCTTAACAGGTACAACCATAGACATTAGGGAGCTCTGACTTCTAAGGGTTAACATTCCTTTGGTTTAGTTTGTTTTGGCATATCAACCTCAGTGGGTCATTTAATGCCGACAAAGTTGTGAAATAAATTCATTCTTAATGCATAATACAATTTTGTTTATAAACTCATATTTTTCTATTTAACCCATAGATGGGCCCTGACAGGTACTACCACTCCAAGTCAGAGTGGACCAGGAGCAATGGTGATGAAGGGGTGCTCCACATTCCCAAACCTCCAAAACTGGAACCTCACCATCAGATAGAGTTTAACGTCATTCCCAGGACATGTAGACCCTCAATCACCGCCTTCTAGCACCCATATGATAAAAAGGGGTTGGGGCTTGCCATAAAGGCAATAGGGTTGGGAAAATCATATAGGTGCTAGGGCTTGACATGACCAGCCAATTGATCGTAGGGGGCCTCTCTGACCGCCTGTCTAGCCCAAGATAGGGCCAAAGTGGAGTATTGCAAGTCATGAACTGCTCATCCGCCTAGGTTCTATCCTTAAGCATCATGGGTCGCCACCCACGGCCAACAGGTGGCCCCATTGGGGAGTCTTACCTCTCTGAAGAGGTGCATTTTAACCCCAGCCGACAGGGCGGCATTCCTTAGGAATAATCTATCTATACATATATAAAGGGCAATTGGTGTGTATGCATGTGTGTGTATGTTCAGATGAAACTACAAAAAAGAAACAATTAACAACTAAGTAAATATTTATACACATTAAATATCAGCGGTTCTTGCTTTTTGTGCAAAATTATGAAGACTTGATTTATATTTGAAGATATTTAAAAATTAAAATATACATAGAAATAGCATTAAAATTCTAGTTAAAAATTTACAGCATTTCTAAATCCCAAAAGTAAACAAATAAATACACCAGGGTTTTTTTTGGCCCCCACCACTACCCAGGTGATGTTGGGTAACTTCTTCTGGTGGGTTTATAAAAACAAATCATTTTACCTTCTTCTTTTCTGGAATTTTTTATCACAATAGGATCATTGTCTTGAACAGCCTCTGACTGGTTTTGAGATTCTGACTTAATTTTGGAGACAGTAAAATCCTGCAATACAAAAATATATTGACACTTTCAGTTTTTATTGAGCAAAGAAGAAAATTAGGAACTACCCCCCCCCCCCAAGAAACAAAACAAAAAAAATAAGACAAAAGGATTATAAACTTTTCTTTCACAAAATGATTGATTGATTTTTATCTATTTTAAAAAAATGTTTTAATTTTTATTTTATTATGATTTGAGTTTTGCTAATTACATAGAATTAGCAGGACCTGTAGATATACCACAGCATGATAATTTAATAATTATAACATTTGTTTCTATTTATTTTGCAGAGGATATATATAAAGTGATGCTGATAGCTTTTTGATTTAGTGCGTCCTGGGATGCACATATTTGCTTTCAATGAGTCCAAGAAAATTTTGGTCCCAACTAAAATTTCTTAATAGATTGTAGGATTTTTATTTACGATCTGGGGAAACAACTAAAGCTGTCGAACTCATACCTTGTAACCTATCCTGTGTAATTAATTTCTAAGAAACTATTGAAATGTATTTACAGGAAGAAAAAAGAAAAACACTGGGATGCATGGATATGATTTTACTGTGTCCTTTTAGATTTTTGTGCGTCAGGGACGCAGGACATGTAACTATCAGCATCTGTGTGTGTGTGTGTATATATATATGTGTGTGTGTGTGTGTATATGTGTGTGCATATATTGGCATAATGCTCATTTAAAGTTATCAATCACACCCATATATCTCTCTTTTGTAAGCATTCATATATTGTGTGTTGTAGAGAGAACTTATAAGGTTTTGTTTGGTTGGTTGGTTGGTTGGATTTCACAGCATATAATCCCTCGGGTTATTTTTTGTTTTATTCATTCTTGTTGGGTAGTCCATTTTTTTTTTCAAACTAATTTTTTAAAAACATATTTTTGTAAACTCATTTTTTAATCTATTCAACCCATAGATGGGACCCTAACGGGTACTACCACTCTGAGTCAGAAAACTCAAAGTTTCATGTGTCTTACACAATCACCAGAGAAAAGAATAATTCCATCTGATATTGCATGATCCACATGAAACTGGGTAACAAACTTCAAGAGTTTATAATATATTTGGAAAAATAATTTTTGTTTTTAGAAGCATGAAAGAAATGAAGATCAGAAACAAAATGATGAATATTGTGTTCTTTGATAAAGAGGAAGCACCTCGAAATATTGGTAAATAAATAATATTTAGAACACAATATTCATTATTTTGTTCAGATCTTCATTTTTTTTCATGCTTTTAAAACAACCAAAAATTATTTTGGGAGAATATATGCTTAATTGAAGTCATACCTAATTTGAAAATTAATTAGTAGATAATTAATGAATTAGGTGAACATATCTATTCAAATTTAAGGCAAAAACAAATCGAGAAAAAGTCTATCTCTGTATGTACATTTCAGCATATTATGCCTCATCAGCAGAGTTATAGACAGGAAACTGCTCTGTGAGTGATACAAACCCTAACTGCACACAGAGCAGTTTCCTGTCTATAACTGATGAGACATAATATGCCGAAATGTACATACAGAGATCGACTTTTTCTCAATTTGTTTATACCTTACATTTGAACAGATATGCTTGCCAAATTCATTAATTATCAACTAATTAATTTTCAAATTAGGTATGACTTTAATTTATTCTCCCAAAAATTGTCGGCTATCGCCATCTCAAACAGACTGTTTGTTTACCTTCATACATTGATTAAAAAAAGGCTGTAATTCTGGTCATGTTAAAATGACTAATATTTAAGTCTTTTCTTTAACAATCCTATAAATATTGCTCTGTATATATTTATCAAATACATTGAGCTCTCCCTGTAAACTACCAATTTTTAATATAGCTATATTACAAAAGTCCTTCCCACCATCAACTTATCTGGTTTATGTATTTGGAAAAAATAAAGAAGATTTAGTGTATAAGCAAAGATGCTGATAGGTATGTCCTGTGTCTCTGATGCACAAAAATCTAAAAGGATGCAGTAAAATCATATCCACGCATCCCAGTGTTTTTCTTTTTTCTTCCCTCACCATTTCAAGCTAACTGTAAATACATTTCAATAGTTTCTTAGAAATGATTTACACAAGATAGGTTACAAGGTAGGAGCTAGCCGGTTTTAGTTATTTCCCCAGATCATAAATAAAAACCCTACAATTTATTAAGAAACTTTAGTTGGGACCTATAAATTTTCCCGGTGACTCATTCAATACAAATACGTGCGTCCCAGGACATTCTAAAATAAAAAAAAGCTATCAGCATCACTGTATAAGCATAATAGTCTATTTTAGGAAACTTAGAGGAGGAGTAAGACTCCCTAATAAATGACTCCATAGTAGCATCTGATGAAGGTTACTTAGGGAATCTATACTCATCTAAGTCTCCTGAAATAGACTATTATGCTTTCAATCTAAATCTTCTTTATTTTTTCCAAATATATATATATATATATATATATATATATATATATATATCTCTGTTCTGTTTCTGTGACAGCATTGTTTGAGTGGTGAATTCATGGAAGGAATAATGAGAATAGGAAATTCACAAGTGGTCCCCCAAACCCTGTATGTATATCCAGGTCAGGGGAACAAGATGCCCTTGTTTGCACAGATTTTCCACACACACAGTGACAAGTACACAGCCATTGATTCCTGATGATGATGGAGATGCCCTTTGGATTTTCGCTAGAGCCCCTTTGGCTCAGTTGTGGTCCTAATACAACTGGGTGCCAGACCTGTCCACCTTGGGTGACCCTACCAGAAACAAAATTCCCAACAGCATGGCTCTTACAGCATGTTTACACATCCCTGCCACAATAAGGAGGGGTAGGACTTTAAATATAATTATATATATATATATATATATATATAAATATAAATACCCACACAAATTACTAAGTAACCTTCATCAAATGCTACTAATGACTCCAATAGCATTTGATGAAGATTATTTAGAGAATCTACATTCCTCTAAGTCTCCTGAAATAGACTATTATGCTGATACACTAAATCTTTATTTAAAAAATATTTTTGTTCTGTGACCCAAGCACTAAGGGGACACATTAAGCACTATTAATTATAACTATTGTAAATTATTACATAGTAAGGTAGATGTTATCACTCAATCATTGGATTATATAGTTATTTACTAAGCTTAGCTTAGATGTGGCACAAGGCCAGAGGAATGGGTTGTCAACTGAGAATCAAACTCACTAACAATGGTTTTCAAATCTAGCTTGCTAACAATAATACCATGTGAGGTGCCCATTGGATTATATATATATATTCATCAACAATTTACTACCATGTTTTCATTGTAGTAGCATAAGTAGTTAATCCAAAAGGGCTCATTATATCTTGTAAATTATAGAGCATTAGTAGTTGTAGAAAAGTTATTCTCTCTACCATGGTTTCAGTGTTCAAACTGTGGTAGAGAGAATAACTTTTCTACAACTATATATATATATATATATATATATATGGTAAATGAAAAATGGACATAAATATTGTTAAAATAAATTTGATAAATTACTTCTCCCTTCAGTGTTGATTAAATAGCAGAGTGGACAAAGCTCAAAGAGATGGACAGCTTTGATTTTGAACCAGGAGTTGACCCCACCCCCTGGAGTGGGAAAATTAGTGGCAAACTAGTTTCTTTTTGGCTACTCTTGCAAGCCAAAGGCACTGTCATTGTTATGACATTTCATTGGTGTGTGTGTGTGTGTGTGTGTGGGGGCTGCCTTGAAACCAAGACAATGGGATTGTTACTTTTCATGAAAAAAAAAAGGGGACACTAAGGAGGAATGCAAGGATTCTTCACTAATGATCCGTGCTCTGCTTAACACCAAGGATGTTCTTGCTTAAACCTAAAGGATGGCTACAAAAATTGTAATAGAAGACAGCTTCTTTGTTTCTCCACAGAACTTTAAATAAAAATTAATTATATTTAAGCAAGAAGCATCTTTCTTCCTCTTGTCAGATTTCTATGACGGGTTTGGATTGGATTTTTTATATTCTTCTTTTTTTTTATTCTAAATAAACAAATCTGTTGGATTATCAATTGGTGTATATATTTACCAATCCCTCCACACAAGCAGGATGTGACACAAGGTCAATTTTTAAGCAAAGTTTAACAGGTTTGACTTCAGGGTTTTCCCTCTCCAAGACTGGTTACCTAGCCATGGTTAAAAAAACCAGTCCGCCCTACTAGTTGGATGCATACCTTTCCCAAGGGTATTAGTGCAATGTGAAATGCAAACAGCCTCATCTAGGATTTGAACTGGTTGACGAGTCCATTTTCTTATTATTCTAACCATTACATGATGTAAGCCACATCTATTTATAGACTTTACCAAAAGCAGAGGCAACAGCAACTTCCAGTAAGAAATAGCCAATGGCCTCACAGGACAAAAATACATGGGTCATTCCATATCAATACATCAGCAAAAAGTTGAAATCTGCACCCTGACCGAATTACTTGAAATTTGGCACAAATGTTCCCCTTCAGGAGTGAGGAAAGTGTGCCAAATTATTTTGTGTTAAACCTAACATTCCGATTTTAGAGTTTAAAAAAAAATAATTTTCCTATTTTGTCTCTAAATTAAGGCTGTGCAAAATCGCAGTGTTTTTTTAATTAAAAAAAAAAAAAAATACTTCCATACATTCAATATTTCTGAAATTTGATATGTAAGGCAAATAAGGACTGTAGAATCCAAATATCCAACTATTTTAACTCTACTAGCAAATATATGCACCCTCCGGGTGCAAGTATTTAAGTTTTAATGTAATAAAATATTGTATTAAATTAGAAAGGCTAATGAAACTAAATAAGAATACAGATAAAAAGATTTGAAACAGAGGGAGTATAATAAAAAATGGAACAACTGAAACTTACTCTTCCATCACTTTCATCTTTCATTGTTATTTTTTCTAATTTAAGTATTTAGTTAAAAGAGGAAGTAAAGAATAAAATGACAGTTATTTTTTCTTGTTAATGGATTTCATTTAAGATTCATTGAAGAGATTTTTGCTTATATTCATTAAAATAAAACCAAACAGTTAGAAATCAATAATACTAAGCACATATTTATTAAATTCGATTTTTTAATATTAATATGCAAATTAGCCTTCCCGTTCACACTGTAAACCGCTATTTTGTTGTATATATAAATATAATTGCATGTTGTCAGTATGTAGACATAGTTAACAGTATTAATAATGTTAGACAATTTTATTAATAATTGAGGTTTAGATAAAAATAAGATCATGGAGAATGTGATGTCAATACCTAAGAGAATTGTGACTTGAGCAGGAATATAGTTTCGGTTACAGACAGAAAAACACACAATCTCCATTATAATAAGATATGTTATAGAAAATTTTATTTTGCTCACCCAAATGCATGACTCCAAAATCAACAACTTTTCACGTATGTAGCTTACGGCCAGTCTCTAGAAAATGAGTTCTCTTCAATTTTCATAATATTTTTTTCCTAACATCTACTGTGCCTGCCTAAGTTCACCAAAGAATTTTGTGTGGGAGCAAAGTCTACTTTAGAAGATATGAACCTGCCAAGTTCAGATTTTTTTTCCTATGTACATGCAGGATTTCAGTGAAAGATTATAATTAAAGACAATCATCCTAATGCTCCATGAACTCTCAAATGTTGATATTTGGTGTCAGTGGGTGTAACGCCCTGGTAAATTGACATGGAATGACCCACATATAAAATCATTTACCATCTTGAACGCAGTCACTGGACTAATCTCTCGATTGGAGGATTACTATAGACTTGGATTGACCGGGATTCTTATTTCAACAACAACAATGGCTTCACGGATTTTAACAAAATTTAATACAATTTTTTTTATCAATTGTCTGTTTTTTTCTCTTTTTTTAAGAAGGGTTTTATAATTTGCTTGAAGCATTGTGTTTATATTGGTTTGTTGGTTGGTTTTGCAACTGTAAAGAAAAAAGAAGGTAACTATGGTATTGTTTGTTAACCTGTGATTTATTTTTAATATTTCGGGATAAAAATCTCTTCAGCAGAAGATCTCCAGAACTGAAGTTGTTGCTAGTGACTGTCCATTTGGTTCTGTCTCATGCCTTCCAAACTGTGTGTATGTGTGTGTGGGGGTGTTTGTTAATGTGTGTGTGTGTGTGTGGGGGGTGTTTGTTAATGTGTGCATGTGTGGGGTGTTTGTTAATGTGTGTTTGTGTGTGTGGGGGTGTTTGTTAATGTGTGTGTGGGGGTGTTTGTTAATGTGCGTGTGTGGGGTGTTTGTTAAGGTGTGTGTGTGTGCTTATGTGTGTGAGCCTGTTTATTTTGTGTAAGGATGGATGGATGGTTGGATTTTACGGCATGTCAACACTTTTGGGGTTATTTTATGCCGATCATGTTTTGTTTTATCCATTCTTTATGGATATTCAACATTTTTTTCAAGCTCAATTTTTTTCTAAAACTCACTTATTTCTTCTTTTTAATCCATAGATGGGACCCTAACAGGTACTACCACTCTGGATCAAAGTGGACCTGGGAGTAATGGTGATGAAGGGGTACTACACACTCCCCAGAGCTCTAGAATTGGAACTTCACCATCAGATAGAGTTTAATGTCATACCTAGGACACTACGACCCCCAGCCAGGGCCTTCTAGCACATATATGATAAAAAGTGTTGGGGCAATATAGGTGCTATGGGGCCTCTCCAACTACCCCTCTAGCTAAAGTGGAGTGTTGCATGTCATAGACTGCTCAGCTGCCAGGGTTCCACCTTAAGCATCATAAGTCACCACTCACGGCCAACAGGTGGCCCCAACAGGGGGGGGGGGATCTTACCTCTCTGCAGAGGTGCAGTCGGTATATTCTAAAGCTCCAGGTTTTGTCTGTTTTTAATGTCTTTTAGGTCCTATCTGCTTTTTAAATTTCTTACTTAAATTTTAAATTTAATTTAATTTCTTAAATTAATTTAAATTTCTTATTTCTTAAATTTCCTGAATAGGACACCAATAAAATCAAAATATTTCCAAGCTGTATCTGTGTCAGTACTACTGTATGGCTGCACCATTTGGATTTTTTTAAAACAAAACACTTAGAGAAAAAGCTGAGATGCGAACTACATAAGGACACTGCATTCTGCTTTGAATAAATCCTGGAATCAGCAGCTGTATGGCCACTTACCTTCCATCTCACAAATCATCCAAGACATGCTCAAGACTGCTGGAGAAGTAAGGACAAACTCATAAGCGATGTCCTACTCTGGACTACTACATATGGACACACCAGAGTTGGTTGACCAGAAAAAAAAAACTTAGATTTAATGGCTCTGTGAAGACATTGGATATTGTCTAGAGGACCTGTATGGAGGGATGGATGGCGAGACAGAGAGAGTCAAGGGAATCCATGCTATTGGTACGCCATGATGATGATGATGATGATGACGACGACAGAACTTTACTCATCAAAAGAGTATCCATTATATTATCATCATCACATATATATCAATACTAATGTTCCTTAAAAGTACAACCATTATAATCTTGCAACACCTTCAGCTTAAAAATGAGACCGCTCAAATCGTTCAAGATGAAATGCAAACATGTAAATCCTGAATATCTGGTGTGGCTAATCTGCCGACTTCTTATTTCTTATGAGTGTCATCACATCAGCTAAATAATGGACCATTCTGTTTTTATTATAAAGAAAGAAAGGGAAGAAAAAGGACATTGCTACACAGAAAAAATATAAGAAAAAGAGAGTAGGGAAATATAGAGAGAGGAGGCGAGCGTGAGGAAGTAATAATGCTAATCTGTTTTAATTGAACATAATGAAAAGATGAAAAGAAAGAAAGAAAAAAACAATGAGTGAGAGAGTGAAATCAACATTATTATACTTTTTACATACTGAACTATTTTGCAATAGCTCTTAAGTGAACATATCAAACGTAATAATCAAATTATCATACTGAGGTATATCCACAGGTCCTGCTAAATTATACTATTCACTGCACCTTTTGTTTTAGATGTTATAATGGAAAATATGAGTATTGAGATTTTTGGCAGTTTTTAGGTCTTTTGACAGAAACAAGTCCAAATAGAACAGTGTATAATCTATCTATTTATCTATCTATACATATATAAAGGGCAGTTGTATGTATGCATGTATCTCTAGAGGAAATTACGAAAATAATACAGTTAATGACAAAGTAAACACTCGAATAGGAAAGGCATGGTTGGCCACCAACAAACTATCAGTCATATGGAAATCCGATCTCCCCAACAAGCTAAAGAGGCGATTCTTCCAGGCTGTGGTTGTGTCGGTACTTCTGTATGGCTGTACCACTTGGACCCTAACGAAGCGTCTTGAGAATAAGCTAGATGGGAGCTGTACGAGAATGCTATGGACGGTCCTGGATAGGTGTGGAAGCAGCACCCCCAAAAGAGCAACTATATGGCCACCTGCCCCCCATCTCACAAACCATACGAGTGAGACGGACTAGACTGCTGGAGAAACAAGGACGAGATCGTAAGCGGGTACTACTGTGGAAGCCAGCGCATGGGCGCGCTAATGTGGGCCGCCCAGCCAGGACTTACATTGACCAACTATGTAGGGATACTGGCTGCTGCGCAGAGGAGCTGCCGGAGTCAATAAATAATAGGGAAGGCTGGCGAGAGATCATCATGGATATCCGTGCAAACTGCACGACATGATGATGATGATGAAATATATATACACACACATTCACTGTTATGGAGTCTACTTTTTGTGCAAATATTAGAAAATTTCATTTATATTCGCAAAGATATTTAAAAACTAAAATAGCAATAAAATTCTACTTAAAAATGTCTCAAATTTAAGCAAATCAATATGGAAGCACAAACCAATCATTTTTTTCATGCCAGTTTAACATAAGGTCTTTTTATGGGACATTCAGTAAGGATTAAACTCGCTCAGGAGTAAAAGATCTGCAAGACTAGCTTGCTAACCATTATACCACTTTGTTTTTTTTTTCTTCCTCTACCCAGGTGACGCCAGGTAGTCGCTTCTATATAAAGGACAGTCAGTGTGTATGTATGTTTGTATATCTGGAGGAAACTACCAAAATAAAACCATTAATGACAAAGTATATATATATATATATTCACTATCACCAGTTCTTGCTTTTTATGCAAATTTTAAGAAATTTGATTTATATTCAAAGATATTTAAAAATTAAAATATACATAGAAATAGCATTGAAATTCTACTTAAAAATGTCCATCATTTGTAAATCTTAAAAGTAAACAAATCAATACACCAGAGTTATTTTTTCCACTCCCCTCTCTACCCAGTTGACATGGGTAGCTGCTTCTAGTACATATATAAATGGCAGTTGCTGTGTACCTATGTATGTCTGAAGAAACATACGAAAATAAAACAATCGATGACAAAGTAAATATATATACACACATTCACTATCACCATATTTTGCTTTCTGAGCAAAAATAATGAAGATTTGATTTTGTGATGATAATTAATAAATAAAATCTAAATAGTAACAGCATGTTTTTTTTTTGCATTTGATATTTTAAATAGGACACATTAATTTTTTTTTTAGAGTTTTTGTGCACTTTTTTTTCTAATGCCCCACCAGGTCTGATGAAAAAGTAAGGTCTTTTTTTATGTAGGGATTTTAATGGGGCATCCTGTGAGGATCTAACTCATGATTCAGTAATAATGGATCTGTGAGACTGACTTTTTTTTGCATTAAAAAACATTAGGTTTTTAAGTTCCAAAAATTCACTCTGAATTGTCTTGAGTTCGACGAGAAGGTTTCTGAGTTTGACAAGAAATGTGTATATAATAATAAAGATGAGGACAATAGTCTGAAAAATCAACACAAATTATCAAGCCTCATCTAAAAAATTCAGACAAATAGTATTAGTATTAAATAGATTAGTTTGAGATAAGGTTTAAAATGAGGAGGTGTTGGTTGTATAATGGTTATCGTCATAAGAAATGGAAATGGCAAATCAAGTTCAAATCCTGGACGAGGCTGTTTGCATTTCACATAGCGCTGTAAGGTAGGAATCCAATTATTCTGCCTCCAGCTATGGGTTAATAGTAGGGCACACTGAGCTCTTTAACCTTGGTATGTCAACCAATTGAGGAAAAAGGAAAACTCAGAATTCAAACTCTGCTTAAAAATTGACATTGTGTTGTCAATTCTACTTATGTAGAGGGGTTGGGTAAATACATTTAAAATGATTTTGAAGAAATCATTGTTACCGCTGTTGAGAAATTTTGTATATAAGGTGCGTGCTAGATACCCGCTCCTATTTATAGACTCAGCGATAACAATGTGATCATACTCTTGGCCAATCGATGGCAGTACTCTGCTGCTGATATAATACTTATACCGGCAGTACTGGCCATACCTACTCATAACTGCTTTGACTTTCGTGGACGACGGACATAGGATTAAATCACTGGACCTTTAACAATACGCAGGATAGGACTTACCAAAGGATTCCATAACTCAGGACTTACTTACTTTAAGCCCTTTTCAACTGGCCAAGGATGGCATTTAAAAACTTTACAACCGCTACTAAGTATGAATTGTTTACCTATTTAAAATAAACGTGAAGACTACAATTGTTACAATTGACTTCAGCTTCAAGGACTTTTTTGGTTTCTTTTGTTTAATGGTATATCAAACTTCATGGATTATTTAATGAATAGAACTCATAGAAATCTTTCTTTTGCACATAAAATATATTTTTTCGGTAATCTGAACATTAGCTACATAAATGAGAGTAACCTTCTCTTGTTTCTTTCACTTTGAGAAAGCCTTATGTTTTGGTCGGCCATTTTCATTTCACCGTAAATCTACACTGAAAATACGAATTTGTTTGAATCCATATAACTGCATGTTTTAACCTGAAAATATCATTAAATGTGTTCTTAATAACATTTAAGTTCATTTCAAATAATGCGCAAGCACAATTAAGAAACATTTTATGATATTTTCGTGTTAAAACATGCAGTTGTATTGATTCAGACAAATTCGTATTTTCAGTGTAGATTTATGGTGAAATGAAAATGCCGACCAAAACTTCCAATGGCTTCCTCAGAGTGAAAGAAACAAGGGAGGTTACTCTCATTCATGTAACTAATGTTCAGATTACCTTTTTTCTTCCTTCATTTGTTAAAACTATATTTATCTCCCAATAATATCAAAACATTGTAAAAAAAAAACAAAACAAAAAAACCGGCCTCAATGTGTCGTGAACTGTTTGTAATCACAGTCAATTTTCAAGGGAGATAACTAAAAAATGTCAATTATAGTTATTTCCCTTTGATTTATAGTATAATTTCTATTTCTTAAATAGGACCTAACTTTTAACAAATTAAAAAGAAATAAATTTTTTCAATAAATTATTAAAGTATCTTCAAAATATGAAAGTTTTAAACATAAAAAAGTTTATTTTCTTCAATTAACTGTTTAATCTATCACTATTTGCCATATATAGTTCCAAAAATTATGGAAGCGTTTAAGGTCTAATGGGGTTTATCTTATGCATAGAGATTAAATTGATTGATATTAATGACTTGTCAACCTGTCTAGGATTATTTTATGCCTATATAGGGAATCATGTTCATATTTACATTTTTTGTGTATTTGTTTCTTAGAATTTTTTTCCTTTTTTTTTTGCACAGTCCCATCAAATACAAATAATTTTTCAACAGATCTATTTTACCTATAGAATATGCTGACTAAATTACATCTGATGGTTAAGCTCGTATCCATTCATTGCCATTACTCCCAGGTCCACTCTAAGCCCCAACAAGTATATTGGGGGACAACTATAATATGGAAAGTAATCATTCTTTATCCTTGTATTGTGTAGCAGCTCAAGTCGGCTAGTAGTAGTCGTTAGTTCAAAGAAACAACATACGAAAGTCGTATTATCAAAAAGGGTTGTTTATTTCTTTCTAGGCTCATAGGTTCTTTTTCAGAGAGAGAGAGAGAGAGAGAGAGAGAGAGAGAGAGAGAGAGAGGTAAAGCTGTTCTATCATAAATCATATTCTGGTGCTGTTCGCTGCTAGCCTAGACACGTCACGACAGAGCCCACCCAAAACACACCTGACCCTTCTCAGGGATGGCGAAAGAGAGAACAAATTTTCTTTACTTCTGTTTGTGGTCCCAGCGGGGGAAGGGAGACATCTGCTTCTGCCCTCCACAAAAAACATGGGACTTCCATTTTTATTTTTAAATCTAGTTCAGGGTCATTGACCGGTCACTGGCTGACACATGTTGAATTCAAAACTTTATCTTCTTTCTATTCTTCTTTCTTTTTTATTATCTTTCTCCAGAAATCCGATTACCGTTTTTTCAATCCCAAATTCTCTGTAGACTATAATAATTACTCTACACTTGTTTAGATAGACATAGAAGTGATAGGAAAAACCCTAATTTAATAATTATTTGATTAAATCTATACCCGCCTGTCTGAAAAAGTCTGTCTTTTCTGACTTCCTGAATGTCCCTTTGTAACCTTGGATGATTCCATTTGAAAATCAAACTAAGAAAATACCTTTGCCAGAAAATGTGCATATATAAATGCACCTACCATCTTTAATTGTCTTATCCAAGTGACTGAAACATTTGGATTTGTCATTTACACAGACATCAGATAATCTGCACAATTATTACATATAATACAGATTATTCAAATACACAAAGCGTGCACACACATACATATGAAGAAGAATTGCAAATAAGAAAAAATATTTGCATAAAAAGAGTGCTTGATGCTATTATAGCAGAGCAGGTATAAAACCTATAAATCTGTTACATTATATATATATATATATATATATATATATAAGTAAAGTCGTCGGGACCTTTTTTTTCTATTTCAGATTTGACTTTCTTTAAATGTGTATTCTTTTCCTTTTATCAATCTTATTTACAAGTCAAAATACATAAATCGAATAAGTTATAATGATTCAAAGAGTGTATACATTATTTTGCAACACCATGTATAGGTATTTTCTTTCTATATATATATATATATATATATATAAAAAAGTAAAGTCGTCGGGGCGGCCTAAAGTCAGTATCAACCAATCAGTGAGGGAGTCTATCCCCTTTTCAGTTGCGCTAGACCAAGGAGATTATTTTAGCGTCTGAGGTAGAGCGCCACACCTACCATCAGCTCCTTACTTTACTGCACAGATCCCTGTGCTACTCATAACGCTGAGTTGGCGAGGACCAGTATCGAACTAGGAATCTGGTGGTTTCTAGCTGAATGCTCTACCGACTGAGCTAACCCAGCCCTATATATAATTTGAGTTAAGGTAGCATGGACATGGAGTCAACAACTGGCCACTGACAGTTTTTCACCTATGCAATCTTCAGACCAGTTTGGTTTGAAAATTGCAGAGGCAATAATGTCAGTTGATGACATGTCCATGCTACCTTAACTCAAATATAAACACTATCAGTGATATTGACCACTGTCTGCTTGGAAATATAGCAACCAACCCACCCACATATATATATTCACATGGGCATTTATATGAGCCAGATTTTCATGCTGTGGTCACATAAAATGAAAAGTATTATACACACACATACACCATAAAACTCACTAGAAATAATCTCAGAATATACTGACATAAAAATTGACTAGATATCCCTTACTTTTTCCAAGTTAGGGACCAGCATTTCTCTAACTACAGAAAAAGTTTGAACTTACAACCCAGGGAGTAATGAAATATTTAGTCATTTGGGTAGTGAACTGATATATAATGTCAGGAGGAAAATTTTTTTAAAGACATATTATGACAAGTAATTCCACTTCATGGTATCTATCGGGGCAACAGATGGTTACCTGGTTTGGTTTGTTTTGTTTTACAGCATATCAACCTATGTGGGTCATTTAATGCCGACTAAGTTTTGGATTCGTAGTGATAGTTTGGTAGAAAATAAATTTATTTATGTATAACTATTGTTCAATTACTCATATTTTTGAGTACAATCCCACTTCTTTTAGGAAATGTAAAATCTTGGATGATCTTATTTTCGTGAAAAGTTTTTTTTGTTTTTTTAAATTACTTGCTTGGTAGTATTTTGTTCATACTAGATCAAAGTCTACACACTCTAGCAGTATATGTTTTACTGTAAATCTCTCTTGGCATGTAGTGCACATTGGGTATTCTGTGTCTTATAGTAACTGATGATGGGTGATGTAGGTGTGGCTTATGTGAAGGCGAGTCAGCACAACCTGTTCTCTTCTATTTTAGTTGTATTTTAAGTTCCATTCTCCAATGGAAGGTTTAATGTTTTGAAGTTTGTTATTAATGAGTTCATTCCAATGATTTTGCCATTTTTTTAATGATCATTTTTTAACAACTGTTTTATAATCAGTATATGGTATTTTTGTTTTTGTTATTGTGTCTTTCATAACTTTCTTTGCCTCCAAATCTGCCCTGTCATTTCCAGGTATACCAAGGTGGCTTGGAATCAACAAAAGATTATTTCTTTATTTTTGGACAATTGGTATATTTTGTTTAGTACTTGTGTAGTTAATTGTTCATTGACATTTTTATGTTTTAATACAATAAGTGCAGATAAAGAGTCTATAAAAATTATGAATTTATTGTGAGGGGTTGTGGTTATTAAGTCAAGTGCTTAATTAATAGCAACTATTTTGGTACTATATATTGAAGTTATGTTAGTAATTCTTTTCCATTGTTTATCATCATTTAGAATGGCAGCACATCCAACTTTATTTTCGTTTTTTTGCTCCATCTATTTATAAATAAAGGTGGTTTGGGTAGTTATTTTTCAGATTAAGTATTTCAGATTGGTATACAATTGGGTTAGTTTTTAATTTTGAATATCTTGTAAGGTCTAGAATTATTCTAGGTTGGTTTATAATCCAGGGAGGTGTGGGTGCCTGGCATCTATCAGAGATATAGAGCATTACATGGCATCCACTGGGGCGATAGGGCATTGCATGGCATCCATCAGGGCGATAGGGCATTGCATGGCATCCATCGGGGCGATAGGGCATTGCATGGCATCTATCGGGGCAATAGGGCATTGCATGGCATCCATCGGGCAATAGGGCATTGCATGGCATCTATCGGGGCAATAGGGCATTGCATGGCATCCATCGGGGCAATAGGGCATTACATGGCATCCATCGGGGCAATAGGCATTACATGGCATCCATCGGGCATAGGGCATTGCATGGCATCGGGGCGATAGGGCATTGCATGGCATCTATCGGGGCGATAGGGCATTGCATGGCATCCATCGGGGCAATAGGGCATTACATGGCATCATCGGGGCAATAGGGCATACATGGCATCCATCGGGGCAATAGGGCATTGCATGCAATAGGGTAGTAAGGTGTTACTTGATCATGAATGATTGTCCTAAACAGAATAAATTCCGAGTTGTAAGAAAGATAGAATAAAGTGATAAAAAGTGGTTTTCTATAAGAGGCAACATTACAGAGTCCCAGTTGATCACCAGGAGATAGAAAAAAATAAAACAAAAAAAGCTGATATTTTTTTTAAGGGGGTCTTTATTTAAAAAATCCTTACTCTCATTCATATATGTTTGTCTTGTGTTTGGCGCCTGAGATAAAGTAACGAAACTTAAGATGGGAAACCTGATATAAAAATCAGTTTCGTTAGTTTTTTTTTGTTTCGTTTTGTTTATTAATCACTGTATAGTTAACATATTCCTTTAGCAAATGAGAGAAAAAATAAATTCTACCCCAGCATTTTGGTTTCAAGAAAATCAAAAATTATTTAACACACATTATGGCAAGTAAACTTGGACTAGACTAATTAGTTAATATAAATAGTGTAATGGTTAATTATTTAGTTTAGTAGACCATTGCTATCTTATTATAATGGAGATTAGGTGTCTATCTGTCTATAATTTAAATTACATCATTGCTTATGTCATAATACCCTCAGGAAATGAGTAAGTTTATCAATGAGCATTTAATTTATAGCTAAAATCATTAATACATAGAATAAATCTTATTTATTAAATTGCATCAAAACAGCCCATGTTATTAGTCCATTTAAAATTTTGTAATGTGTCTTATATATCACTAAGAAATAAAGGTTTACAAAATATATTGTGTGGTTAATTTGCATACTGGTTTTAACAAAACCAGGTTTAATAAATAATTATTTGGAGCTATTGGTCTCTAATATCATTGTTTTATTCTCCAAAGTATTAAAATTAAAAAGTATTAAAATCAATCCTATGAATGATTTTATATAGAAAGCAATTAAAACATAATTAAAATGTGTAATCTTTTTATATACATTCATATTCAATTTCATTAATATATTTAATATATTTGATTATATTAAAACTTAAATACTTATGCATGGAAGGCGCATACTCTTGCTAGTACATATAAAATATGTTGAGAGTTATTTTTTAAACACCTACCAGCCAAAGATATTTAAATTAAATGGTTTTTTATATAGAAACCTATTAAAATAAGTGTAATCTTTTTATATGCATTCTTATTTAATTTTTTCAGTCTTTCTAATTTAACATATTTCATAACATTAAAACTTAAATACTTATGCCCGGAGGGTGCATATTCTTACTAGTTGTGTTAATGTTGGTTTTCTAGATTAATTTGCCTACCATTACAGATTGAGGGTATAAACATTTATAGATTATTAATAGAATATATTAAACTTTCTAAAATCGGTTGAACAATTCACCTACCTAGGCAGCAATATCTCATCCACAGAAAGTGATGTATAGGAAGGCATGGTCTGCCATAGATTATCAGTCATATGGAAATCCAATTTCACTGACAAGTTAAAGAAATAATTCTTCCAAGCCGTAGTTGTATAAGTGCTACTGTATAACTGCACCACTTGGACTCTGATGCAGACCATAGAGAATGAGCTAGATGGGAGCTGTGCAACCACTTGTCCTCTATCACAAAGACCATATGAGTGAGATGAACAAGACATGCTGGGCACTGCTGGAAAATTGGGGACAAACTGGTAAGCGACATTCTATAGAAAATAGCACATGGGCTGCCCAGCAAAGACCTACATTGACCAGCTCTGTGCAGAGGACCTCCCGAGTGCAATGAATGATAGGGATGGTGGGTGAGAGATTGTCATGGATATCCGTGCTACCAGTGTGACAATATGATGATGACTTAGTAAATGACTATGTGTACTGGTATTGTTTATGATTTGGTATGTGAAATAATAGGGAATGAATTTTCTAATTAATATCACATTTTTTTTTTCCATATATTCAAATTGAATTAATTTTCACATTTTAAGATGGATATGATTTATAAATTTTATTGGTCAATAAAGTGATTTATTATAATTTTTTTTTTCATTGATTCTAATGATAGCTTATTGAATGAAAAAAAACAAAAAAAAAAAACATAAATAAAACATTAAAAAAAAAAAATAAAATAAACAAAATAGAAAAAGCATAAAAAAAAAAAGAAGAAAAGAACAGACAGAAAAAAATAAGAAAAAGCACCAAAAGAAAAAATAAAAATAAAACTTAGTCATGACCAATGTCTTATAATAATAATAATAATAATAATAAATGTGATAGTAAATAGTAAAATTCATTTTTTGGACGGATGAATGAATATTTCTACTTCCCATAATGTGTGATGAATGAATTTTTGATTTTTACAATTTGATGGACAACATATAATGAAGGTGAAATATCTTATTCAAGATTGAAAAAAGAAAAAAAAAAAAAAGATGAATGTAAATGAAACACCATCAAGATCCAAAAAGTTTCTTCAGGCAACACTAATCATTTTGTCAAATCAATCATTTTCTTTTGTTAATGTTTCTTTGATTTGTATCAGAGTTTGAAATTTGGATGAAAACTTACAAAATGGATGCCATTGTCGTTATGATTTGTCAAAGTAAAAAAAAAAAAAAAAAAATTAATCTTTTGTGAAATTATCAAGATCAGTTGATTTTAATGGCATGTCAACCCAGCAAGGGTTATTTTATGCCTAGAGATTAGCCCCCCCCAAAAAAACCCCAATAAAGTAGTATTCACTTTTTTCAACAGTATGTACCATTATGTTTTTTTAAAAACCGTTCTCATCTATATTGTGATATATCATAAAAACACAACATTTCAGCTGTTGTACCCTGTGACCTTTCCTCACCCGGTTTCGACTGGGGTCTGGCGAGCTTCGGCCGCTTAGGTTATAATAATAGCGTCGATCCCAGAGGCCCTCCAGGCAATACCTGCCCCCTTTGGGGACAGGGCTGGGTTTATTGCCCAGCGCCTGGTGCCCCCTTGAGGGGGAATGCCGATGGGATCGACGCAATTTTTGTTCTCTCCCTCCCATTAGCTTCGGCTTGTGGGTGGGCCTTGTGCCCAGTCCATACAGGTGGGGTATGAGAAATAAATACCCTGTGACCTTATTCAGGTGTACCTTGTCAATCTGAGTATAGCAATGATTCAATTTGGAAAATCATTTTTTAATAATACTTTGACTGTTGAGCAAACAAAGCATTAAAAAACTTATGAAGATCTCATTCAAAAATGATTTCCCAAGTTGAATTATTGTTATACTCTTGAAGGTACACTTGAAGGCCGGAGAGTACAACGGCCGAAACATTGTGTTTTTATATGTCACAATAATGATGAAGACAACATTCCGAAAAATAAAAATAATACATATCAAGCTTCAGCTCACATTTTGGTCATTGTACCCTGTGGCATTCTTCAGGTGTACCTTGTCTATCCAAGTATAGCAATGAGTTACCAACCCCTCTGCATGAGCAGGATGCGACACAAGGTCAATTTCTTAAGTGGAGTTTAACAGATTTGAATTCATAGTTTTCCTTCTCCTGGATTGGTTACCTAGCCATGGTTAAAGAGCCAAGTCTGCCCTGCTATTTATCCATAGCTGGAGGGAGAATTGGATTCATACCTTTCCCAAGGCTATTAGAGCCATGTGAAATGCAAACAGCTTCATCTAGGAATTGAACTCGGGTCGACAATTCCATTTCCTACAACTAACCATTAGACCATGCGCCTTTAACTTGAATATAATAGTTTGACTGTTGAGCAAACAAGGCGTTGAAGAACTTCTGAAGATCGAATTCAAAAATGATAAATGTTGAATCATTGCTATACTCAGATAGACAAGGTATACTTGAAGAAGTTCGGAGGATACAACGGCCAAAACATTGAGTTTTATGTCATGATAAAGATGAGGACAACAGTCCGAAAAATAAAAATAATACATATCAAGCCGCATCTTAGAAATTGTTTAAGCCATTATACTCTCTGACCTTCTTCAGGTGTACCTTGTCTATCCGAGTATAGCAATGATTCAACTTGGGAAATAATTTTTTAATACAATAGTTTGACTGTTGAGTAAACAAAGCATTGAAGAACTTGAAAAATCATTTTTTGAATGAGATCTTTATAGATATTTACCAACCCCTCCGCACGAGCAGGATGTGACACAAGGTCAATTTATTAAGCGGAGTTCAACAGGTTTGAATTCAGAGTTTTCCTTCTCCTAGACCAGTTGCCTAACCAAGGTTAAAGAGCCCAGTCTGCCCTACTATTTATCCATAGCTGGAGGGAGAGTTGGATTCATACCTTTGCCAGGGGTATTAGCGCTAAGTGAAATGCAATTACCACATCCAGGATTTGAACTTGGGGCGACGAGTCCATTTCCCATGACTTTAACCATTACACCACGCGATTCCAACTGGATCTTTATAAGTTCTTCAACGCTTTGTTTGCCCAACAGTATTACTATACTAGGATAAACTAGGTACACCTGAAGGAGACCAGAAGGAACAATGGCCAAAACACTGTTTTTAGATAAAGATGAGGACAACAGTCCGCAAAATAAAAATGATACATATCAAGTCTCATCTCAAAAATTCAAGACAGATAATATGTATCATTTTTTATTAATAAAAATCAGACACTAATATTTACTGATTGAGGTATTAAAAATTATCCATAAATGCCATGATGAGGGAGACTTTTTTGAATAAAACTCCTGGATCAAGATAGATTTTGTCAGATCTGTTTCAAAAATGTTTTTTTTTGTATATATATATAATATAATATGTATATATATATATATTTTTTATGTGATGATGAAAGGTGATCTGTGAGAAATAAGTGTGTGGGTATTATTATTGTTATGTACCTGAGTGGGTAGGAGGATGTCACTACTTGCAGCACTGTCACAGCTGTTGGGGTCACTTGCAACTGCAACCTCTATCAATTCTGGCTCTACGGCCCTGTTCCCAGTGGGTGTTGTCCCAGGATTGTACATGTTAACAGCAACAGTGTGAAAAACCGTCTCAGAGTCAGACATAGGGTCCGTCTCAGATCCAGAATCACTCGCCCGAGCAGACTGGAAAAAGATTAGAATTATTAACAAAAAACAATAAATAGATAAATCTATACATATATAAAGGGCTGTTATTGTGTATGTATGTATTTATGTATATATGTTCGGGGGAAAACTACAAAAATAAAACAATTAACAAAGTAAATATATATACACATTCACTATCACCAGATATTGCTTTTCGAGCAAAAATACCGAAGATTTGATTTATAAATGTGAAGATAATTCAAAAATAAAATTTAAATAGTAACAGTTTGGAATATTTTTTTCTTTTAATATTTTAAATAGGAGATATTAATTTTTTCTTTTCAGAGTTTCTGTGCAATTTTTTTTTCTGACACTCCACTAGGCTGGATCAACACAAGGTCTTTTTTTATGTAGGGATTTTAATGGGGCATCCTGTGAGGATTCAACTCGTGATTCAGTAATAATGTATCTGTGAGACTAACTTTTTTGCCCCTACCCCTACCCAGGCAATGCCAGGTAGCTGCTTCTAGTAAATAAATAAAACAGGAATACAATTTTGGAAATCATTTGTAGCTGTGTGGATATATATATATATATATATATATCCACACACACATATATATAAATCTATTATCATATTGCATACAAGTCCAAGACATATCCGACCATCAAGATCGATTGATTTTAATGGCATGTCAACTCATCTAGGTTTATTTTAGGCCTAGATGTTATGGAATATCATTCATTGTATGTTCATATTGTTTCTTAACTCTTAACATCCTGTTGAGAATTTTCCAAGTACAGAGCCCCATTCCTATAAGGATTTATCAAAAAATAGCTAAAAATGGCCTATATATTTCAAGTTACCTGTTATTTCCTTTAAATCAAAGACTTCTAAATATATTTAATATTACATTTAAACAAAGGCTATTGTTTGGGGCAGATTAGGAAAATGAATTGACTTCCGACCCAGTGGAATGAAGCGGTGTAGGACGTTAAGAGTTTTTTTTTTTACACACTGTCTTATAAATACAAATAATATAATATAAATTTACAAACCCCTTCGCACGAGCAGGATGTGACACAAGTTCAATTTCTAAAGCGGAGTTTAACAGGTTTTAATTCAGATTTTCCTTAGACTGGTTACCTAGCCAAGGTCAAAGAGTCCAGTCTGCTTTACTAATTACCCATAGCTGAAGAGATTAATTCGATGCATACCTTTCCCAAGGGTATGAGTGCTATATGGAATGCAAATAGCCTCGTTTAGGATTTGAACTAGAGTTGACGTTTCCTTTTCCTATGATTCTAACCATTACTCAAGGCGCCTTCATACATGATATATATAATATGGCTTGCTGATGCCTTCACTGGTTCATCATGTGCTTCATCAACAATATGGTGACATCATCCTTGAATCCATCAACCCACCCAGTATTACCTCAAGGAGAGAAGAAATGCCAAGGTCAACTGAAAACCTGGATCAAAACAGTCAAGCATATGCCAAGCTAATCCAGGGTGCAGGCCTTTATGGAGTTTGTCAATGAAACCGCAAATGGCTGACACTCATAATTTCAATTGCGTTGTATGTTGGATTGCCGCACAGGGTCTGCCTTCATTTGGGATACAGTGAATTTGTTGGATGGAGCCAGCTCAACCAACCCAGGGTGAATTGTTTCAACTTCAGTAGGTTATTTAATGCTGACAAAGTTTTGAAATAAATTCATTCTTAATGAATACTCAATTATTTTTTTTTATAACCACATTTTTCTATTTAACCCATAGATGGGACCCTAACAGGTACTACCACTCCGGGTCAGAGTGGACCAGGGAGCAATGGTGATGAAAGAGTTTTCCACATTCCAAAGACCTCCAAAACTTGAACCTCACCATAAGATAGGGTTTAATGTCATTCTCAGGACATGAAGACCACCAGCCACCGCCTTCTAGTACCCATATGATAAAAAGGGTTGGGGCTTGCCATAAGGGCAATCATATTGGTGCTAGGGCTTGGCGTGACCAGCCGATGGATCAGAGGGGGCCTCTCCGAATGCCTGTCTAGCCTAAGTAAGAATCTAAGTGGAGTGTTGCAAGTCATGGACTACTCAGCCACCTGGATTCACAGGTGGCCCTATTGGGGGAGTTTTACCCCCATCCAGAAGTGCAGTTGGTGTATTCTAACACCCCAGCTGACAGGGTGGACCCAGGGTGAATGCTGTCACAGATACGCATCCACATAACACAAACAATTTTTCAACTGATCTATTTGACCTATATAGGAGACCCTAACAGTTATTACCTTTTTTTTTGGGGGGGGGGATCCCCTCTGCAGTAGATTATTCAAACATTCTAAGCCCCACCAACATGGTGAGTGTCCATCAAGGTTCCAGATTCACGTCAAATTTGAGTAGATTATTTAGGTTATATTTTACAGTAACAAACTCAAGACTGATACTTCCTTGTGTCATACTAGTCGTATATATAGCATCTTTTATCTATTTTCAGATAACGCAGTGATGCTGATAGCCTTTTCATTTAGTGCATCCTGGGATACACATATTTGCTTTGAATGAGTCCCCAGGAAAATTTATGGGTCCCAACTGAAGCCATTTAACTCCTACCTTATAACTTATCCCGTGTAATTCATTTCTAAGAAACTATTGAAATATATTTACAGTTAGCTTGAAATGGCGAGGGAAGAAAAAAGAAAAACACTGAGATGCATGGATATAATTTTACTGCATACTTTTAGATTTTTGTGCGTCAGGGATGCAGGATACGTGCCTATTGCATCTCTGATAATGTATTGTCAATCATTGCTATTTCTAACTTACACTAACATTTTCTTATTGTTTTTAAGTCTCTTTTTTATGGTAATTTACTTGGGTTGTCATTCTACAAAAGTGACAAACGGTTAATAATAAAGGAAATTAACCGAATTTAATGACATTTTCAGTGTTGAGATATTAATGAATAAAGAATATAATGCACCAGTTATTTTAGTTAAAAACTTTTACATTTTATCAGGTCAGTTAACTTTGAACCCCGTATCTTTGAGGTGTAACATAGATTCTCAAAGATATGTGGTTCAAAGTTAACTGACCCGAAAAAATGTAAAAGCTTGGGTCTGTAAAGTGGGGAGCTCCACCTCAGATGCAAAAACAATCTCCCTGATAAAGCCCTAGTAAAGAGGAGATAGACTCCCTCGCTGTCTGTCTGAGATCAAAAATAGGCTACTCTGTCAACTTCACTTTATTTCAGTTGTTTGTGAAGTTTTTGACTGCATTTCCTTTGCCAACTTAAAACTGGCATTTCATTTTAGAAAATGAAGTTAATGATAGTGAATGAACTAAGGCAGTGGTTCACCCCCCCTTTACTATTGATTCCTTTGATTCCTATTTTACTCTGGTGGAATCCCCCCCTACCCCATAGCCATAGTTTAAAATTCTTATTGTATATTTATAATTAAATATTTTTTTAGAACCACTGGACTAAAGTACATTTTATGTGAACCTACCATCAACTCCTTACTTTACTGCACAGATCCTGTGCTACTCATACGCTGAGTTGGCGAGGGCCGGTATCGAACCAGGAACGTTGTGGTTCTTTGGCAGACACTCTACTGACCGAGCTAAACCAGCCCTTTAGATGTAAATATGTTTGTTTTTATGCCATATCAACCTCAGTGGGTCATTTAATGCCCACAAAGTTTTTAAATAAATTCATTCTTAATCGATAATCAATTTTGTTTATAAATTCATTTTTCTATTTAACCCATAAATGGGACCCTAACAGGTACTACCACTACGGGTCAAAGTGGACCTGGGAGCAATGGTAATGAAGGGGGTACTCCACATTCCCCAAACACCCAGAACTGGAACTTCACCATCAGATAGAGTCTAATGTCATTCACAGGACATGAAGATCCTCAACCACCGCCTTCTGACACCCATATCATAAAAAGGGTTAGAGCTTGCCATAAGGGCAATAGGGTTGGGACAATCATATAAGTGCTACGGCATGACATGACCAGCTGATTGATTAGAGGGGGCATCTCTGACCACCTGTCCAAGTAAAGGCTAAAGTGGAGTGTTGCATGTCATGGACTGCTCATCCACCTGAGTCTCATCCTTAAGCATCATGGGTCGCCCCATTGGAGGAGTCTTACCCTCTGTAGAGGTGCAGTCAGTATATTCTAAACCCCATCCGACAGGGCGGAGATGTAGATATAAAATAAATAATCACACATTTATACACACACACACACACATTCACACAGATAGCATCTGTGGTTTGTTTTTTCAAGATAGGCTTTCAATTTGCAATCATGCAAAAAAATAAAAATAAAAATAAAAAAATAATTCAGTTTCAGATTTTTGTATACAAATACACCCTCCCCCATAAAACCTGAGTGATGCTAGATACAAAATGTACAAAGCTATGGTGTGGCCACACTTGGAATTTGCATCACCAGTCTGGAACCCCTATCTTGCTCAGAATATTAACCTCCTAGAAACTGTACAGAGACGTGCAACCAAACGAATACCCTCCATCAGGCATCTACCATACTCTGAACGTCTCACTGCCCTGGGAATGGATTTGTTGAAACTTCAGTGTCTGGCAACTGACCTGGTAAATGCTCATAAGGTCATTAATCATCTTAACAACAGCAACCATGAGCACCTTTTTGATCTCCATCTTTCTAACACACGTGGGCATGCCTACAAAGTCAGAAAACAGCACTGCTCACGTGACTTTCGGAAACATTTCTTCACGCTCAGAATTGCGGAGGTATGGTATAAGCTGCCCGCGTCTGTTGTAGGCTGCCGAAACACTGAATCTTTCAAAGCCTCCATGCTTCCTGTAGTCCGCAGACACTATACCTGATGCCCCTCCCACACACGCACACACATACATGCATATTACTACTGTAAACTGTTCATGTTCCTGACACTAATACATTATTCCGTGTACTTGACATGAGACTTTGATGAGTTGTGGTGCACCTGAGCACTGTACACAATAAATTTCATTATTATTATAAAAATGAAGACCGTTATCCTATATTTGTGCGTGGAGGTTATTTTATGTTTTTATTTTCCTTATAGTTGACACAAAATAATTCTATTTTAATTTCTCATTTCATGTCTATTTGTGTAGTAAGTGTATTTTGCATTGAAAAGGACAAAACAAATGTACATTGCAAATTGCACGACTTCATTAAAACTTTATAGAATTAAAATAACCTTTCTGTTTTTTTTTTATTAATAAAAACTGTACACAAAAACTATTGCTATATATATATATATATATATATATATATATATATATGTGAAGAAAGGAAGTGAATCGACGGTATGAAGTATATTAAGAAAAATGAAAAAACACAGGTTTAAATGGGTTAAGTGGTGAGTTTATTATATATATATATATATATATATATATATATATATTGAAGTGAGGGTTCCGGGTTAGCTTAGTCGGTAGTAGAGCGTTCGGCTAGAAACCATAAGGTTCCAAGTTCGATACTCGCCCTCGCCAACTCAGCGTATGAGTAGCACAGGGGTCTGTGCGGTAAAGTAAGGAGCTGATGGTAGGTGTGGCACTCCACCTCAGATGCTAAAATAATCTCCTTGGTCTAGTGAAAAGGGGATAGACTCTCTCGCTGATTGGCTGATACCGACATTAGGCTGGCCCGACGACTTTACTTTACTATATATACAACTAATGTTAATAACTAAAAGAAAGTGTTGAAAAAATTTAATGCATTTACAACTGAAGGTTGTTGGAAATGAAGCATGAGAAAAAATGATTTGGTATATTTCATGGAGGTGCATGATATAATGGTTAGAATCATAGGAAATGAACTTGTCAGCCAGAGTTCAAATCCTGGACAAGACTGAATTTCACATAGTGCTAATACCCTTGGGAAAGGTATGCATTCATCTATACTACCTCCAGCTATGGGTAAATAGTAGGGCAGACTGGGACTCTTCAACCTTAGAGAAGAAAACTGAATTCAAACCTGTTAAATTCTGCTTAAGAAATTGATCTTGTGTTGCATCCAAGACCAGTTGAAGGGGATAGGATTCTTGAAACCATACATCCCCTACATCACTACCACCAACAGCCTTTAATTGTGAGTGTATTATATTAAAAAAATAACACTTTTTTGAAATGAATAATACAGGAAAGTTATAAAAACCTGCTTTTAAAATCAGTATGAAAGTTAGATATTCCATGATAGTGTTAAACACCATTTGTTAGTACATATACCGCACATTGATCATGCATATTAATGATTTAATATGATGTAGTCTGTTTTAATGTTAGCATGGATGTTGAAACAGAGAAATTTGCATTCATATATATATATATATATATATATATATATATATATATATATATATATGGGAGTAATTAGTAATTTTTTTTTTTAGTATTGGAAAATTGAAAATAAAGTGCTCAATTACAGGTGTAAGAGCTTTTGTTGTAGAACACAATACATATTTAAGGTGTGATTGTTACCATTGAAAGTTTTCATAGGCACATTATTTGATAAGTGTCTAACATGCTGCTTTTAAACCAATGGTAACAATCGCACCTTAAATGTATTGTACTCTACAACAAATATATATATATATATATATATTATTGAATTTGAAAAGAATATGAGAAAATATTTTGAATCATCAAAGCAAATAATTATCTGACTCATATTTCCGTCCAAGTAAAAGAAAAAATTAAGCTGGAAAGTAAAATTTTAACATCACGTGTGAATTTTAACTCTTAACATCTTATACCGCCTCATTCCACCCGGCGGGAAGTCACATTTGTTTCCTAATCTACCCCAAATGATAGCCTTTGTTTAAATGTAATATTAAATATATTTAGAAGTCTTATATTAAAGGGAAATAACAGGTAACTTTAAATGCAAAGGCCATTTTTAGCCATTTATTGATAAATCCTTATAGGAATGGGCTCTGGACTTGGAAAATTCTCAACAGGATGTTAAGAGTTAAATGTGGTTATTTCTTAGGCAATATCATTTATCTATTAATGTGTAAAGGTCTGTTGAAGCAATCCTACTTGAAAGTTTTACAATTAAAAAAATCATTAGTTGAAATGCTAAGGAATCCATTTAGTTAATAATTATATATATATATATATATATATATATAGACTATTAGGGGGGGGGGGTCTTACCCATCTGCAGAAAGGCAGTCGGTGTATTCTCCAGCCCAGCCGAGAGGGACCAATAATGACTGGTAATGGTTTGTTATCTTACTAATTATTACATCATGCAAGGTGCCTTTTATTAACTCTTAATGTCCTATACTACCTCATTCCACCCGGCCAGAAGTCACATTTTCTAATCCGCCCCAAACGATAGCCTTTGTTTAAATGTAATATTAAACATATTTCTATTAGAAGTCTTTGATTTAAGGGAAATATCTAACTTTAAATGAAAAAGGACATTTTTTGATAAATCCTTATAGGAATATAAGGATTCTCAACAGGATGTTAAGAGTTAAAGGTTTAATTTGAAAAAAATAAAAACGTTTAGTAATCAAACTAGATGAATGAATAGTTTATTGTCATACCTCACTTATTTTGACCTTTCATATAAAAAATAAAATAAAAGTAAAAATCAACACTTGTCTTAAAGATAAAAACATTTTGTGGACATTCACATCTTGAATTACTAACAGGCTTTTTGGTCTTGTGAATGCCATAAAAAAAATAGAGAAAAAACTGGGTGTGTTAAAAAAGTAAATTAGACTTCCCGTAATTAAATGTAGAAAATCTGAAGAAAAGAAAAAAAAAGAACCCTTTTAAAGAAATATTTACTCATAAACTCGATGTACCTGTAGAAATCCTGCATATTTAATTACATTAAAACTTAAATACTTACGCCTGGAAGGCACATACTCTTGCAAGTTCATATAAAATTTTGAGAAAAAATAGCTATTTTAATAAACCAAAAAAATGATAATAATACTTACATCTTCTATTAAGTAAATACAGCTGACATCTGCAAAAACCACCACATCATTATTCCTCAATTCATAACGTACTTCTGGAGTCAAGTAATGCTAAAATGGAAAAAAAAAAAAAAAAAAATCAAGGCTTTTTTGAAAAATTACCAATAAAAATACACAATTCTTTCCCCCCACCTTTTTTACTAGTTTTTGCTAGTCTATTCTCTGACCTTTTTTGGGGTGAAATTTTGTCAGATTGAGAAAATGAACTGACAACAATGAAATCATTGGATAAAACTTTATCTAAGTGCAAAGAATAAATAGTTGAAATGTGAAATGAAAAAATAAAGTTCTTAAAATACAGGGTGACTCATAAAAAAACAAAAAAACAAAAAAAAAACAGAACCCACAAATTTTGAAATAAAACTATTAATTTAATTTATTTTTTTCCTTTCAGAATATAGTCAACTTGGTGCTTAAAATATTTCAAAAGGAAAGAAACATTTTGTGTGGAGGCCTATTTCACCAAAAAATCATACACTGTAGTGCAAGCTAATTTTCAGAGAAAGTTTCGATGTCACCCTGCTCCATCAAAAAGAAGGATTTTTGACTGGGTCCAGAAATACAGACAGTTTGGAATTGGGCAAAAGCTTAATTCTAAGGTATAAGAGACACTTATTCTGGTCGGAGGGTGAGTGCTAGGACAGAAACATTGATGCTGTACGAGACTCAGTGGCGAGGAGCCCAAAGAAATCACATCGATGATGTAGTCAAGAGTTGGGGATCTCTCAAGAATCTTTACATCAGATCTTCATTTGTATCCTTACAAGATCCAAATAAAGCAAAAACTTACGGATGCGGACATGGAAAAATGCATAAACATGTGTGAATGGTTTTGTGCCATAAATGAAACCACTTCTTTGAATCATGTTTGGTTCTCTGCCAAAGCAGACTTTCTGCTGTCAGGACATGTAAATAGCAAAAATAATGTTTATTGGGGCACAGCCATTTGGAAGATCTAATATAGAGGCTGTTACACTGAACAAAATGCACAGCTTGTTTTGTTTTGTTTTATGGCATATCAACCTCAGTGGATCATTTAATGCCAACAAAGTTGTGAAATAAATTCATTCTTAATACATAATACAATTTTGTTTATAAACTCATGTTTTTCTATTCAACCCATAGATGGGACCCTAACTGGTACTACCTCTTCGGGTCAGAGTGGAACAGGGATCAATGGTGATGAAGGGGTGCTCACATTCCCCAAACCTCCAAAACTGGAACCTCACCATTAAATAGAGTTTAACGTCATTCCCAGGACATGTAGACCCTCAGTCACCGCCTTCTAGCACCCATATGATAAAAAGTATCTAGTAGATCTATTATAAATATTAAGGTAACATTTTAACACAAGTTTGGATAAGTTGAAAAAACCTGGTCTCTGTTTAATCGTGTCATAATTTGAAATAATGCTAGATTCAACAATTTTTTTTGAGATTTTGTTGTGTATATTAACTAACATTTTGGACTCTTTAAAATTGAAAAGGTGGTTAGTTTCCAGAATGTTTGTTAATGCATTATTACATAACTGTCTTTTATGTCTCTTTTCAGCTAATAGATTCATTTGTTAATATTTTTTGAGGTTTCAATTATGTATTGTTTACATTTAGACTCTAAAGAGTTAAATTGAAATGGTATCTCATTTAGTCAGCTTGGTGTAACAGAGGTGGTAGGTTCAAATCTGGAAGGAACCGTGGTGAAATACTTTTTCTTTTCTTTTCCAAATGTGGAAATAATTCTGAGTAATTAGAAAAAAAAAAAAAAAAAAAAAAAAAAAAAAGATTTTACATACTGTTCCTCTGCGTGTTCTGTTACGACTGCCCATATCATAGATAAAATGTGAACGGCCTCGGACTTCAATACAGGCATGTTTTTTGGATAATGACTGGAAAAAAGAAAAGAAAAGTTAAAAATAAAAAAAATCACATACATATAAACACTCATAAATATATATATATATATAATATATATATATATATATATATATATATATATATGTACATACACACTCCTGCATATACTGGTGAGAAGGGGGAATCCCACCCTGGGCAGTTGGTTGGTTAAATTTTACGACATGTCAACCCTTATTGGGTTATTTCATGCCAATGACATTTTGTTTTTATACATATTTGATGGGTACTGAAATTTTTTTAAAACTCATGTTTTTTTCGATTTAACCCATAGATAGAACCACTCAGGGTCAGGATGGACCTGGGAGTAATGTTGAGGAAGGGGTACTTCACACTCCCCAGAGCTCCAGAATTGGAACTTCACCATTAAATGAAGTGTAACATCGTAATCATGACACTTAAGACCCTCAGTCACTGCCTTCTAGTGCACATATGATAAAAAGGGTTGGAAGTTTGCCATAAGGGCAATAGGGTTGGGACAATCATATAGGTGCTAGGGGTTGATGTGACCACCCAATTGATCGAAGTTTACCTCTTCAACTGCTCGTCTAGCCTAAGTAAGGGCCAAAGTGCAGTGTTGCATGTCATGGACTTCTCAGCCACCAAGATTTTGTCCTTAAGTATTGCGGGTTGCCACCCATGGTCAACAGGTGGCCCCACAGGGCGATAGCTTGTTTGAAACCAGTGTCCATATCGATCCCCAAAGACTATTGTATAAGTAGAATAGAGTGATCTGCTCCTGCTTCTAGGCTGAACAGGGTTATCTGCCCTTCGCCAGAGACATATATATAAAGAGGCAGAGTCAGCCATTTGCCATTGTACTCTAGACGTCTAAAAGAAACAGTGACCATGTCTTTTGTACTCTATAACCATATAAACATTTTTTGGGTTATGGCAAGTAAATAATATTGGACAGGAAATAGCCCTTGAAAATTTATTTGACATACACAAAAGTGTACGTTTCTTGGTTTGGAGGGAGCATAGCATCCTAAAGCAAACAAACAAAAAAAATAATGAAATATTTCATACACTTACAGTGATGCTGATACTTTTTGATTTAGTGCATCCTGGGATGCACATATTTGCTTTGAATGTATCCCTGGGAAAATTCATAGATCCCAACTAAAGTTTCTTAATAGATTGTAGGGTTTTATTTATGATCTAGGGAAACAACTAAAGCCTTCTAACTCCTACCTTGTAACCTATCCTGTGTAATTCATTTATAAGAAACTATTGAAATGTATTTTAAGTTAGCTTGAAATGGTGAGGGAAGAAGAAATAAAAACACTGGGATGTATGGATTCGATTTTACTGCGTCTTTTTCGATTTTTATGTGACAGGAACGCAGGACACATACCTATCAGCATCTCTGCACTTAGATCAGTAGTTCTCAACTGACGTCCATATGAACATCCCCCTCCCCCCCACAGACCATAACATTTTTTTCCGTCCAGGCAAGCAAGAAATATCTAATCATAAAAACGCAATAGGATTTTTATGATTAAATATTTCTTACTTAGCTGGACCCAAAGATTCTTATATGGTCCGGGGTGTGGTGGTGGGTGGGGGTGAGCTATATGGATGCCAGTTGAGAACTACTGATCTAAGCATATGAAATATTCCATTGTTTTGTTTTTTGGGGGGTGGGGTGGGAGAGAAGGGATTTTACCATCAAGGAGAAGTCTAACATTGAATGGCAATAGGGGGTCCACTAGAGTAAAATAAGAATCAAAGGGGGCCATAGGGGAAAAAAAGTTGGGGGCCACTGGTTTAAATAGAAATAGAATTTTTGAAATTAAGCATCAAGATTATAATTAAGTTTTTGTTTTTCTTTAGATAATCTATTTATTATTGAGATGAGAGGACAAAGTAAATATAAAGTGAATTTCTATCATGTTCTTACCCGGACAGGAACAGAAACTTGGCATAAATCATGTCTTCCAATTGTATTGTCACCTAAAAAAGAGAAATTAAAAACATACAGATTAAGAGATTTTTAAATTAATGTTTATAAAAGGGTATTATGATTAAAAAAAAAACCAAAAAAAAAACAACAAACAAACAAAAAAACAGTTATTTCCTATAAGTCTGATATATCCGGGTTAAGGGATATATTATGAAGTTGGTTGGTTGGTTTATTAATTTTAACGGCATATCAACCCGTCCAGGGTTATATCATGCCTAGCGGTTGGGTTGTTATACATATTGTGTATTCATATATATACATTTAGTAATTGGTTTTAACAATGTGTTAGCATTATTGGGAATCATACTCTATGACATTGATTTGTTTCATGTCTATATTCTATGGTATAATTTTATTTCCCTCAAAAAGGAGAAAATATCCTCTATGTTAACATTTTCAAATAGGTCCTTCATATTGTTTGCTTTAAAATAATGTTTTCTGATGTGAGCAAAAAATCTGCATTCCATCATTAAGTGTTTGAAGTTGGTAGTAAGGTATATTATTGCAGTAGTAGCTGGTGCATCGAATGGCAGTACATCTTCCAAGCAGTCATGGTGGTATTCAGACTGGTAGGCGAGTAAGCTTAGGTGCTTGTACCACCACAGTGTCAAATATTTATAGAGGACACTGTCCAATCAGATTATAGTGAGGGCATACCAAGGTATTTACATTTTCATTACATCAAAGTCTAACATAAACAAAGAGGCACCACTCTTGAATGATAAATTATTTATTTATTGATCTACTAGGAAAAAAGACGAGGTTAGGGTTTAAGGTTAGTTTAATGGGAAAATAAATAAATAATTTATCATTATTGGACACTCTTGGGTCCTTCATCAACAAACTATCAGATATTAGACTTTGAATTTAAGTATATATATATATATATATATATATATAATATATATATATATATATATATATATATACACACACCAACCTCTTAAGGGCATTAGCGCTATGTGAAATGCAAACTGCCTCGTCCAGTATTTGAACTCGAGTTGACAAGTCCATTTCCTATGACTCTAACCATTACAACACACACCTCCATTTTGATAATATATATATTTACCAACTCCTCCGCATGAGTAGGATGTGGCACAAGGTCAATTTTCTTAAGCGGAGTTCAACAGGTTTGAATTCAGAGTTTTCCTTCTCCTAGAACGGTTGCCTAACCAAGGTTAAAGAGCCCAGTCTGCCCTACTATTTATCCATAGCTGGAGGGAGAGTAGGATTCATACCTTTCCCAAGGGCACTAGCGCTAAGTGAAATGCAATTACCACATCAAGGATTTGAACTCGGGGTGACAAGTCCATTTCCCATGACTTTAACCATTACACCATGCACTTCCATTTTGATAATACATGTACACGTGTCCTTCATTAACATAAACAATCAGATATTAGACTTTGAATTTCAGCATTTATAGACGAGGAATAATATCTGACACATAACACTAAGTGTGAACATTTTCAATTGGATAAATGCTTAAAGAAAAAGGAAAAAAATAATTTTTAATCTAGTCAAGATCAAACTTTGAAAAAAAAAAAAAAAAGAAAATGGTTTAACTGGGCTTACTACTTTTTTTTTTTTTTTTTTTTTTACATATCATATGGATGTGAAGAAAGGAAGTGAATCCGACGGTATGTAGTATATTAAGAAAAATGAAAAAACACAGGTTTAAATGGGTTAAGTGGTGAGTTTATTGTCCGACGCTGCAGTGTTTCAATCTATTAATTAGATCATCTTCAGGGCATAAGAAATTATTTATCACAGAATAACGAGAAAAGCGACTGGTAATCCTTGCCATTCAGTCCGTTTAAATTTTTTTTGACGTTTGAAAAAGGAGACGGTTTTGAAATATGACATCAAATATACTATTTTATGGCGTGAGTATGGGACACTGTGAGTGTGTGTATCGAAAGGAAACATTGTGCATTTTTTAGGTAGGTGGTTGTGTATGTGTGTGTATAAATTTTTTCTGTTGCGATAAAAGACAGCGGAAGTAAAACTCAAAGTTGTGTGTGTGTATATATTGGTAAGAGGTACGGGAGAGATGTCATTGGGTCTAAGCTAACCCGGAACCCTCACTTCTATATATATATATATATATATATATATATATATATATAATAAACTCACCACTTAACCCATTTAAACCTGTGTTTTTTCATTTTTCTTAATATACTACATATCATATGGAGCATACATGGACTTTATCTTTTATAATGGATATTATGTAACTGTCTGTCTGTAACCAAAACTATGTCACAACTGACATCATGATTTCCTTAGTTATTTATGTTATAAATTCTCAATGATTATGAAATAGTCATTATTTAATCTTAATTAGCATTTTATTCATAGATGATGTCTCTATTAAGGTCTAGATGGGTCAGATTTGCCGCAAAATTGCCCGTATTATCAATGCATTTAAAATCTTAAAATATGTATTACATATCTCTAATAAAGATTTACAAAGTATATGGTGGGAATAATTTGCATAATGATTCTAACAAAACTGGGTTTAATAAATAATTATTTGCTGTTACTGATTTTGAATACTATCATGTTATTCTCAAATGCATTAAAAGCAATACTATATAATTTTATATAGAAATCAATTAGAATAACATTAAAATAAGAGTAATATTTTTATATTTGTTCTTATCTAGTTTTGTTAGTCTTTCTAATTTAATATATTTTATTACATTAAAACTTAAATACATGCGCCCAGGGGGCACATACTTTTGCTAGTAGCACAAATAACCTGTGGAAAAATTTGAATTCAATGATTCTCCCTCCAGCTATGGGTAAATGGTAGAGTAGACAAGGTTCTTTAACCTTGATATGGCAACCAGTCTAGAAGAAAAATTCAGACCTGTTAAACTCATTTGAAAATAGACCTTTTGTCATATCCAACATGTATAGAGGGGTTGGGTATATACACACATACAATATATAATTTCAGAGTAGGAGGTATAATCATGTCTCCCCAAGAGGGCAGAATGTCATAAATGTGACATGTGTATGAGAGTGATACGAGTATGTATCCACACACACACACACAAACGTGTTGTGAATGATGACTGACCTTTGTGTATGGGGTAAAGTTTCTTTTTCAGACATGGTTGATTGAGTACTTTGATGTGGGCAACCTGCAAATAGTTAAAAAAATATATATAAATAAATAAATAAATAAAATGATTTATAGATTTTTTTAATTAAAAAAAAAAAAAAAAAAAAAAAAAAAAAAAGGGGTTATTTCCTATAAGTCTAACATAAATAAACTTGACTGATAAATTTATTTATTTATTTTCCCATTAAACTAAACCCTAACTCTAACCCCGTCTTCTTTTTTGCCTAGTAGATCAATAAATAAATAAATAATTTATCAGTCAAGAGTGGTTACCCTTTGTTTATGTTAGACTTATAGGAAATAACCAAAAACAGACACAAGAAACACAAAATTATAATCATAGAAAATCATGAGTTTTTATCAATTTGTTTACATCCACAATGTAAGCAATTTTTATTTATTTAAATTTTTACAGTGTACATAGATGTTGACGCATAAAAATCTAAAGTAAAATTTGGTTTTTATAAATATTAATTATTTTTCCTTTTAAGATCCAAAAAAGAATTAAGAACATAAGTTTTTACAAAAAAAAAAAGAAAAGAAAAGTGAATCATAGATTTTCTGAGAAAATGTTTGACTAGTCTATTTTTAAATACTTTAAATATTTTTAAAAGAAACTAATGTAACAAATCAGATGAAAGTCGGTTCAGTACCATTGCTAAAGTGGAAATGGGAGGACAGACAGAAGTTTTGATGTAGAAATTGGAAGAGGAAGATACAAAGATCACACAAAGTTTACCAAATTCATTTCTTCAAGACTCATTTGATTTTCACAAAATCTACAAGTAAAAGATTCTAAACAACTTGTAAACTTGTTTTATGAATGTTAGAATCTGTTTGGCCATCGTGGAGCCCTTAAGCAAGAGCGCTTATCCAGTGGAATTGGATCCTTGATAAAGAGTCCTGGGTATTGGTAAAGATCTGGTAATCCTGTAAGTCTGTCCTGAGTATTGGTAAAGATCTGGTAATCCTGTAAGTTTGTCCTGAGTATTGGTAAAGATCTGGTAATCCTGTAAGTTTGTCCTGAGTATTGGTAAATATCTGGTAATCCTGTAAGTTTGTCCTGAGTATTGGTAAAGATCTGGTAATCCTGTAAGTCTGTCCTGAGTATTGGTAAAGATCTGGTAATCCTGTAAGTTTGTCCTGAGTATTGGTAAAGATCTGGTAATCCTGTAAGTCTGCCTTCAATGAGTGCAGTTAGAATTATGTCCCATGTGTGGGGGGTTTAAGTAGCGTATCAGTCACACAGTATTGCTAGTGATTGGCTGCAAGAATAACTCACATGACCTTGGCTAGTCTATAAACCCAGGTGGGGAATTAAAGCACACCTTATATACTCAAAATATTCCAACAATGAATATGATGAAAAAAAAAGTAAAGGCTATCATGTGACCATACAATTTAGAAAAAAAACCTTTTCCAAAAACCATTTTATGAAACGAGTGTCACAGGGATTCTCCTGGATTCCTAATTGCATCATATTCACCATTGTAAAACAGATTTAAATTGAATGAAAAAATCATTTAATAACATTAACTATCAATGATTATTTTTTCAGTATTTGGTTTGTTTTGTTTTATGGCATATCAACCTCAGTGGGTCATTTAATGCCGATAAAGTTTTGAAATAAATCAATTCTTAATGGATAATACAATTTTTTTATAAATACATTTTTCTATTTAACCCATAGATGGGACCCTAACAGGTACTACCACTCCGGGTCAGAGTGGACCAGGGAGTAATGGTGATGAAGAGGTGCTCCACATTCCCCAAACCTCCAAAACTGGAACCTCACCATCAGATGAAGTTTAATGTCATTCCCAGGACATGTAGACCCGCAGCCACCGCCTTCTAGCACCCATATGATAAAAAGGGGTTGGGGCTTGCCATAAGGGCAATAGGGTTGGGAAAATCATATAGGTGCTAGGGCTTGACGTGACCAGCCGATTGATCGGAGGGGGCCTCTCCGACCGCCCGTCTAGCCCAAGATAGGGCCAAAGTGGAGTATTACACGTCATGAACTGCTCATCCACCCAGGCTCTATCCTTAAGCATCACGGGTCGCCACCCACGGCCAACAGGTGGCCCCATTGGGGGAGTCTTACCCGTCTGCAGAGGTGCAGTCGGTGCATTCTAACGCCCCAGCCGACAGGGCGGGATTATTTTTTCATATCTTATCTATTTTTCAAAATCAGTTTTATGAATAAGTAACAAATTGTCAAGATGGCTGAATTAAATCAATATAGTGAATCACCCTTAGCCTTAAAAAGTTGGACCACTGATATTGGCAGAATATTTGGTTTAAATTATATATATATATATATATATATATATATATATATATATATATTCACACGAGGGTCATTCAAAAAGTCTTAGCCAAATACTTCATGACTGCATGAACCTTTGTTTTGTCAATTTTTAAATTTATTGTACACCTCTAACCTTTGTATGAGCCTCACCTGCACAGAAACCTGAATTAATTTTTCTAGTTTTATAAGAAGTATCTATTTGTGGGCGAGGCTTAAAACTTATTCAATGACCCCCGTAAAGATCTTGAGGTTTCACTGACTACTGTGACAACCATGCCTCATCGATCACTTTTCACCATCTATAAGGGTAGATATGTCACGATAAAATAAAATGAGATTTTCTCAGCTTTTTACAAAAATAGACGATGATGTCATCATCAAATTAAACCCACACAAAAATCAGTTGGATTTACATGAAAAACGTGTAAGTGATAGGATAGACTGATGAATGAAAAACATGAAAAGAAAAAAAAAAGAAATCTCAAAAATTAATGATACTTTAAATCAGGGGTTTCCAACCTTTTTCAGCCCACTTTGAAACCAGAATTTTTTTGTGGCCCATGAAATTATTATAATAGAAAAATATTTCCATTTTACATAAGATATTTATTCAATCAAGATACAACTATATTGACGCACACACTTTATCTCAAGTATCTAAACTACATGTACTTTTCAGTTCCAATTTAGCGACTATTTATTATTAATATTTAATTTTGCAATTTTCCTATATATATGTGTGGGCAAAAAACAACAAAGCTTTCACAAACTACCGTGAATTAGTTAACATCTTACTTTCTAAAAAATATAAATTTCCCACATATATGATTGGATTTTGTATATAAATAGTATGCTCTGAAATCATATAGAATTATAATATTTCCTTGACCCACCTGAAATTTGCTGTGGCCCATTTTGGCCATAGGTTGGGAACCACTGTTTTAAATAATGAAAGAGAATAGATACACACATACAAAAATCAGGTGGAGGGGGCAGTAAATACATACATAATAAAAGTAAAGCTGGCAGAGTAGCCTATTATCAATATCAGCAAGGGAGTCTATCTCCTTTGCGCTAACGCTAAACCAGGGAGATTTTTTTTGCTGAGGTGGAGCACCACACTTACCGTCAGCTTCCCACTTTATTGCACAGTTCAGATTAATCCAATCTGTGCTACTCATACACTGAGTTGATGGGGACTGGTATCGAACCTAGAACCTTGTGATTGCTAGGCGCCTGCTATACCGACTGAGCTAAACAGGTTCCTTCCAAATACATACATAACCTTACACAAATCATGTGTTCGGTGGATTTTACGGCATGTCAACACTTTTGGGTTATTTTATGCCAAAGACATTGTTTTATTTATTCTTGATGGGAATTGAAATTTTTTTTAAACACATTTTGTAACTATTTTTTTCTAGTTAATTCATAGATGGGACCCAAACAGGCACTACCACTCCGGGTCAGGGTGGGCCTGGGGTAATGGTGATAAAGGGGTACTCCTTACTCCCCAGATCTCTAGAACTGGAATTTTACCATTAGAGGCAATTTAATGTCATACCCAGTGGTAGATACACATATAATCCTACACAAATCATGCAAAGGGGGTGGTAGATACATACATATCCCTACACAAATTGTGCGGAGGGGACTTGGTAAAAACATAACCCTACACAAATTGTGCGAAGAGGGCTTAGTAACATAACCCTACACAAATAACTAAGTTGCACTGATTGGATTTATTGTTGATCTATAATCACAATCAACCTGATACCTAGGAGTTTCATAGCAACAATTATCTAACCTCTGTTTAACATTAGTTGAAAGTGATTGGTTGCCTAGCAACAAGTGGAGGATTACCCTATGTAAACCTATCACTGATATTATTTGCCACGTTACATACATAAGTTTCTAGCTACTAAAGAAAAAAAAGAAAAGATTTAAAAAAATATCACATTATATATAAAGTGAGCAACATAAATTTAAATTAAAAATTTTTTTTTAAAAGTAAACATTTTAAGTACGGGTTTGATTTGGTTTGTTTGTTTTGTGGTGTATCAACTCTTTTAGCTTAGTCAGTAGAGTGTCCAGCTGGGAACCTCAAGGTTCCTGGTTTGATTCCGGCCCTCACCAACTCAGTGTATGAGTAGCACATGAATATGTGTGGTAAAGTGAGGAGCTGATGGTAGGAGTGGCATTCTGCCTCAGAAACCCAAACAATCTCCTTGGTCTAGCGCTAGTGAAAAGGAGATAGACTCCTTCACTGTCTGGCTGATACTGACTTTAGGCCACCCTGACGACTTTACTTACTTTTAATGCTAAAAAAATTTAATGCTTGATAAAAAAGTTTCTATGTTTCAAGTTCTTAGTATCTTCAAATTGGTATAAATTATTTCCATTAACTTGGTTTGGTTTAGTTTGTTTAATGGTATAATAACCCTGTGGGTTATTTAATGCCAAAAACTTTTAGAGTGTGAGATAAAAGTTGGTACTCAAATTTCCTTTACTGGTGTAATTTTTGTAGATGTATTTTATAGGATTCATAATTTGATATATTTTAAGTACAGTAAATAAAAAAGTTTGCAGAGTAGCCTAATGTTGTATCAGCTAGACAGTGAGGGAGTCTACTTCCTTTTCGCTATCACTAAATCAGAGAGATTGTGTGGTAAAGTGTAGAGCCGGTGATAGGTGCAGTGCTCCACCTCAGACAGAAAAAAACAATCTCCCTGGTCTAGCGCTAGTGAAAAGGGGATGTGTCACTGCACCAGAGATTGCCATTCAAAAATTGGTCTGTTCAGCCACTCACACAGTTGCAGATAAAAAAAGTGGACACTACGCCATTGTCTTTAGTAGACAGAAGGATACCAACTAATTTATTTACTGAGTCCAAATCAACTACAGGAATCTCCGCTTAAGAAATTGACCTTGTGTCACATCCTGCTCGTGTGGAGGGGTTGGTAAATATATATATATATATATAATATATATAATATATATATATATAGGGATGTGCAGAGATTGGTTAGAACGCTTGTCTCTAAAGGTTAGAACTCTCCTGTTTTTTTTTACAATAGGTGAAAAAAGATATGGAGGCCCAATGTTATTTAGAGTGACATAATTCTATTTCGTATGTTTCAAATACCCAGATTTGAACTTCGGTTAAACATTGCTGAATAATGAATTTTAAAAGTATTGCGTCAATTATGATTAAAAAGTAAAGATTAATTTTTAGTTTAAGAAAAAAGCGCTAAGTGTTTAAAAAAACCAAAAAAAACAAACACGTAAAATCATTTTTTTTGTTTTCATTTTTTTTTTTTACTTTAAAACGGAAAATGTTTAAATCATGAACAAAATTTATTTGTTAAGCACAACAATTTAAAAAAAGAATCAGCAAAATTAAAATAATAATCCGAATTTAATGAAATGATCGGTATATCAAGAATTAAGATCTTATATTTGAAATAAATCTTTACTTTAAATTTTAATTTAAAGTAAAGATAAAGTAGTAGGTATTTTGTTTTTTTTTTTTGTAAAAACAAACACGAAGAAATGTTTAAGTTTTTTTTTTTTTGAGGAAAATTAATTTTACATTTCTTGAATGAAAATTTAATGACGAAACATATTTTTAAAAAAATCGCTGTTTATAAACTTTATGCATAAAGTTATATTTTGCCGAAAAAACAGAAGCCACAATTTTTTTAATAATACTGTTAATTAATAAAAATTATGGTTTTAGCACCGGAAAAAAATTCCAGACTGACCAATTACAGAATAAACGATATTAGGAAACTTAAAAAATTTCAATAGCGAATAATTTCATAAACAAAAAGAATTCATTTGTCAATAATTTCTGTTAACGCGAATGAAAATTTACATGAAAACAGCCAAAATTTAACAAGACTTTAAGTGTTATTTGTTTGTGGTTGTTTGTTTGTTTGTTTTTTTGTTTATTTATTATAACTACAAAAATGTTTAATAGTTAGTGTTAAAGTGTTATTTGTTTGTGGTTGTTTTGTTTGTTTTTTGTTTTTTTGCTTTTTTGTTTTTTTTAAATATAACAACAAAAATGTTTACTAGTTAGTGTCAGTATAACAATAAAAATATTCGTGTAAAATATATTTTTAAGAACATTCAGTTTAATTTCAGTGTTCAATAATTTAATTTTTTTATTTTAATTAGATTAGGTATTAATTTCCAGTTTACTATTTTTGAAAGGAATGTAAAAAATAAATAAATAAATAAAAGAACAATGTACTTTTTGAAATAAAGTCTTCCTTTATGAATGAATTATAATAGCTTGTGAGATGCGTTGAATTCGTTCACAAACTTGTGAGATGCGTTGAATTCGTTCAAAAATCACGTGGTCAGAGAGCAAGATAAATGGCTCTTTTAGGCTTCCATAATTTAAATTGACGATTTTAAAAAAATCGTTTTAATTCTTTTAAAATATGTTGCCAGGTTATGCATGGTTTTTAACTTAGATTTTTTCAAAGATAAAATTCTGGGCTATCTTTTGGTTAAAATTGATAGTTAGTCCATAATAATCTTGCACATATATAATGGACCTTGAAATTTTTAAGGTAGTGAAAAACTCAGTTTAACTTAGATAGAATAATTTTTTTTTTGCATCAATTTAAAGAAAACTACATTTTTTAATACTATGAAAAAAACAAACTTGCTACATTATTTATTTTTTGAGTTTTAAGAAAATGAATTTTAAATTTTAAAATCACTTTTTTAGGTTATTGAATTTATATTTTTTTTTTTTTATTTTTCTATATATTCTTCAGGATATGATCTTTCAAGAAATGTAAAAATTAGGGACCGGGATTTTTTTTTTTCTTCAAATGGTCAAAGGTCAAAACCCCCCCTACATTCTGAATTTATAAAAAAAGTATTTTTTCAAGTTTCTTCCATAAAATAAACTAATCCTTATAAAATTAAGTCGTGGGAAAATAATTTGGTGAAAATTTCATTAAAATCGGACAATTCCCTGATTTTTGGTAATTGTTTTAAAATTAAGAAATTAAAAAAAAAAAAAAAAATTACCTCCCTTTGCACTTCCTTGCACATGGCTATATATATATATATAGTAAATGAAGAAAAACTCTAAACTTGCTTCATTACAATAATTTATTTCAACCGTATTAATACGGCATCTTCAGGTAATCACAAGAACATGACTCTTACCTAGGTAAGAGTCATGTTCTTGTGATTACCTGAAGATGCCGTATTAATACGGTTGAAATAAATTATTGTAATGAAGCAAGTTTAGAGTTTTTCTTCATTTACTAAATATCTTGCTCTGTCCTTCTACTCACTGGTATTAGGTACATTGAGCTCTCCTTATGGTCTACCTGCATCAGCTTGGTTAAACCACACATGGAAAGACCCTAACTACGAAAAAAACTATATATATATATATATATATATATATATATATATAGGAATATTTCCTGCTTTTGGAAAGAGACATGCATTCTGACCAATGGAGTTGGCTAATATCTATGATGTTTGACTTTCTTTCTTTAATGGCATATCAACCTTCATAGGTTATTTAATGCCAAGGCCATCCGTGTAGAAGAACAGTAGTGGTACTATTTAACCCATAGCTGGAAGGATGAGATTCATACCTTTCCCAGGAGTATTAGTCCAAAAGTGAATGTAATAGTATAACTGGAGTTCAAACTCGCTTACTATGATGATGTAGTACAGCATGTTAGCCACAACACAATGGTGTTGGAATATTTCTTATATATAAGGTGTGCTGTGGATCACAACTTAAACTTATAGACTCTTTGAGGCAGTGTGGACTGAATCAGCCAATCAATACGCTCAAATATGTGGTCAGTTAACTATTTAAAGGCCTTGGTGGACAGGTGTTCAGTTGCTCGTGCTTAACACTGACAAACACAAAGATCATAGGATTCTAGATACACAGACCAACGAACATGCATTATATATATTTACCAACCCCTTTGCACGAGCAGGATGCGACACAAGGTCAATTTCTTAAGTGGAGTTTAACAGATTTGAATTCAGAGTTTTCCTTCTCTTAGACTGGTTACCTAGCCATGGTTAAAGAGCTCAGTCTGCCCTGCTATTTACCCATAGCTGGGGGGAGAATTGCATTCATACCTTTCCCAAGGGTATTAGTGCCATGTGAAATGTAAACAGCTTCGACAAGGAATTGAACTCGGGTCAGTGAATCCATTTCCTACGACTCTAACCATTTGACCATGCGTCTCTGTCAGACATGCAGATATGCATTATAGGATTCTACTCAGCACAGATCAAACTTAATGCCAAAAGGGATCTCCACTTTAAAGTGCTCTCATCTGCAGACTAAAAATGGCCACACGAATCTTAACAGACTCCCCCTAAAATGTTTGATCATTTTTCACATAATTAATTACCAATCAACTATGTGGCATGCATTTAAACAAAGAATTTGTAGATAGAGGAATTGTTGGAATATTTCTGTATATATATATTTACCAACCCCTCCGCACGAGCAGGATGTGACACAAGGTCAATTTCTTAAGCGGAGTTTAACAGGTTTGAATTCAGAGTTTTCCTTCTCCTAGACCGGTTGCCTAACCAAGGTTAAAGAGCCCAGTCTGCCCTACTATTTACCCATAGCTGGAGGGAGAGTAGAATTCATACCTTTCCCAAGGGTATTAGCGCTAAGTGAAATGCAATTACCACGTCCAGGATTTGGGCGACAAGTCCATTTCCCATGACTTTAACCATTACACCACGCGCTTCCTAAATATTTCTGTATATAAGGTATGCTCCAATTCCCCACCTGGATTTACAGACTAGCCAAGGTCACGTGGTTTATTCCTCTGGCCAATCAACAACCATACTGCGTGGCTGATTCACTACTTAAACACTGATACTTGCCACAGTTCACTTGCAATCATTGAGGAGGAACTTACAACCATTGAAGAAGGAACTGAGGACTCTTTACCAGAAGAACCAAAGGATTCATTATCAGGACTACTAAGGAACCAATTCCACTGAACAAGCGCTCTTGCTTAAGACCTACAGGATGGCCCATAAGATTGTAACAGGAATTATATACTAATTATTACCACGACCAGAAAATTCGGCAAACACCATGTGCAACATGCAGAACACTGGACAGCTGTATCGACCTTATTAGATCTCCTTAGCAGTGATATCCGCCAACTAAGATCGAACCAGTAATCATATAATGCAGTCGAAACTCTATCCCTGAGCCACCAGCCGATGCCACACACAGGTACCGCCAAATCATCTAGTCATGATAATCGTACAGCCACCTAACCTTAATTTGTCTTGTAAGCCCATCACAGAGCATTACACAAGACAAGGTCTCTTCTAGGGCCATGTCTTCCCAAGTCAGTGGTCTGTACCCTAATATGGTCGAAACAGCTGACCAGTGTTCTGCATATCACACACAGTGTTTGCTGAATTTTCTGGTTGTGGTAATTTGATTTAATCTAAACATAAGAGATTATAAAAGAAAAGTCCTGTTCAACTTACAGGAGCACTGTTGCCATTTTCTTCATCTTCACCTTCCGTATCACTCTGGGTAACAACTTGGGTCATGTCAAAATCCATCTTTTCATCTGGTTCTGTAAAAGACGAGGAGAGGTTGAAAAAACAAAAAAAAAAAAAACAACAAAAAACAAACAAACCTGAAATAAAAAACATTATCAATATTTTTCATGAAACGAGTGCTGCTTCCAGGATTTGTTCAAAACAGCACACAATATCCTTGTGTAGTTCCCATCTACCTTTTTCTCCAAGTGTCTCGTTAAAGTCCAATTGGTGCAAAGAAACTTTTTGTTTCAATAATAATAATGACTAGCGGGACCTGTGGATATACCGCATGGATTACCATGACTCTCTCTTGCCACCCGTCCCTATTGGTCATCGTTCCTGACAGGTCTTCCACACAGCATCAGGAATCTGCACAGAGCTGATCAATATGTTTTTGCTGGTCAGCCTACACTGATGTGTCCATGTGTAGGTGCCCACAGAAGAATGCCATGTATATGTGTTGGTCTTTGCTTCTTCGACAGTGTCCAGCTTGTTCATTTTATTTAGATGATTTATGTGATAGGAGGTAAGTGGCTGTACAGCTGCTTTTTTGTGGGTGCTGTTTTCCAAGATTTGTTCAGGACAGCATGCAGTATCCTTGTGTAGTTCCCCATCTACCTTTTTCTCCAAAGATTTCATTAGAGAAGTGGTGCAGCCATACAGTAGCACTGACACGGCTTGGAAGAATTCTCACTTTATTTTATCAGAGAGATCAGATTTTTATCTGATCTCTTTGATAAGATAAAGTGAGATTAGATCCACAACAAAAGATTAAGACAGATATCAAGGCTGGAGCCATATCTATATTACCTTTGCTCAACATGTGGCCTGGTTTTTTCAACATATCGCCTTTTCTAGTTAAATTGATCTTCGACAGCTACAACACGAGTATTGAATCTTAATTTAAAAGTGTTTTTAAAAAAATGTTCTTCAGGATTTGATCATTCTAAAAATGTAAAAATTAGGGTCTAGAAAATTTTTCCTTCAAATGAGTAATTCTGAATTGATAAAAAAGTTGTTTTTTTTGTTGTTTTTTTTACAAACAAAATAAAGTATTCATAATAGAATCAAGTCATTAATGCATAATTTGGTGAAAATTTCATTAAAATCGGATAATTCCGTAAGGTTTGGTAATGGTTTCAAAATTAAAAAAAAAAAAAAATTACCTCCCTTTGCGATTTTTGATCATACCTAGTAAAAACATCTAGAATTCTAAATATTCAATCAATGAAAAATAAAAAAAAATTAACCTTTTCAAATCAACAGCCCTTCAACTACGTTAATCAAACGACAAAAATAAAAATAAATAAATAAATAAAATTTCGTTCATGAGAATTACCCCCCGCCCCGCGCTATTTAACTACAAATTATTCACGTGTTTTTCTATTCAAAATGGCGGATCACATGGCAAGTGACAACAACAATAACAACAAAGTATGAATGGTCGTAGTAGACAACTTAAAACAAGCATCTAAACCTTTTTAATTTAAATTGATAAGATTTTTTTTAAAATCGATATTAAGATTAAGGACACACGCCATGGTCATTGATTTTTTTAATTATCAGCAATCGATAAATAGTCTTAAAATTTGATTGATTAGTTTTTGAAATAAAGTTTTTTTTTTTAAAGTTAAGTTTAGTTTTAACTACCGCAAGAAATTTTTTTAAAAATGCCATAAAAAAAATCTTAATACTTAAAAGCATATATTTTTAAAATGATCACTGAATCATTTTTAATTATATATGTTATTCTTGTTTTCTTTTTCACTAAAAATATTATTTGTTCGTAGACAAAGAGAAATAAAAAAAAATAATTAAAAAATGAGACTAAATTTATTAGTCATACAAAATCACCTCCTAATAATTGTTACTAGTGTCTTATTCATTGAGAAAAACATGAATTAAAAATGCATTTTTTCACCCTTTTTTTTTTTTCTTCAAAGTCTTTCACTGAAAGAAAACAATTTTCCCGGCTTGTCTTCAGTATGGTTTACGATGACAGTCACGTGACTCGTGAAACTTTCTCTTTTCTTTTTGAGTAGTACAAGAGAGTGTCAACTTCTATTATTTATAGTTACAAATCTTTTAATAAAAAAAGAATAACTAACAAAATATATATTAATATAATATATATATTGACATTTTTATGCAAGTTAAAACTACACCGGTCTTCTCAACGGAGCAAATGGCGTTAAGAAATCATCACAAACACATTAAAAATAAATAGATAAATAAATTTTCGATATCGATGTAGTTTATCTACTGATATCTTTAGGGGTAATTTAGATTTTTTCCAGAATAGTTCACCCATAACCCCCTTTTTTAATGGATTAAAAAAATGTATTTAATCCTAACCTACGGAAACATGATGTAGAACTTTGATAACTTTTTTTTAAGTCTAAATAAATTTTAGTAGAAAAATAATTCGAGTACAGGGTGGTCCGAAAGTCTTGTCACCCTTACGTAGTGCTTTAATTTCCGTTATTTTTGTTTTAATAATATAAAGTTATGTAATTATTTTACATTAAAAAAAAATCTTTAATTTGATAATTTTCTAAAATTTCGGGTTGTACTATGTAATTATTTTACCTCTCAAAAATGTAGGGTTGACATGACTTCCAATAAAAGCAAAACCACCTTATTTTAAAAAATGAAAATTACAATATTATATAAAAGACCAGAATTACGTAAAAAATATATCTGAAAATTCTAGTTATCTAAAATTCATAATACGGCAGTGTTGTTAGGGAATACAACTACCATCTTTTCAACGGAACAAGTAATGGTGATAGTTACGTGACATTTATATGCATTGCACATAAGAGAAAATGAATTAAAGATTATTCCTTTTATTTCAATATACTTTAATATTGTCTTATTTAAAACAGATTTGTCATCTGTCATTTACATTTTCTAAGAAATTAAAAATAAAAGACTTTCATTATGAGGCGATGTAAATAAAACAACCATTTAGGCTAATGTTGTGGTAGGCTGTGAATTCAGGAGTAATTTTTTTTTATCATAGTCTACCGGACAGGAGTTAGTGGGATATAAATTGAAGTCCAATGCATACATTTTAATTTTTGAACTGGGGTTAATTATTAATCATTAATACTTTTAATAAAAATGAAACTCTAAAGAAAACATAACTTAGTACCGTGTTAATTAATTAATTTATAAGTTTGTAAAAAATTTAAATGACAGCATTTTTATTAATGCTATCGTTTAATTTAAAAAAAAACAACTTATAAATGCCATTAATTGATGTTGTATATATTTAAAGTTGTTGCGTAGTCATTCAGTTATACACTTTTTTCTACTCAGAATTGCAAAAGTGCAATGTTCTAAGTTTGTTTTTTGGGTTTTTTTTTTTTTTAAATTGTTACTCTGAAATAATAATATTGTTAAATACTCGGCAAAATTACCACCGAATAGTAATTTTCAGTTTATTTCTGTATAGGACGCTGAGGTGAATAAAAGAAAAAAGTATATAACTGAATGACTACTCAACAACTTTAAATCTATACATCAATCAATGGTGTCCAATAAAAAAACAACAACTTATAGATGAAATAACGTATTAAGTTATGTTTTCTTTAGATTTTTCTTAAAAGTATTAATCCCAGTTGAGAAATTAAAAATATATACACTGGACATAATTTCATATTCCACTAACAACTGTCCAGTAATTTATGCTCCTGAATTCACAGTCTACCTTTTTAACATCGGTGTTATACGAATAAATAAAGAGAAAGTATGTTTTTTTGGCTCCGGTTTAAAAACCCTTTCCTTCTCCCATGTTGTTTGCAGTAGAAAAAAAACTTATTCTGTATGTGTATACTTAAAATTGCCATTAGGGGTGGGCATTGTTTACCTTTGATTTTAAAGTTTAAAAAAAGTTGAAACCAACTTGAATGTTTTATACAATTATTAAAATTACATCAGTGTTATTCGTGGCATGTTCTACGGATGTAACTTGTTTTATCGACAAATTAAAACTATTTCGTAAGAGCCATTTTTAGATTACAACAATTACAGCCTACACACAGACAGATGTTATTTTTAAATAAAATTTAACAACAAAAACAAACAAAAAATAATATCTTTTCATCTTTTTAACTAATCATCATAATGTGCTCAACAACGAATCGCTTTGTTGTTTATTAAGTTGTAACAACCACGTGGGATAAACACAACACTTCCTTTTTATGCAAAAAATATAAAAAAGGACAAAACAAAACATTAACTTTGTTCACAATAAAATTACTTGCATGTTAATTAAGAATATAATAAAAGTGTGAGAATATTTTGTTATTAGAGAAAAAAAATGAACATGGCCCATTAAGATGTCAATAAACAAAAATCTCTCCAATTCAATATTTATGCCGACTATAACATTTTTTTTAAACAGCACTTTTTTTTTCACAAATAAAAAACAGGAAAAGTTTCATTTCTAAAAAAATAAAAGATATTTTATTCATTTTTTCTAATTAAATATTAAGTTGGTGTGCAAAATAAAATAAGTCATATCATTTTTTTCTTTAAATCAAGAACAAAATCAACTGTCAGTTTTTATTAAGAACGAATTACGACAAAGGGATCACGTGACCGTTGTCTCCCATGTTTAATATAGGAAATCTTTTTTTCTTTCTGTTAGTAATGACTGCCGTAAAAGGCCCAGGGATTTTTTTCATATATAGTTATGTGATTTTCTATAATTAATTTTAAAAAAGTTGTAAATTAAAATATCTATTAATTTATTAAAAAAAGAAAGAAGTATAACCAAATAAAAAAGTTAAATTATAAAATTAACAAAAGTTTGACCACAATAATAATAATACTAACTACTTGATCCTAATTTAAATTGAAAAAGTTAATTTTACATTAAATTAATTAGAACTTTAATAAATAACATGGGAAGGCAATAGTTTCTCTTGTTAAACAATAAAACATTGAGAAAAAGTAGTAATTTTGTTTGTTATTGTTTTTAGAGTAAAAAAAAAAGAAGAAAATATAGAATCAATTTAAAACCCACAATTCTGTTTAAAATCGGTTATGCATAAAACAATACAAAGTTTTGCATGTGAAAAGATTTTTTAAAAATCAAGCAAAATTTTCATCAGAGAAATAAATAAATCAATCAACAATGACTTACCCATTACTTTCTTTCGTATAACACACTTGTCACTGACATTAACCGCGCTTTTAATCGGTGTAACTAAAATCAAAGTCCCAAGTTAAAAAAACATCCGGGAATGCAATAAAAATTCGACAAATAAATGCTATTAGTAAATTTAAAAATAAAATTCTTTATAACTCCAGTTAATATATATTTTTATTTATCAGTTTCTTTAAATATTATATTTTTGTCGAAATGATTATTTCTTCTTGAATTGTGATCATTCGTAAAAGTTTTTAAGCACAACATAGTTTTTACTAAAAATCATGTTATGCTTAAAATAATATTGACATTCCAAATTTTAGAATTAATGTTTCAATGTTTATGTAAAGAATATTAAACATTAAATTCAGCCAATCAGTCAGTTTTGACAAAAATCCTATCTTAACTTTTGAGAGAAGTTTTAGAATGTTTAGTTGAGACTATTTTCAAAGATTGGTCAGTTTTGACCGGTCACCGTTTATTGTGACGTCAATATGTCCAAATTATATGGGAGTGAGAACATGTAAATATATAGGGAGTTTAAAATAATCAAATATTACTGAATCTTCTACGGAATTTGTAATGATGTAAAACATGTTGAAGAGATTTCGGTGCATATCGCATAATGCGTCCCGGTCTCCTGTCCTAAAAAACACTAAGCGGTGCCTTCTGAAAATCCGACCCGTGCTACTTATGAAGTGCTACTGTTTGAAGACGTTTTTTCAAATACGGAAAAAAAATTTTTAATGAAAAATGACATAACATTTTTTTTAATTAAAATAAAAAAAAAATATTCAAATATTCTGATTTTTTTATTGTGTTTATTTAAATGTCTTGATTGTTTTGTGATATTTGTTTTGAATTAAAATAAAAAAGAAAGAATATCTAAATGTTTTGATGTTTTATTTGTAATGTATGATTGTTTTTATTTTCAAAACTCGGTCGTATTTATTTAAAAAATCGTGAAAGTTGTTTTGAATCAAAATAAATGAAAATACTGAAAAAAAAAAAAAATTTAGAGGAGGTATTTACATCTACTTTTAACGCCTTCAAGCCACTAAAAGTTATTTCTCGATAAAAACACCTTCAAACCGCTAAAAAGATATTTTAAATTGATGTGTGTGTGTAAAATAATTACTTTTACTAGTCGAGAAAAGACATGGGGGGGGGGGTAAAATATCGCTTTCATAGAGCATTAACTTTTCGGGAAAAAACGCCTTTAAACAGCTAGGGAGTTCATAAATAGGACGGGTTGTATTTTCAGCAGGCACCGCTTAGCGTTTTTTAGGGTAGGAGGCCAGGACGCATTTTATACGATATGCACCGAGATTTCATTCTAAAAAAAAAATAATGAAAGAAATTCAAGAACCCCCCCCCTCCGCCTCCGTTAAAAAAAAAAAAACGAAAACAAAAACACATTTATCTCTACTACGGTCCTGCCGGGAGAAGGGGTGCAGGCCTGTTTGGGGACGCCGGAATAGTGGGTTTAATTTATATATATTACTAGCAGACTATAGTGACTGAGTTTGATTTTCACTGTGCGCCCATACTTTTCACCTTATGGCTATGCCATATCTAAGCTATTCTTTCTCTCTCTCTCTCTCTCTCTCTCTCTCTCTCTCTCTATCTATCTATCTATCTATCTATCTATGGTTAAAATAAGCAATTTCAAATCTTTACAACGCGTGTTCGATTCTTAATAAATAGAAGGCAATTAGAGTTTTGTTAGGTAACTTTTATTTTAAGAACTACATCTGCAACCACCCGTTCGTTAAGTTATTGGAATAAAAATTGGTAAATAAACTGATGACAAATGATCTTGAAGTAGTAAACTCGTTTTTAAGCAGACGGATTTTTCGTATAAAAATAAACTAACTTTCAAACTTTGTGTTGTTCGTTTTCTCTTTTAACACTAATTCAACGTTTTAACACTTCTGATAAAAACTCAATAAACTTTAAATTATATTAACAATTTTGAGACTATCCAGTTAATTTATTTAATAATATTTATTTAAAAGATTTTATATTTTTAAATTAGAGTACTGGAAGAAAAGTCTCGTTGTCCCGAGAAAAAGAGACGAGATTATCCGGCTAAGCAGAAACAGCAGCAGCGAAGCTGGCGGGAAACTGAAAAAAAGGAAAACAAAGTTTAACGCATTTGAAGTTGTGTTTTTTTGGTGACAAGTTTTTCATTCAGAAAAAAGGCGGACTTTTTTCCTTGCTTTTTTTTCTTCTAATCATGGAGATAGCACGTACCAAACTGAGAAAATCCTCGTTGAATACGAGCAAAAAATATCTGGAAAATAAACCAAAACTTTCTTTTTACGAATTACCGCCGACAGAGTCGATTTCACTTCAAGAGTTCGAGGAATTTGCAGTGGAAAGATTAAAAGGTAAAAAAAAAAAATGAAATATTGATAATTATTTAAAATTTATCTATGTTTTTTATTTTATAGGAAGTTTTGCTTTTTTGTGTTTTTTGTTAAGAGTTAGTACATTTTGTTTGTATGAAAAGTAATATTTTGGGTAGCCCCAAAATATTACTTTTCATTACTTGCAAATCGGTCGGAAAATTAAAACTTATTACAGGGTGGACCCAGAAAAAAACAGAACCCAAATTATTTATTTTCCCATTAAACTAACCCTAACCCCCCTACCCCCCCTAGTTAAAATTAAAAAATTTGTGGGTTCTGTTATTTCTGGGCCACCCTAATTTTCCGACCGATTTGCAAGTTTAGCCTTTTTTTCTTCGTGTTATAATAGAGACGTTTACTTTAAAAAATATTTTCGTGGTCCCTAAAAATGGTCGTTTATTTGTACATGTAAAAGTTTTGATTTTCAGATGAATGTTAATAACTATGTAGTTTTAAGATCATTAAAACAGTTTTAGTAGTATACTTATTGTAACGTAGTAAAACATACTTAAACTAACTTTACTAAACAAGCAGGCAAAAATGGCAGACGAATTTTACTTATGATGTATCTATTGGCACATAAACCAATTTGTACTGTGTAATTATTTACTAAACCTTGCTTAGTTGTGGTACAAGGCCGGACGTAAAGAGCACCCAGTGAGACTCACTCATTTGTAATTGTATGCTAGCCTAGCTTGCCGGTTTAGCTCAGTCGGTAGAGCACTCCCCCAGGAATCACAAGGTTCCTGGTTCGATACTGATCCCCGCCAACTCGGCGCATGAGTAGCACAGATTGAATAATCTGAACTGTGGTAAAGTGGGGTCTCACCTCGGCAAAAGACAATACCTCTGATCTAGTGCTTGCGAAAAGGAGATAGACTCCTTCACTGTCCGACTGATACAGACAATAGACCACTCCGTCAACTGACTTGACTACTAACCACAGACAAATGGTAGAAAATTTTTACTTATGTTATATTGTCACATAAACCAAATAATGTGTAAATTATTTACGAAGCCTTGCTTAGCTGTGACACAAGGCCAGGTGTATCGGGACACTCAGTGAGTCAAACTCATTATTAATTGTTTACTAGTTTCACTTGCTAATCATTACACCAAGCGAGTAACACTAACTTTTATAATATGTAGTTATTTACTGAGCATTTTTAGTTGTAGGACAATGTCACATATATAGGGCACCCAGTGAGACTCGAACTCACTAGTAATTGTTTACAAGTCTAGCCTACTAATCATTACACAACGAAAAGGTGTACTTGTGTAATTATTTTCTAAGCCTAGCTTAGTGACACAAGGCTGAACATGGGGCACTCAGTGAGACTCGAAGTCCTTAGTAATTGTTAGCTATTCTAGCTTGTTAACCATTACACCACACTTCATTTCATTACACCACACGAGGCGCCCTAACTTGTACAATGTTCAATTTTTTATTTTATTTATTTTTTACAGGAATGCTCACTTCAAATTAGCAACAGGAGCAACCACGTAAACTCTGATTTGTTGTTTTATATATTTGAAAAAAAAAAAACTTTTCCGGGAAAATAAACTTCTTTTTCATCGTAATAATTCTTAAATGACTTTTGATTTTTCACAATTCATTATTTAAAAAAAGTTTTCAAATTTTATTATTAAAAAAAAGAAAAGAAAGGTTAATTCTTTGTTAAAAAAAATATTAATTGAAACATTTATTGAAAAATGCCCCCCAAAAATGTATTGTAAAAGAAAATTATTTAAATTTAAGAATTCAGATGAAAAACAAGTTTATTTTTCCGAAAAAATAAAAAACAGATCAAAAGCGAGTACGAGGCTGGCTCCTGTTGTTAATTTGAAGGAAGCATTCCTTTAAAAATAACTGATAAATCCGGGAGTTCCTATCTTTAAAATTACCAGATTTATTTATTTATTTATTACAATGAAAAATTATTTATTTATTAGGATGTAGTCTAGTTATAAAAAAAATGGATAAACAGCGTGATGAACTGCGAAGCCTACTTATCCTTTGAAAGCGTATCCTCCGATCACATAATAGTCACAGCCAAACTACGACTTAGTCTATGGAGAAACAAAAGGGCAAGCCAGTAAATCTGTATGATATGACTGGTCTTCACTTACTAACAGTGATATATGTGATTGCTACTCGGTAACAGTAAGAAATAAGTTCGATATCCTCCAGGAGACAACAAGGTACTCTCCAAATGAAGAATACAAAAACTTTGTCAGTGCCCACCTAGAGGCAGCAGCAGAATGCATACCGACCAAACAAAGAGCAAAACACACTGTCCCCTGGGAGATAGATACAGTCAGAATAAAAAGAAATGATATTAAAAAAGGATCCCAATGCAGTAAAGCAAACCCAATTAACACCAATATAGAAAATCTTAAGAAAGCCCATACAGAACTGAAACATACAAAAAAGGGTAATCCTTAACTTTTTCCTCGTAAATTCCTACCATAAAATAAACTGAACCCTCATTTTATGTCCATGTTTTTGCAATAAATGCTTTATTTTTCTTGTACCCATTATTTTACAATACTAAATATATTTTCTTTATTCTTTAACAAATAAAGAAAATATATTTAGTATTGTAAAATAACGGGTGCAAGAAAAATAAAACATTTGTTGCAAAAACACGGACATAAAATGAGGGTTCAGTTTATTTTATGGTAGGAATTTATGAGGAAAAAGTTAAGGATTACCCAAAAAAGAACAGATACAATGCATCCAAAAACAAACAAATAGATAAAATCAGACAGTTGTGATTAGCATGGGAAACCTTAAATGAAATTAGTGGTAGGAAAAGTAGTTCTAGATCAAAGTTGAAGGTAGCCAGCCAAAAAGATAGACTCCAGAAATGGAAAGAACACTTCCAGAAACTTTTAGGAACTCTGCCTAAAATCAAAGAAAATAATACCCCAAAAAATAATGAATAACCAACTAAACATTATACTAGGAGACTTTATGATGGGGAACTCAATGAAGTACTAAGAAAACTAAAAATAGAAAGGCTGCGGGTCTCGATGAAATACCCCCAGAGGTCTGAAAAATAAGGAAATTTGATGACATATTACTTAAGACTGTAATGCGGTATACAGACAAAACATGATAGAAAAATGGACGAAGGCTGCATCCTCCCATTCCATAAAAAAGGAGACCTAAGAATTGCTAAGAACTACAGAGGCATAACCCTTACTGCTATAACTGACAGTGTATCATCTGCCTATTTTCAAGTTGAAATGCATTGAATATATAAATAAATGTAATACTACATTCATTGATCATATGGAAATCTGATCTCTGATAAGATAAAGCGAAAATTCTTGCAAACTGTAGCTATATCAGTGCTACTGTATGACTGGACCACTTGCACTCTTAAAGAAACACTAGATAGAAACTACACAAGAATGCTGTATGCCATCTTGAACAAATCTTGGGAGCAGCACCTCACAAAAAAGCAGCTATTTCAATAATTACCTTAACTATACTATGTCTTCAACTCACTACAATTCACCTACTGCTATATCTTATATTAATAATAGAGATTCAGTCTCTATTTGTCTGTAACCGAAACTATGTCACTACTTACGTCACATTACCCAAAATCATCAATATATAGAATAAAGAACAACCTATGATATTGATTTAAAAAATTGTATCATTGCTTTAAATGGAAAAAAATTATTTGCAAAATTTGTCATCAAATTTTAAAATTATGTTTACTTTCAGTAACAAGGAGTTAACTAAAAAGTTTACAAATAAATAAATCCCTACAATTTTGTGTAAAATTCATGTGTAAAATATTCAAAATAGTTATTCAATGATAGAAAAATGGGCGAAGGTTGCATCCTCCCATTCCATAAAAAAGGAGACCTAAGAATTGCTAAGAACTACAGAGGCATAACCCTTATTGCTATAACTGACAGTGTATCATCTGCCTATTTTCAAGTTGAAATGCATTCAATAGATGCACACAGCATTTTATCTGAGGAGGACAGAACTAAGTTTCCATTTTAAATGGTTTGATTTTTTTTATTCCTTTAATAAATTTGATGACTTTATTTATGTTACAAAGCCCCAGACATTGAATTTTTAACGCCCACCCCTTCAGGCAATAACTTTCAAAAATCAATTTTTACACTGCCCAATGGGCATTTTTTTTTTGTTAGTTCATTTAATCTTTCCCTTTACACAACCACTAAGAAGATAGTGACTTGCCAATATTTTGAGGGACTAAAATGTAACTTTAGTAATTGGAATTTTTTTCAAAAATGAAGAGAGATTAGAAAGAATACTTTCTCATCTCTTGTTTTCATTTTGTGAATTCAACACTGTTTAGACAACACTATACCCATCAAAGAGTCCTGATAAAGGATTTATAATACACCGAAACGTTTTAGCATTGACATTTCTAGCTACAAATAAATTTATCTTTTGGAATATCATTTTGTCATCATTCTTGTTTTAGTATCGTATGCAAATGAGATAATACTATAAAAGTAGTTTGCCTTAGTAGCAAAGCAGACGGCTACTACATTTTCTTAAAAAAATGTGTTCCCAAGATAGATTCACTTCATTACAATATGGCGTCACCGATAGCACCCTTACATTCCTTAGAGGTACCAGATTTTGTAGAAACTTGTACTCTTTTTTTTATTTAAATTTTTCTTTCTTTATTTTCTTTTTTTTTCTTCTACATTTTCTAATGTACAACAAAAGTTTTCATATTTTATTTTACTTTTTTTTTATAAAAGTGTTGAAGATTGTGGAAACAGTTGGAATCCAACATGTGAGAACTCATGACGACTACGACAGAGAAATGAGAACAAACTAAAAGCAACAAAAATATGAAAGAAATGAAGGTAAGAAAATAATAATTCACCTCTCCCCCCCCCCCCAAAAAAAATCTTATTATAATGGAGATTCGGTGTCTGTCTGTAATCGAAACTATGTTACTGCCTATGTCCAATATCCTCAGGAATAACATGAATTTATCAATGAGATTTTGATTTATAGTCAAAATCATTAGTATGTAAATAAAATAAATCTTAATCTTTAACGATGTCTCTATGAAAATCTGAGTTAGATTTGCCCCCAAAACAGCCCATGTTATTACTGCATTTAAGTCACTAAGAAATAAAGGTTTACCTAATATATGGTGTGGTTAATTTGTATATTAGTTTTAACAAAACCGGGTTAATTAAATCATTACTTGGTGTTATTGATTTCTAATATTGTTTTATTGATTTTATATAGAAACCAATTAAAATATAATTAAAATAAGTTTAATCTTTTTATATGCATTCTTATTTGATTTTGTTGGTCTTTCTAATTTAATATCTTTCATTACATTAAAATTTAAATACTTGCGCCCTGCGGCGGAGTGCATATTCTTGCTAGTAAATATAACAGTAAAAAAGGTTACATTATCTTGGTAGCAATATCTCATTTACTGAAGGCGATGTCAAAATATGTGTGGACTGTTATTGAGAGGTTAGTAACCTTATAGAAATCTTCTCTCTGATAAAATAAAACTAGAAATCTTCCAAACTGTAGTTGTGTCAGTACTACTATAGAATTGCACCATTTGAAACTCTTGGAGAAAAAGCTAGATGGGAACTACACAAGGATACTGTGTACTGTTTTGAACAAATCCTGGAAGCAGCTCCCTACAAAATGGCAGTTGTATGGCTATTTACCTCCCATCTCACAAACCATCCAAATAAGAAGAGCAACATATGCTGCACACTGCTTGAGAATTAAGGACAAATTCATAAGTGACGTTCTCCTATGTCCAATCTATACATGGACATGCCAGTGTTGACCAACCTGCAAACTTACATTGACCAGCTCTGTGTGAACAATGGAATTTTGTCTAGAGCAGGTATGTCAAACAGGCCCCAACACTAACTTTTTTCATGACCGTCCCAAACAAAAATTATCAACCGTCCCGAATGGGGTTTGGACCGTCCCGAAATCAAAATATTTTTGTTTAATTCATTAGCATCATCTATACTTGTCAGTCATCAGTAGCATAATAACATGTAATAAAACATTAAGAAAAGCTGAAGCAGTGATAATTCTGGATATTTGGACAAAAAATCTATTTCCTAATGTGTTTTGAGCTAAAAAAAAAATACTTTTTTTTTTACTTTAAGTTACTCTGAGTAGGGTTAGTAGTACATAATTCAGTCCTTTTAAACTATCTCCCTCCACCATTATTCATTACATGGCTTTGAGAATAGACCTGCGGTGCCGTAACCTCATTTTGAGGTCAGCATTCGGGCAATCACTGGACGGCCATTGTTGGAATGTAATACTAACTACCGGGACGAGGGGACAGCGTTAATGTCGAGCCCTAATGTTAAACACACGGCCTGCAGGCTGCATGCAGCCTTCAGCAAGATCTGGTGCAGCCCACACTCAGGCTGTGTTCTCATACTGTATTTTTACAGTACTGCAGGCTTTTTTAAGGTTTTCCAAAAATTCTTGAGCTAAAGCGGGCATTTATTTCCATTAGGGCAATGTGTTAAGAAACTGTCTGTTATCAATGAGTTGTCTCTGGCCCCTTCCTTTGAATTACAGAAGGAGGAGGCTAACTCAGTCAATGAAAAGGAGTGAGTCTTTCCTCTTGCCATCTCCTGTTTTCAATCACACCAGGTTATAATTGAAAGTGACAGTGACACTTGTACATTTTATTATTTGAACTCGGTCAATAATTGTCTTTTTTCCTTTCTTTTTAACAAAAATGTTTTTTTAAAAAATTAATGCCTCCCAATTTTTTTCTTCTCTTTATTTCAGACTTCGGGAGATTTTGATCGAGTATCTCACTATATCCTCCGATTGGCCTACTGCAGATCGTATGTATTCATAAACAAACCTTTTATTGAATATATTTAATTTTGAATTTATTAAACCTTTAATGTTCAGTTGTAATTTAACAAAGAAATTGAAACAAAAACAAAACTTTCTTAGTATGATTTTATAATAATCACCGAGCAAGTCTTAAAGTATATATGAATTAGGGTGGTGTTAGCAACTGAGCTAACACCAATTTCTCATGTGTTAAGTTATCCCAGGACACCTAATGCAGGACATATATAAACCTTTTTGGACAGATGGTCAGATAGCCCTAGTGCCTATATGATTAAGTCTTGACAGTTTTACTCTTATGGCAAACACCCAACCCTTTTTATTTTAAAGGTGCTAGAAGGCGGTGGCCGAGGCTCAGTCACCAGTTTATTATTATACTTGCAGTTATTTCATTGATATGCAGGAAGTTCATGAAAAATATTTCTACCGGTTTATTAATAATATACATAAAGTTAATAAAAATTATTTCTACCAGTTTACCAAACCAAACAAAAATATTTACCTACAAATTATTTGCTTACAAATCCTATATTCATAAAAAAACATTTGTCATTAAATAGCCCACAAGGGTTGATATGCCATTAAACAAAATAACCACAGACCTGTTAGCTGGGGCTTTAGAATACACTGAATGCAACTCTGCATAGGGATAAGAACCCCCCTCCCCCATGGGGCCACCTGTTGGGCATGAGTGGCAAACCACGATGCTTAAGGATGGGACCCTGGTAGCTGAACATTCCATGACATGCAACATGGGATTAATGTCCCGGATATGACATTAAACTCTTTCTGATGGGGAAGTTCCAATTCTGGAGCTCTGGGAAATGTGGAGTACCCCTTTATCACCATTACTCCCAAATCCACCTTGACCCGGAGTGGTGGTACCTGTTAGCTATGAGTTAAATAGAAAAATATTAATTTTTAAAAACATTGAGTACCTATAAAGAATGAATAAAACAAAATATCTCTGGCATAAAATAACCCAACAAGAGTTGACATGCCATAAAATCCAACAAAATGACCAACTAACAAATCTACTGATCAAACTATGAAAACCACCTGCAGAAGCTCAAATTTAACCAAATAGTTTTATTCTTTATTGAAGGTTCACTGATACTATGCAGGTAGAAATTGATTATTAGACTAGATCCATTTGACAGTTACCCTATAAGATGCCCCTCTTACTTATATATTTTGTAGTGTTAAAACTTTTCTTCTTTAATAGGGATGAATTGCGACGTTGGTTCCTGCAACAAGAATTGGATCTGTTCCGTTATAGATTTTCTATTCTCAATCAAGATGAGAAGAAGAATTTTGCAGCTGAAAATGATCTTGGTTATACAAAGGTGAGAATTTGTACTTGACATTTCTCTTGTTTTTAAATTCACTTTTACTGTTTTTATTTTTAATTGGTAGATGCAGGAAAATAAATGGTTAAATACTACTTAATGGACATAAATTCCAGCATCATATGTCACCCTGCCGAAATTTTAAAAAAATACTAAAAATCAGGGAATTAACCGAATTTGATGAAATTTTCAGTGTTGATACATTAATGAATAAAAGATATAATGCACTAGTTATTTTATTTAAAAACTTTTTCAGGTCAGTTAACTTTGAACCATGTATCTTTGAGAATCTGTGTTACGCCTCAAAGATGCGTGGTTCAAAGTCAACTGACCTGAAAAAATGTAAGCGTTTTTAAATAAAATAACTGGTGCATTATATTGTTTATTCATTAATATATCAACACAGAAAATATCATTAAATTCGGTTAATTCCTTGATTTTTAGTATTTTCCTTTTTTTGGCGGGGGGACATACGATGGTGGAATTTATGTCTGTTAAGTAGGATTTAACCAAATAAATTTAAAAACAAGATTGTTAAGGGGAGGAGAGAAAGAAAAAAACTATTTAAATAAAATTTGATATGTCATTTTTGTCTTTTCTGAAATCAGATTTGAAGAGGCTAAAAAGGCTGAAATCAATTTATTCCTGATAAACTAAAATTTTCATCTAAAATAATAATATATATTCTCCCAAAACCCGGTAGAGCTTAAATTAACGTTCACTGCCAGCGTAAAGCAATGATTGTCTGTTTACAGACTGGATCTCTCTGGTGATCGTAAAATATATAAACAAATGTATGTATTTAATAGTTTAAACACCACCCCTTTACGGCAGCTGTCAAATGGTCGAGAGGTTAAAGAATCAGTCTGACGAAAAATCAGTCGGATTTCACTCCTGGTCAGAGGTAGTTGTTGTGTCTAGCCACTCTGAAGAGACGTGAAATGTTAAAAACACAGTGTCTGTGGATGATATATATATATATATGTATATGTATATATATATATATATATATATATCTACATCTACATGTAGTCCTGTTTCGGTATATTACGTCTCTTCAGTGCGGCTAGACTTTGTAAGCTACTTCAAACTGGGATTGAAACTCAGCCAATTTATCATCAGTTACAGCTTCTAACCACTGGGCTATCAGCAGACCCACAAGCAGGAAGGGAATTTTTACTGATAAATACATACATATATATATATATATTGGTAGTCCTTTATTAGTATTGGAGAATTGAAAATAAAGTGCTTGATTACGTGTGTAAGAGCTGTATTTATTTATTTATTCATTATAGTGTACAATACATTTAATGTGCTATTTTTACCATTGGTTTCCAGGCAATGGGGCATTCACTGTATTTCTTAAACAGGCACGTTATCTTGAAGGGTGGCTAACATACTGCCTGGAAACCAATGGTAACAATAGCACCTTAAATGTATTGTACACTATAATGAATAAATAAATAAATACAGCTCTTACACACATAATCAAGCACTTTATTTTCAATTCTCCAATACTAATAAAGGACTACCTATATATATATATATATATATATATATATATATATATATATATATATATTCTGAAATCTTGTTGGGCTGTGGGCCACAGCTCAGTCAAGCTCTGAACATTGTACCTCTAAAAGAAACTTTTTCAGGGAGTCTAATTCCTTGTTAGTTGCTTCTACTTTTATTTCAATACAGGCTTATGCAGCAGACCCAAAAGTGTTGCCAGAGCGAAACGCCTCTCCCACGTACTACACTACTGCTTCCAATAAGAATTAGTATATTATTGCAGAAATGAACTAAGCTTGTGGGTGATAGAGTAATGGTAAAGTCTGTGGGTAATGAATGAAAACCTTGAAAAATTGCACGTATCTTAACTGATGAGTATTTGATTTGTCTGCTCGGCATTGAATTTTATTTATTTTGTTTTGTAGATTGAAGATAATGAAAGAGATGAAATTGCAAACAAATTGAATAAATGTGGAAAAGGTGCCATGGAAACGGATTATTATAAGGTAAGATTTCAATTACTAAATTTTCGGTTATTTCCTATAAGTCTAACATAAACAAAGGGGAACCACACTTGACTGATAAATTATTCATTTATTTTCCCATTAAACTAACCCTATCTTCTTATTTCCTAGTAGATCAATAAATAAATAATTTATCAGTCAAGAGTGGTTCCCCTTTGTTTATGTTAGAATTATAGGAAATAACCAAATTTTTTTTTTTTTGTAGAAAGTTTATTCCACATAATTTCTAGAGTTTCTTTTAGCCCTTTCAAAATAAATTCAATAACAATTGAAAAAGATAAGTGACACCTAACGAAAAATATATCGAGTTGCTTCCCTTGAATGGATAAATCAGAGTTACCTCCCGTGACTGTGTATTGTAGGCTATGACACATACCAGACACGACATGTTATTTTGTTCCCCCCGACCAAGTTGAGTTTGTGAGTAACTGTTTTGTGTAGATGTGTTGCTCTGCCCTGCGTTAAATAAATTCCATTTATTACCTACATACGGGTGCGTCTTTTGATTCAGTGTTCATTTATTTGTACCAAAAAGTGTTACAAAGAAAGAGTAATCCTTTCGGAACTGCCATTTCAGTGCCCCATCCTCCACCCTTAAATACCTTGGTTTTGAATTGGGTGGTGTTTTATATATGAGGTCATTCAATAAATAAGAGAAAGGTTTTTGAAAAAAAGCAAAATAATTTTTTCCCCCCATAAATACAAACTTTGCATTGTTTATAGCAAAAATATTTCTTATGAGGCTATTCAAAATTGCAGCAAATCAAACAGTGCTTCCAGTTTGGTAACCGAGAAGTGAACACCATTTAAAATTTACAGAAGAATGTGTGATGTGTACAGAGAAGTATGTTTTAGTCTAAAACATTTTTACAAATGGGCTAAACATGTTAGCAACTACAAACTGGAGTCAAAAGGACAGTCCATGGAATTGAAATGCATTGACTCTCCAGTAAAGAAAAAGTTCCAGGTGTAGCGGTCAGTAAAGAAGATTGTGCTTAACAGACTTCTGGGACATAAAAGGACTTATCACTTGATTTCCTTGAACAAGGTGCTCCCTATTGCCAACTACTTAGACAATATTTCACCTTATTTATTGAATTTACCCTCTACAGGGACATAAAAAGACCCATCACTATTGATTTTGTTGAAAAATGTCCAACTGTCCAACAGTGATTCATATTGCCAACTCCTTTGAAAAATTGGGACCATATTACCTTAAGGCACTCCTTTTCAATTTCGTGTCATTAGGTCATTTTTTTTCATTTACACCGTCAATATCCGGTTGTTTGTTAGGGGTTAGGGGTTGTAGCCCTTGTTTCTTTCACTTTAAGGAAGCCATATTTGGGTCGGCCATTTTCATTTTACCGTAATCAATACAACTGCATGTTTTAATACGAAAATATAAAATGTGTTCTTAATAACAATTAAGTTCATTTCAAATAATGCGTGAGCACAATTAAGAACACATTTTATGATATTTTCATTTTAAAACATGCAGTTGTATTGATTCGAACAAATTCATATTTTCAGTGTAGATTTATGGTGTAATGAAAATGGCCGAATAAATCCTATGGCTTCCTCAAGGTGAAATAAACAAGGGGAGGTTACTCTCATTTATGTTGCTAATGTTCAGATTACCCAACAAATATATGAAGAAATAGATGAATTGTTCAAAGAGTATATAAAATAAACTCGTTATAGTTTAATACTTTTTGCAATAACACACACAATGACTGGTGTAGTATTGTGGCTTAGACCAGCATCTGGTTGGATAGAGCTTCTTAGATCATGGCTTGACACAGAATCAGATGAAATGGCTGAATTCGTCTTGAAAACATACATGGGAAGAAAATACCTTGGACAACAAATTATAGTAAATATAATATTATTGTCAGCAACAGATCTGAGTTAACACAGACTTGGGGTAGAGATGAGGCAATAACTTGTCTCAGCAGGGACCCTGGCTAGTCTGTATGCTTTGTCTGGTTGTTCAACTCTTGGGTGAAAGCACGTTGCTTTTATGTAGATTCAGCCTCATTATCTAGTCAGAATTGCCAAAAGCTTATTAATCATGTAAAGTTCCGCTTGACCAAAGTCAACAAATTCATTCAGTATTTAAATTCTATTTGGTTATTTACAACTGCTTTGTTTCTAATAAGAATAAAATGTTTTTTTAAATGTTAGAAAAATGACAAATTTCAGAAGTATATTTAAAAAAAAAAATTTAAAAAATTTTTTAATCTATTTATTTATTTTTATTTTTTCAGGTTTTTTTTACAGATGTTCTTGATCTTGTAAGAACACGTAAAGTCTACCTACAAAATGGTTTTGCCTACGTCAAATTTAGTGATCTTATCTCCATCATAAGCAACCATTTTCGAGAACAGATTTCCAAGGCCCTTGCTGTGAGTAGTTGAATTTACCAGTCATTTTTATTTTATCATTAAGAAAATTTTGGACATTTGCAATTGTTTACATCATAAATTTCAAAATATTTTTGCAAGAAAATGACACAGCTATTTATTTTACATGTAATTATTATTAGTAAAAAGCAGCTGTATGGCTACTTACCTCCTATCACACAAATCATCCAAGTAAAACGAACAAGACATGCTAGAGAAGTAAAGACGAACTCTTAAATTGTGTTCTGCTGTGGACACCTACAGTTGTAAACACCAATGCTGGCCGACCAGCAAAAAGTTACATTGATATGGATTTTATTTATTTATTATTAATTTTTTTAAATGAATCAAAAGTTTTATAATATTTTTGTGATCTGAAAAACAATTCGGCCTCCCTGGATGCTTTTGCAAAGATTATGAAGTTGATAAACAATACTGGTCTGTGAAATGCCAAGCTCACCTAACACTCTCCTAGTGCTACTTGCCAGATTTGACTCAAAATCCACACATTTAGGTTAACCTGATCTTGTCTGATGGTTGAATTTCTTGCAACTCGAGCAAAATTATCTTGAACTATTTAGTTATTGTACTTTGTCTTTGACACATCAATTTTTTTCTGGTTGCTTCTGTGACACTGTCGCCCAGTTTGAGCTTATAAAGCATAAATTCCCAAATTAGACTACATTGCATGTGTCAGTGAACCAACTATCGCAATACTACCAATCACAGCAACTACCTACTATTGAAGTCAGTTAGTCTACTGTTGGTTTGAATAACACAACTAGCTAAACACAACTGAAGCAGTGTCCAAGACAGTTGGTATTTATAGAAATCAAGAATGATCCATTCATGCATTTTGGTGATTCCATTCCCTTAGTTCCGACCGGCTGCTTGGTTTCTATGATATTGTGGAATTTTATAAATACCCTGTCATTCTGCAGTAGAATTGCGACAAGATGGGATTGTATTAAGTTACAATCACTTGTTGCCGTGTCTTACCAATTCGACGGTAATTGGAACTTAGCTTGATTATTCTTCACCTACCACTGTCTTGAACTGTGCCAGTCACATGATATATGCACCACAAACTCGTACATACCAAAATATAGAACTTTTGACTCACCCTAGTATTATTTTTATGGTAGCCATTATCTTAAAAAGAATATATAGGGCAAGTCCAAAGTTTTGTGATTTTTATTTTGGTATGTGCCAGTTTTCAAATGTTCATAGACTCCGGCATCTGGCAACTGATATAGTAAACGCTCATAAGGTCATTAATCATCTTAGCAACAGCAACCTTGAGCACCTTTTTGATCTCCTTGTTTCTAACACACGTGGGCATGCCTTCAAAGCCTCCATGCTTCCTGTAGTCCACCAACACTATACCTGATACTCCCATCCACACACATGTGTACGCATGCGCACACATACATGTATATTATTACTGTATGCTATTCATGTTCCTGACACTAATACATTATTCATGAGACTTTGATGAGTTGTGGTGCAACTGAGCACTGTACACAATAAATTTCATTATTATAAAGTTTTTTTTCTTTATCAAGAATTTCCTCTGAACGATTGTTCAAAATGTTTTATTTGTTTATTTCTTTTGATCCATAGAGGACCTGTCGTTCCCTTCCTCGTTTGGAAGAAGATAATCGATTGCTACCTTTGTTAAACAACCTCAGCAGAGCTTATCTTGGAGAAGATTTCAGTTCCAAATCCAATTCTGGTACCGTTTCACTTGACATGATAGAATCGGTAAGTATTATTATTATTTTGGTCTTGTATTGTTTATTGATGTAATGAATATGCATACACCTGGGTTCCCCCTCACAGTAATGATTGGCTGGTGTCAGCCATAAATACAGAGCAATGTAGAGGTACAATGCCTACGACTATGACGTCGCACCTGTACTATTACTTACCTGCTCGATTGTAACACTCTGTTACTGTGGCCCCACCAATCTAAATACTAAATGTATCCCTTCCCAGGACATATCATTTATAAAGACTCATATATCATCCTCTTTACTGATTTGGGTAACATTTTAATATCAGATTCGTTACACTGGCCTAATACTTTAGGCCAAGTATGTAAGTCATAACAGGCACTTTTTGCAAAAATGATATTTTTCAAATAATACAAACTGTGATAATACCCGCTCTGCAACTCTTTCACCTTCGTTGCACTATGTCGCTGGCCCCATGTTGTAATAATCTGTGCTGGTCGGTTCGAAAGGCATGAGCTAAAGACAGGTTCACAAGGATAAGAAAAACATGAGAACACAAAGTTAGTAGACAGGACACTTGTGGAAGAGGAAGATGTGACACTTTGTGCAGTTTGTGGTGGAGCAGAGGGCATTTTAAATCTATGTCATCAGCTGGCAAGAAAGTCAACTGTTGGCTTCAATGATGTGGACTTTGCTTATTTTCTATCTACTGCTACAACACTATCACTCCGATTGCCGGTCTGAATCTGCTGCTTGGGCCAGCTTGAATATATGCTGAAAAAACCTAATAAAGTTTAAGGACTGAAAAGGTTACTGGCACCTGCCTCAAAGTATGAAGACCTGGGCAGCACTTTTAATAATTTGTTAGCAGAGATTAAACATCACTACTGCTGTTGGATTATTTTTGTCTATAAGGTGTGCTGCAATCCACCAGTTAAATTTATAGACTAAGTGAGTTCACATGGTTTAAATCTCAGCCAATCAACAGCCCGGATATGTGGTCGGTTAACTACTTAATCATTGATGCTGATAGATGTTCATTTCCACTCACTGACGAATGACCTGCAAGACTGAGGAGCACCAAGGAACAACCAAAGGATCATACCCAATATTAAGGGACGCTAAGCAGCAACCAAAGGATTCTTCACTAAGGACTATATCTCCGCTGGACATCGCTCTTGCTTGAAGCCTGAAGATGGCCACAAAAATCTACCTAATAGAATTGTGATAAAGGATAAAAATCATTGGGGCGGCCTAATGTTGGTATGAGCCATACAGCAAGGGAGTCTATCCCCTTTTCATTAGCACTAGACCAAGGAGATTGTTTTTGTTTTGTTTTTTCGTCTGAGGTGGAGCGCCACACCTACCACCAGCTCCATACTTTACTACACGGATCCTTGTGCTGCTCATATGCTGAGTTGGCGAGGGCCAGTATCAAACAAGGAACCTTGTGGTTCCTAGTCAAACACTCTACTGACTGAGTTAACCCGGATGACAAAAGATGTTAATATCATTCTGTTTTTCTTTTGCAGCTGTCCCGAAAATCATTTCCACCTTGCATGCAGAACCTTCATCAGAATCTTCGCCAAAACCACCATCTGCGACACGGTGGACGTTTGCAGTATGGTCTTTTCCTCAAAGGTATTGGCCTTTCTCTTGAAGATGCAATGCGTTTCTGGAAATTGGAGTTTACAAGACTTATGGATTCAGATAAGGTGATTATATTATTTTTATTTTTTATTTATTTTTATACCGTATTTGACGGCATTGTTGAAAACAGTCTAGCTGTGCATTACAGAACCTTGATTATAACAATACCAGCAATAAAATAAGGATGCATGGAGTTTAGGGTAGGTAAAGGTACTGGGCGTAAGCTGGGTTAGTGAGCATCATAGAGAAGATAAGCCTAGGCCTACGGGAGGTCTCAAACTTCACCTACGATGTATAAGACACAGGACAATTTTTTTGAGCCAAAATTTTTGGGAAAAATGTGCGTCCGATATGCTGTCAAATATGTTTTAAAAAAATTTAATCAGTCTTTAGCAGATATATTTATAGTTTCAGTGCCTAAAATAGGACTAGTTTCATTGTACTAAAATAAGACTACTAGAATATTTAAAATACTAGCAGGACCACCGTATGATAATTTAATTATTACGACATTTTATATCTACTTAAAAGCTATTGCTAAATACTTCAATATGTAAAACGTATAATATAATAATCATGATTTAACTCTCTTACTCTTTTTTTCTTTCTTTTTCTCTTTTCAAACAGATTAGCCTCATCACTTCTGCGTGCTCACCTTTCCCCCTAATCTCTTTCTTTCTTATCATATTTTTCTGTGTAGCATGCCCTTTTTCTCTCCCCTTTCTTTCTTTATAATAAAATGGAATGGTTCATTATTTAGCTCCTTTTTTTTTTTTTTTCATAAAATGTGTTCTTAATAACAATTAAGTTAATTTCAAATAATGCGCAAGCACAATTAAGAACACATTTTATGATATTTTCGTGTTAAAACATGCAGTTGCATTGATTCGAACAAATTCGTCTTTTCAATGTAGATTTACGGTGAAATGAAAATGGCCGACCAAAACATCCTCAAAAGTAAAACAAACAAGGGGGGGGGGTTACTCTCATTTATGTAACTAATGTTCAGATTATCGAAAATGTTTTTGTTAAATTTAATTCTTTGTTTTTCATCTTCCCCAGTTTGAAAAGAGTTATGCCTATAATATCCGTTACAATTACGGCAAAGAAGGAAAGCGAGCAAATTACACTCCTTACAGTTGTGCTAAAATAATTATGTCCAATCCTCCAAGCCAGGGTGATTATCACGGTAAGGACAATTTCACATTCTGCTAACCCCACCCAACTCACTTATCAGTCTTTCTTTCTTTTTTTTTTTTTTTTTTTTTCCAGTAAAAACTTAAATTTGTTTAAAAAAAAAATGACAAAGTTGTGTGTGTATTATACACATAAAAGGGCAGTTGAGGTGTATGTATGTCTGGAAGAAACTACGTAAATAAAACAACAAAGTTCAATTAAGCACATATTCTCCCAAAAATTGTCGGCTAAAAAAAGCCATATCATAAAACACATTGCTTGTGTATTTACTTCTCATACTGTCGTGTAGAAGAAGTCACTATAAGAGGAATAGAAACCTACTTCTAAACAAAACGAAAAATCTAAGAAAGTCCGGTTGGGGTTAAGATGCTCGCCTGTCGGTCGGGTTTCGAATCACGCACAAGGCGGTCTTCCTATCTATAGCTCTGCTGATGAGGCCTAATAGGCCAAAATGTACATACAGAGATTGATTTTTCTCGATTTGTTTAGCCTTACATTTAATAGGTATGCCCGCCTAATTAATTATTAATTAACTTTCAAAATTAGGTACGACTTCAATTAAGCACATATTCTCCCAAAAAATTGTCGGCTAAAAAAAGCCATATCATAAAACACATCGCTTGTGTATTTACTTCTCATATATATATATATATATATATATATATATATATATATATATATACGCATTGTCACAGGTTCTTGTTTTTATGCAAAAAATTATGATAATTTATATTCAAAGATATTTAAAAATTAAATATACATAGAAATAGCATTGAAATTCTACTTGAAAATGTCCAGCAATTGTAAATCCCAAAAGTAAACAAATCAGTACACCAAGGTTCCTTCCCTCTTCCCAGGCAATGCTGGGTAGCCACTTCTACTTTGTGTATAAGATGCATTATTTTCCAGATTTTTAAGCTCAAAAGTTAGCACTTCACATTGTACACAGAGCTATAGAATTCCTTTTTTTTTCTTTTTTTTTTTTTGTCTCATGCCTTTGGAAAAGAAGTTATATCTATAGTCCAAACTAATGTGTTTTATACCATTACAGAGAAATATATATTTGCTTAGTAAAACAGTGCTAGTAAATTGAATCCTTTTTTTACAATTCAATTTTGTCTTTTTTCCTAGGATGTGTCTTTCGACATGTTGATGCTGACTTACTAAAACAAAGGTACCGAACTCAAGGAATACCTGCTGAAAGTGTTGAAACGGTGAGTTTTACATTCACTTTTTTCTCTTTTATATACCATTGTATTGAAGGGGGGGGAAAATAGATATTTGCTTCAACAAGTTCCTGCTGAGGGGGAGGGGGGCCAAAAAGAAGCGAGTTCACTGTCTTCTTGCAGGCCAAACTTTCTTTTGGTCAACACAGTCTTCAACCAACAGCTGAAAATCCATTGCCGTCGTCAAAATAATATTTTCTGACTGCCGTCTCATGTAAGCCGAAAGCTTCTCTGCTCGTCACCCCTGCTTGCTTTGGTTATTTATCGGCATATTACCCAAACATCCGGGCACATCAGTCGAACCTCGCGTCTGTGCAACGCACAATTCACGTGCATCCGGATGGACGCATGTAGGCGCCAACATCTGGGCACCTGAATTGCACCTTGCGTCCATCCAGTGCCTAAATCGCATTTGTTTTTGCATGCGGGAGGATGCGGGTTTGATCCCAGCAGGCAAGACAAAGTCTTGCTCTTTTTCTTTCTCTGTCACAAATAAATTCGCTCTACTTACATATTGAGCACTTTATATTTGTTATATCACTGTCTTATTGTAGTGATGTGTAGTTTCATACGTTCTTGTAGTAGTAATTCGCTTAGCTTATCGTAGCTTAGTCATTCGTGTCATAGAACTATCTTTTTATATCTACCGCTGTAGTAGACATATGCAAATGAGATAACACGCCATTGGCTATTTTACTACACTTATCATTGTGAATTTTGTATCAACTAACCATTGAGACCAATTTTCTCTGGTAAGTCACCATTTTCATATATAAAATCATGTGTGTAGAAAGAATAGAATAGATAATAAAAGATGAATTTAATCAATTCATTATTATCCATTCTATTCTTTCTTTTCTTTATTCATTCTTCCTCATATTGTCGGATTCATTTCCATTTTTACACACACACACACACACATATATATATATATATATATATATATATATAATGGAGATTCTATCTTTTTTTTTGTCTGTAACCAAAACTATGTCACAGTAAATTTTCGGAAATAAGCTAGTTTAGCAATGAGTATTTAATTTATATTTAGTATCAAGTACTACATATAGACATAAGACCAACTGAATTGTATATAAACTCTGACTGAGAATGCACAAAAGATGGTCTAATGTGTCATTTAAAACAAGTTTCAATAAATATATGACCGATATTGATTCATATATAGATTTTTTTCAATTTGATGTTATCTAACGTTTAGTGTTTTATGAAAAAAATATTTACAAACATTAAATTTTCATATATTCTCCTTTGACATTAAATTTGAAAATATTTCTGTATTTAACTTTTACGTAACTGTCTGCGCATGCCCGACACTAAAGTTTGTTTACATTTTGTTATGAAAAAATTAAGTTTTGGATGTCAATAAAATTTAACATATCTTTTTATAGAGTTCAATTTATGTATTGGGCATTCAGAGACTCTCGGAAAACAGGCCGAGGAGAGTTCCAAAAGTTCATAAAATTAATTCCTTCGTGTGTGTGTGTGTGTGTGTGTGTGTGTGTATATATATATATATATATATATATATATATATGTGTGTGTGTGTGTATGTATGTATGTATGCATACTCACATTATTTTGACATAAAAAAAAATAAGACATAAGAGAGCATTGTAATTAAAAAAAAACAATAAAGAGGAGAAAATAACCGATATACAATGATAATTATTCTTGATATTTTTGACGGCGTAAAATAACAAAATTAATAATTACAATATTTTTCTATTTTACATTATTTGTTTTCTAATAATGTATACTTCTGAAAAATAAAATAAATTCCATTAAATATCAGTCTCCCCGAGTTTTTCCCCTTAGAATTTAAAAAAATCAGTTATTCCCCTTAGAAAAATATCAAGGGAGATAAATCATACTTATATTTTAATTATGGTATTTTCTGGCGCCAGTCAATGATCGCTATTCGAATCAAATATAACCAAGTATAACATAAGGTTTCAAACTGGCTCTACACAATCTTATCTTTCTCATTTTCCTTTCTTTGGCTTTGTGCCAGTCTAAACTAATATTTGAAACTATCAACTTTGATAAACTGTCCTGTCTGTTAGGGCTGAAGAATATGTTGATTGGAGCTCTGTAGAGGGGTAAGACCTCCTCCAATGGGGGCCACCTGTTGGCTGTGGGTAGCAACTCATAATTTTTGAGTTGGGGGGGGGGGGGCAATTTTCTGCGATCGTGGAATCGTTAATCTGAAACCGAATCTGGGATTTTTAATGTAATTCAATAATAAATGAGAAATTAATCAATTAATTTTTTATTATTTAAAATTAAAAAAAAAATTTTCTATAGAAGGGGGGAAATATATGGGGGGGAACTAGATGTTCGTATCAACAAGCTCCCGCCGAGAGAGGGGGGGCAAAAACAAGCGAATCTACAGTCTTCCAGCAAGCCAAACCTTCCCCTGGTCAACACGTTCCTCGTCCTCGCCTAGCAGTTGCAAAAATCCGTCACTGTAGTCGAAATGATTTTTAGCAGTTCAAAATCACATTTCTTTACTCGGTCGTTCGCGTCAGTCAACCTGCTAGTGCTAACTCCTCACTGCCGAGCGCTGGACTCGCATGTTATTTATGTACGTATTTACGCGTCCGTCCAGTGCCTAAATCGTATCTGCTTTCGCATGCGGGAGGACGCGGGTTCAATCCCGGCAGGCAAGACAATGTCTTGCTCTTTTTCGTTCTCCGTCATATTTTCCTTAATTTTTTTGTTTTAATTCTTTCAAAACTTAATAACCATTCTTGTTAACATTTTGATAAATAGAACATAATAACATAATCTAGTTATTTGCTTGAAATTTGATTTTACAAATATTAATTATTTTTCCTTTTTAAGATCCAAAAAAGAATTAACAAAAAAAAAGTGGCTTGTAGATTTTCTGAGAAAATGTTTGACTAGACTATTTTTGGAATATCTTTGAAAAAATTTTTCTAAGAAACTGTAATGCAGTAAAGCCAATAAAAGTCGGTCTTAGTACCATTGCAAAGGTGGAAATGGAAGGACAAACAATAGTTTGAATTTAGAGATAGGAAGTGGGAGATATGAAGATCAAAGTTTAACAAATTCATTTCCTCAAGATTCTGCTTGACCAGGTCAGCCAAATTCATTCTACTTAGCTCCGGCTGCTGATGCCTAATTGCATCCTCACCACTATTTATTTTTATGAAGATACAGTTTTAATACAATCATTAACCAATTATCTACCATCTGCAATAGCTAGGTATACGCAATTTGTCAAAGTCTGTGTTTTTACAAAACAAATTTATCCCCCTCCCCCATTAAAAAAAAAAAAAAAAAAAAAAAAAAAAATTACAAAAAATCAGGATATTATCTGATTTTAATGAAATTTTCAGTGTTGATTTATCAATGACTGATTTTTATATTACATCAGTTATTTTATTTCAAAATTTTCTGATTACTTTCAGGTCACTTAACTTTGACCCCTCTTATTTTTGGGATGCAAAATATGATTGATACTAATTTCTGCATAGATAAAAAGGCAAAAGACCGAAGGTGTGATTAGAAGGAAAAAATTTTTTAAATAAGTACCGAAAATCAGAAAATAAAATGAAATTATAAACTATAAAAATCATTTTGGGAGATTTTTTAAATTTTTTTACTCATTTAGATAATTATTTAATTGGCTATTATCTTATAAAAGAAAAAATTATACATCAATATTTGTTTTGTTTAAATAGAATTTTTGATTAGAGTTTGATACTAAAGAAAAGTAGTTATTGAAAAAATGTTTTTAGAATCTAATAATATGACATTTTAAATTTAACATAATGATACTCAGATTTTAAATGAATTTTATATATTATTTTATCTTAGCAGAAATACCTAATTAAATTAGAAAGTTTTGAAATAAAATAACTGATGCATTATAAGATTCATTCATTGATAAATCAATACTGAAAATTTAATTAAAATCGGATAATTCCCTAATTTTTTGTAATTATTTTTGCAATCGAGAACGTTAAATTCATTTTGTAAATACAGATTTTACGGCAACTCTGGTGGCCATAGTAAGTCATATTTGATCAAAATTGACCCAAAAAATCGTTTTAAATGTATTAAAAATAAATTACATGTGTAATATTATTTTGCTTTTTTTTACTGAGGTTTATTATGTTACTACTTTTCGACTTGGACAAAAATTTGACCTTAAATAATCAGTTTAATTAATTTTAATTAATTTTTAAAAGGAAAAGCAGATGAAAAAACGAGTGTCCCTAACAATAACCATTGAATTTTCTACAAAATGAAGGGTAGTAACTAATTAAAAGTTGCCTTCCTTGAAGTAGTTTTTTTTTTTTTTTTTTTTTTTTTTAATAGGTAGGATAATTTACAAAGATGTTTTATTACTTTTATGTATTGTTTTCGCGCAGTCCATAATTTTGATCGTCGAGCAGTTTGGGACGCTCTAGTGAAAAAAGGGTTAAATAAAACTGACCTTTATGTATTTGCTCTTTATTTAATCCTTTTCTTTGTTCTTCCAGATTATGAATTATGTTGAACAGAAACACTACACTCTGGCTTGTATGCATTACTTTGAAGTGACACATAATATAAAAGGTGCCAATTTTGGTCTGCAACATCCAAACCAATATTTTGATGAAAGCCAAAAGATTATCAATGGAGATGTAAAACCACAAGGTAAGATGACAGTTTTTTTTTTCTATTCAAGGTCATTTTAATGTGGGGGTGCCCTGCTGGAAGCAAGCCTCTTCTAACAGGTGCGACAGGTGGCATGCAATAAACCAAGCTCTTTGTGCATTTAGGCGAGCGGACTGGAGCTGCCCTGTGGGAAGGCTCCCAGCTATTAGCTTTTTTCCACCACCTGGCACAAGAGATGTTTTCTCTTTCTCTCCCAAGAAGAACTGGGACTTTGTTTAAAATGACCCAGTAGTTTGTATTATTTAAATCTTTTGGATTATTGTCCTCATCTTTATTGTTATATAAACACTGTTTTGACTGATGTATACTCTGGCCTTCTTTAGGTGTTTATTCTTGAACTCGGGAACCTTTTCAGACTTGGATCTTTGGACCAAACCCTTTATTATAGGGTAGACTGTTCTTATTCCGTTGACTGGATTAAATAAAGGGTTTGAAGTTCTGTGAAGGCTCCCAATAACGACAAGAAGATTACCGAGTTAGAAGATATAAAATACACCCACAAAAATTACAACTGTAAAGGAAGCTTGAGTACCAACTTTTATTACACATTATAACAGTTTTTTGGCGTTAAATAACCCACATGGTTATTATACCATTAAACAAACCAATTTTAACCAAACCAAACCAATTTGGAGTTTATGAAAATTATTCATACCAATTTGAAGATATTAAGAACTTGAAACAGAAACTTTTATCAAAATGACTTGTTTCAGCATTAAATGACCCGAAAAGGGTTGATATGCCGGAAAACAACAAAACCAAACAAATACATTTAAATCTCTTCTGTGTATTTTTGATATTGTCGACACTATTTCAGCATTTCTCAAGTGTTTTGGCAATATGGAAAAAGATGTTTTTTTTTTTTTTCTTCTTCTGGCTGTGGAAAGCAAAAGAAAAATTCTAACAAATTCTTCAATCTATGTAAACAGCAATGTTTGCCATATCAAATATCTTTTTTTTTTCTTTTTTCTTTTTTTTTCCTTCAATCAATATTTATTTATTTATGTTTTTTACAGTTTGTTCTAATCAATATTTTACATGGAAATGTTCCGTGAAATTCCACTATATCTCCTTTGTTGAGCAAAGTACAAGTTTTCAGCACATTTTATTCACTCTATCCATAAAGCCGTGGAGAGTTGTGGGGACTTTCTGCTGTTCACACTTCAGTAAAAACCACCATTTAGATCTGGTGTGAAAAACTTGCAAGAAGTAAAAATAATAATGCCATAGCATTAGAGATCAGCAAGTATGTGTATGTATATATATATATATTTATTATTATTATTTATTTATTTATATTACGAAGGCAATTACAATGCATATAAAAAAAATAATGTCCATTATTTAAAAAAAATTTTTTATATGCATTGTAATTGCCTTCATAATATAAATGAATAATAATATACTTAACAATGCTTCAAGCAAATTATCAAATACTATTATATATATATATATATATATATATATATATATATATATATCAACCCCTCCACACAAGTAGAAAGTGACACAAGGTCAATTTCTTAAGTGGAGTTTAACAGGTTTGAATTCAGTTTTCTTTCTCCTAGACTGGTTGCCTAACCAAGCTTGTAGTAAGTAGTCTTGTAAATAGTAGCACCCAGTCTACACCTACTATTTACCTATAGTTGGATGCATACCTTTTCCAAGTGTAGGTATTTACCCAACACATTAAGGTGTGATACAAGGTTGCTAGTATGAAGCATCCATCGGGGATAAAACTCGCTATTCAATAATAATGGATCTGTGAGACTAACTTGCTAACCATTATACCATGATAGGACACCCTACCTTTCCCAATGGTATTAGCACTATGTGAAATGCATGTATGAGGCAACCAGAATTTGAACTCAGATTGCAGAGTCCATTTCTTACTCTGATAACCATTACACAACAAGTACATTATTGTCTTGTTATAAGCCATAAACAACTTCCTGTGTGAAATAAATAACCATCAACATTGCATTCTGGGAGAAAAATGAATATTCTAATTACTATTCAGAACAAAACAACTCATGTAAAATGCGCTGTCTTCTGCTTGGAAAAGAACATCAATGTTGGATTTACTTATTTGGAACTTTACCCTTGCTGGATTTAATACTAAACTCGATAATATAGTCTTTATTGACTTCGGACTTGATACAAATCATTTGTGAGTTACCTGGAACTAAACCCTTTTTATGTATGGACCCACTCATCTTTCCAGAGTACTACTATTGTTATTCTACAAAGTTTGGTTTACGGCATATCAACCCTTTTCAGGTCATTTAATACCAAAACAAGTCATTTTAATGTTTCAATATTTCAAGTTCTTAATATGTTCAAATTGGTATAAATAATTTTCATTAACTCTTAACATCCTGTTGAGAATTTTTAAGTCCAGAGTATTTCTATAAGGACATATATAAAAAAAATGGCTAAAAATGACCTTTTCATCTAAGGTTACCTGTTATTTCCCTTAAATCAAAGACTTCTAAATATATGTTTAATATTGCATTTAAACAAAGGCTATTGTTTGGGGCAGATTAGGAAAACGAATGAGACTTCCGGTCGGGTGGAATGAGGTGGTATAGGATATTAAGAGTTAACTACATTTGGTTTGGTTCAGTTTGGTTTGTTTAATGGCATAACAACCCTGTGGGTTATTTAATGCCAAGAACTGTTAGTGTGAGATAGAAGTTGGTACTCAAGTTTCCTTTTCGTTTGTTTTTGTTTTTTTTATTCTGCAAGGATGGCTTTGGCATTAGATAACTCATAAAGGTTGATACATTAACTCTTAGCATCCTATACCACCTCATTCTACCCGGCCAGAAGTCATATTTGTTTTTCCTAATCCACCCCAAACGATAGCCTTTGTTTAAATATGATATTAAACATATTAGAGGTCTTTATTTTAAGGTAAATAACAGGTAACTTTAAATGAAAAGGAAATGTTTAGCCATTTTTGATAGATCCTTATAGGAATGGGGCTCTGGACTTAGAAAATTCTCAACAGGATGTTAAGAGTTAAACAAAAAACCCAACCCCTTTCAAAAGTTTATTATTCTCTGTATTACCTTTTAATATGTCACACCTTCAAAAATTATTTAAAAAAGAAATCTGAATTTTATTGTTTTATTAATTCTCTTATCTTTTTCTTCTTCTCTAGTTTCTTCAACCTGTCCGTGTGGTGAAACTTTCCCAAGTTAATTCATCACAGTTGAATACTTCTTCCAGCTAAACACTTCCCAGTTAAACACGTCTCAGAATTCCAACACATTTTCTGCGGATGATCAAGACATGTCTGCTTTCTTGGAGGAAGATATGGAGGAAGAATAGAGTTTTGTATTTATGGACACTCCTCAAACTTATCCACTTACCTTTGTTCACCCCCTTCCCCTCAAAAAATAATCACGTGTGTTCGTTGTTAACCCTCTGATTTTGAAACAAAGAGCAAAATCTACCCACAACCTCATTTTCATCTAATAGTTATGCATTAATGTACTAGGGTGGGCTGAAAAGTTCATTTGATGACATTTTTGACCAATGGGATCCAAGCACTGCAACATCAATGGAAGAACACCATTTTGCTCGGGTTCACTCTGACTCGGAGTGGTAGTACCTGTTAGGATCCCATCTATGGGTTAGTTAGAACAAAATGAGTTCTAAGAAAATATTTTTTTAAATTGAGTTTTAAAAAAAAAATGAGTATCTATCAAGAATGAATTAAACAATATGTCTTTGGCATAGAATGACCCAACTAGGGTTGACATGCCACAAAACAACCAACCAACCAACCAACCATCTATGGATTGAATAGAAAAAAAATGAGTTTAAAAAAATCGAGTTTTAAATAAAAATTTAGTAACCAACAAGAATGAATAAAACAAAATGCCTTTGGCATGAAATAACCCTATAAGGGTTGACATGCTGTAAAATCCTACCAACCAATGGAAGAAGTTTGTTGACCACAAGAGGGACTATGTTGAAAAGTAAATCTCATTTGGTCACATTCTATGAGAGTACATTGGTTAGCCTATGAACTTTTCACCTAACCCTTGTAAGTAAAAACTGACAATGTATATAGTAGCTATGTCACTTTGATTACTTAGCCAGGCATTCATCAAGTGAGTGAATTGAACAATTACAGAGTGAAAGCTATTCAATGATTTTAAGATGACTGGCAATTGGACTGAGAGTAGAAATAAATGCTTTCACAGTGAAAGTGAAATCAACTGCTTCAACCAGAATTTGAACATTGATTCCTGCTTTTATTTTCTGTATCATTATCCGCTTCGCCTTCTTTTAGAATCTGTTATGTGAATATCAGACAAATTCTCACTTTTGAAATGCTATATATTCTGATAATTCTTCAGCCATCAGAATATTTGGAATCCTCAAAATAAGCCCACCCACATGCAGATCGGCAGGATTCTTTGTTAAGATTTACAACAGAAAAACAAATTTTGTTCTTTGTCTTGTCCTCCTTCATGTTTACCTAACACAATTTAATATTAGAATTTAAACTTTATATACTTGTATATCATATGACTTTCTGAGACCTAAATTTTAGCCCTGGTTAAGCAGCGATGAGCTTGTTCAATATTTAATTGGATGACCACTTAAGCAACAGCATATACTGTAAGCAATTGAGTCCTTATAAAAATGACTATATTCAGAATTAAATGACTTGAAAAGGGTTGATATGCCTTTTTAAAAAAAACAAGAAACCTAATTTTGGCATATGCCAGATACAAACTTTGTGTGTGTGTAAATAATTCGCCAAAGCTCGGCCTAGGTCAACTGGTATGGCTGCAATTTTCTAGCTGCAAAAGGTCTCAATTTAGATCTTTGAAAGTTACATGGTATAGGAAGATTCTCATGAAAACATTTTCCCCTTAACCCCTTCCCCCTTTGGGGTGTCTTACATTTAAAAAATACTGACCTATTTGAGTTCAATTAATACTACCTGTCTCTCATAAAAGTTTGGTACATTTACGTAAATAACAACTATGATTAGTCCAGATTATTTGATAGTAACCTGAAGTCAAAGTTTTTTAGACTTGATTTTTTCCAATGCAGGTAAGAAAAAAAAAATTCTTATTTCCCAATGATACCTGCATCAGAAAAATAAGATTTAAAAGCTTTGGGTTACCCTTACAGGCCTTTTAACCTGGATTATATTATAACTGACTGATTTTTCATTTAACTCAATTCCTGTAAAGATTTTGAAAAATTTTAAGAAGACAAAAATAAGTGGTTTTATAATATTACAGTGGAACCTTGGTTCTCAAACATAATTTGTTCCAAAATTATGTTCGAGAACTGATTTGTTTGAAAACTGAAACAATATTTCCCAGTGGATTTATACGTTGTTTCACCATCAGATGAATATCTATTATGTGCCTACAGTTTATATAATATCAAAAGACGTGTATTTAAAATTACTGATGTCAGTCTTGCTTGGCAGTTTTTTTTTTTGTTGTTGTTTGTTTTTTTTTTCCCCAAATAAGCCAGTCTTGTCACAGTTAAAATTGGGGAAGAAAACTCTTTGCATCAACACAGTCACTAAACTCAGAAACATATTTTTTTAGCCACCTCCTTATTCAAACTGACTGCCTACCCATGCCTAGTAATGCTATATATACCAGTTCGATGTTTAAATTTTTCAAACCAACTTCTACTTACTAGTCGTATCACTGCTGCCTTTCTTAGAATCCATGAAAAAAGATTAAAGTAGCCATAAAATAGAGAATAAACACAAACAATATCAGACACCCGTTCAAGATAGCAACTGACGCTAACTGATGCTGCTTGGGTAGATTTGACCAGCCGTTCAGATGTCTTTGGTTTGCCTTGGCACTCATTTGCATGACTTCCATTTTCATCAGCTCGACTTGTGTGTATGAAGTCCAAAAATTTGTTGGACAACTGAAGCCTTTTATAATCAAATTCTTTATTTGAACTCTGAATTGTTCAAGAACCGAGGTTTCACTGTTTTGTGTTTTATCAAAGATCTATATCCTTTTATCCTCCATCTTTGAAAGGGAATATTTCAGATTCAAGACAAATGCATAGAAATAATAATAATAATCTATGATAGTTGTGGCTGTTGTAATCAGTATTTGAATAGTGTTAATCTTTTAGTTTTATCTACAACTGTTTCTGAGAATTAAGTGCTGTGTTGTTCTTTACAGGAATCTTAATTAAATATAACATTTAACTCATGCACAAAGAAAGTTATTTCCAGTTAGATTAAATTTCATATTATCAAAATGAACCTTTCTATTTTTTCTCAAAATTTTATTCACTAACCGAAATGGACTTTTTTGAAACTATCATGTTTTTCTGTGATGTTGGTAGGAGACAAAGCTATTATTCGATGATTTTTTAACAGCCTCATCAGTAGAAAATTGTGTTGTTATGAAAATATTTGAAGTTCATGTTTTTTGGGTTTTTTGTTGGGGGGTGGGGGTCTTTTGTTTTGTTATAAAGGCTTTTTTATTCTTCATTTGTTTTTTTTTCTTCAAATGTTAACCCCTTTTATTTTATCAGTAAATAACGATGGAATATATTTATTGTCTCACAAACAAAATATTGAAATAAAATGTAAAATGTTTAAAATCTGTTTTGTGTTCCCATGCTTTGCACATCTATGTATATGGAGATTCTGTGTCTGTAACTATGTCACTGCTTACATTACAATACCCTCAGGAATTGCATCAGTTTCTGTATGAGTATTTAATTTATAGTCAAATCATTAATAAAGAATAGAATAAAGAACAACCCTGTATTATACTTACTTTTTAAGTAATCAATTTTTAAAAAATATTAAATGTTTATTTTATTCATTTAATTCCAATTTTCTTAGAACTTTTTCGGAAAACATCAATTGATGCTAAAAGGATTCAAAGAAATTTTCTTTTTTTTTTTTTTTTTTTTCTTTGTATTTCTGACAATTTTCTCCTTAGAAATATTTTCACTACAAACCAAGAAACTTTGATAACAATAATCACTTCTTATGCATGTCTACCACCTATTGAAATTTACGCCCTGTTGGCTGGGCGGCCTTCTTGGAATACGCAGTTGTTTATTTACACATCATTTTTCTGAACATCCCTATATTATATATATATATATATATATTATATATATATATATATATATATATATTGCTTGAAGGTAGTTACAATGCGTATATCGTTAGAATTCGATAAATTAATGAAAATAATCATGACAAAGCGAGACTCGAACGTAGAACATCGTACAGCAGCTGTTTCAACTGTTATTAAGTCTCATGCAGCGATGTAGCGATGTTCTACGTAGGGGGCGATATTTGCCGGTTGGCTTGTCCATGATTATTTTTCATTAATTATAAATTTATACGATATACACATTTTAACAGCCTTCAAGCAAAAAATAAACATAAAAATATATTTTATGCAAATTTTTATGCAATATATTTTAAGGCAATTATCTTAATATCATAATATATATATATATATATATAATAGTACTCCAATTTGCCGCTTAACTTTTCCGTCGGCGTGGCATCAGTAAATAATCCAAAAAATATATTAAAAAATACAGAGGTAGTAATAATAACTAAATAATATATTGTTAGAGGCCCACAATTAAAGGTTCTAACGCCCAATGGTTTCAATCAAAAAATTTGAAATGAATTTCTTAGGACCCTACCCTACGTTAACGAAAGTCGATGTAATTCCTTAGTTAATTAAAGATAGTATTTTGTATGTATATATGTATATATATATTATTATATATATATATATATTTATATATAATATATATATAGAGAGAGAGAGAGAGAGAGAAGTATGAGGAAAAGCTATGAGTTATTACAACTAGATTAGATAGGATTAGATAGGAGAGAGAGACAGACAGACAGACAGACAGACGCCAGACAGAGACAGAGACAGAGAAGATGAAAAATGAATTAACCAAAGGTGTGGGGGTGAAAATATAAATTATGATATATATATATATATATATATATATATATATATATATCTATATATATATATAATTAGTAAATATATGCACCCTCCGGTGCAAAGTAATCAAGTTTTTAATGTAATAAAATATTAGATTAAATTAGAAATACTAATGGAAACTAAATAAGAATGCAGATTTAAAAAATTTGAAACAGAGGGGGTATAATCGAAAAAAGAACAGCTGAAACTTACTCTTCCATCACTCCCGTCTTTCATTACTAAATTTTCCTAATTTAACTATTTAGCTAAAATAGAATGTAAAGAACAAATTACAATTACAGTTATTTTTTTTGTTAATACATTTCGTTTAAGATTTATACCCGAGATTTTTAGTCATATTCATTATAGATAAAACCAAACAATTAGAAATCAATAATACTAAGCACATATTTAATAAATCAAATTTTTAATGTCAATATGCAAATTAGCCTTCCCGTTAACACTGTAAACTGCTATTTTATTGTATATATGAAATACAATTGCATGGTATTACTACGTAGATAAGACCAACAGTATTAACGTAAAACAATTTTATTAGTAATTGAGCTTTGATAAAATAAAGTCACGGGGGAATGTAACGTAAATAACTAAGAGGAATTTTGGACTTGAGTAGTAATATAGTTTCGGTTACAGACAGAAAAAACACACAATCTCCATTATAATAAGATATATATATATATATATATAGAGGGAGAGATAGAGAGATAGAGAGAGGGAGGGAGGGAGGGAGAGAGAGAGATGAAAAATTAAATAGACCAAAATGTGGTGGGAATGGAAAAACTCATCAAAAATTAAATTATGAAAGAGAGAGACAAAAGATGATAGATATAGATATTTAGATAGAGAGAGAGAGTAGAGGCTGTTGTCGGTGAGAGAGACAGATATATATATATATATTTATATTATATATCTTGTCTCTCTCACGACACCAGCCCTACGTTCTTCTTAATCTAAATATCTATATATAGTATATATATATATATATAGAGAGAGAGAGATATGAAAAATGAAATAAACCAAGGTGGGTGGGAATGGAAAAGAGCTGCTTGAAAAAATTGAAATTATTGGAGAGGATAGATAGATTAGAGAGAGGGAGAGAGGGCAGGAGAAAGAGGTGTAGGGGTGTGTTTATATATATAATATATTTGCATAGTCACGAAATCTGTTACGTAAGGAGAGACCGACATTGAATGCATGCCCGACAATTTGAAAAGCAAACAGAGCAATGACGAAAAGCGAATTATACAATATAACAACAGCGGCATGTTTCGATAACGCAGATTTTGCAACTTTCACCACATTGGAGACGTTACAGTTCAAAAATCGACCTACCCTAATGGTGAGGTTAATTACATAACGGCAAAAAGACAAATAATTAAGCTGTAACAGTGATAACATTTTAAAAGATTGAAATGTTGATTTGCAGCTTTCACCACATTGGAAACGTTACAGTTCAAAAATCGACCTACCCTAATGGTGAGATTAATTACATAAAAGAAAAAAAAAATAAAAAAAAAAGCATTTTAAAAGATTGAAATCTATTTCCCCAACGAAGGGCAAAGTTTTTGAAGAAAAAATATTTTGTGAGGTAATTCTATGTTAATTTGCAGCTTTCACCACATTGGAGACGGTACAGTTCAAAAATCGACCTCCTAATGGTGAGATTAATTACATAAAAGAAAAAAAAACAAAAAAAAAGCATTTTAAAAGATTGAAATCTATTTCCCCAAACGAAGGCAAAGTTTTTGAAGAAAAATATTTTGTGAGGTAATTCTATGTTAATTTGCAGCTTTCACCACATTGGAGACGTTACAGTTCCAAAATTGACCTACCCTAATGGTGAGATTAATTACATAAAAGAACGCGCCCCCCAAAAAAAAAACATTTTAAAAGATTGAAATCTATTTCCCCAAACGAAGGCAAAGTTTTGAAGAAAAATATTTTGTAAGGTAATCCTATATGTTGATTTGCAACTTTCACCACATTGGAGACGTTACAGTTCAAAAATTGACCTACCCTAATGGTGAGATTAATTACATAAAAACGAAAAACAAAGAAAAAGAAAAAAAGGACAAAAAAAAAAAAGAGATTCAAGATTGAAGATTTTGCACTTACCTGATACAAACGAATTTCACTAATCAGTATCCATCTCGCTTCAAAAAATAGTTGCATCTTAATGAATCTTCCAAATGTTGTGCTTTAAATTGATAAGGACATCACGAGCGTACTCAACGACCGTATTTTGACATAATCAAACCTTATCTCATCTCTATAGTATTTTCCACCGTTACTAAACGAGATCAAAGCTGTCCGGAAAACGCGCACATATTTTTTGTAGGCATTGTTGCAATATAAGAACACTTCACTGAAGTTTCTCACACCATCAAATTTGAAATATTATTTCAATAGGCTTGAACATGTCTGAATTGTTCCGCCATCCGACCCAATCGTAACCTTTGACACCAAGACCTTTGTTATCAGTCATGCGGAAGTTGCTGTTGCCTTGCAAACCATCAGTAAGCTGTCCCACACCATTGGACAGGTAGCCAGTTTTTATGTTTCCATCGTATGTATAATCATACAAATCAAGTTCAGTGCCACGTTGGTGGCCCTGGGGCATGTTATACGATAGAAGACCATCTGCAAAGAAAGAAGAATAAAAAATATTGGTCAGCATTTAATTATTCATTAAAAAAAACAAAAAAAAAAAAAAAAAAAACAATACAAAATAAATTAAAAAAACCCCAAACAATTTACTTAATACATACAATAATTTAGTCATTCAAACTAACCGCTGAACTGCACAAATGTGTCAAAATTAGGGTGACCCAGACAAAAAACAAGCCAATTATTTATTAATTTTCCCATCAAACGTAACCTTAAACCCCAACCCTAACCCTAAACCCCCATAGTTAAAATTAACAGTTTTATACAAAATTTTGTGGGTTTTTTTTTTTCTGGGTCACCGGTATACAGGGTGACAAAAAAAAAAAAAAAAAAAAAAAAAAAAAAACAGAACCCAAATCTTATTTTCCCATTAACTACCCTAAACCCCAACCATAACCCAAACCCCCCTAGTTAAAATTAACAGTTTTATTACAAATTTGTGGGTTCTGCTTTTTTTCTGGGTCCAACCCGTATACAGGGTGATCCCACCCCAAAAAAAAACAGAACCCAAAATTATTTATTTTCCCATTAAACTAACCTAAACCCACCTAAACCCCCCAAACCCAGACCCCCATAGTTTAAAATGAAATCAGTTTTATTACAAAAATTGTGGGTTCTTTTTTTCTGGGTCACCCATTTTTGACACTTTTTGTGCAAGTTCGGCCATTAACCAAGGGAGAATTTTCTCTGAATTAATATATAAATATTAAAAATACAAACAAAGGGAGATATCTTTTTTTTAAAATTTAATTTCAAAACATGGACCATATTACCTTTAGGTACCTTCTTTTTTGATCTCAATTAGAAAGGACGTGTTTTCATTTACCCGTCAATATCCGGTTGTTTGTTAGGGGTTAAAGGTTTAGTTTTATAAATTAAAAAAAATCTAAAAATCAATCAGTAAAAACAACCGGATAATTGATGTGTAAATGAAAAAACATGTCCTTACTTAATCGAGATCAAGGGGTGCCTAAATGTCATATGGTCCAAAACAATTACCAAAAAACCATGAAAGTGCCAATTTTAATGAAATTTTCACTGCTTTATTCAATAACAAGTTAATTTCATAATGCAATAGCTTCTTTCCAAAAAAGAAAGAGAAAAAACAAAAAGAAGTTTTTAAACAATTCAGAATGTCGGGGCGGCCGGGAGCGGCGGGAGCGGCGGGGTAAATTTGGTTATTTGAAGAAAAAATTTTCCCCTCCCAAATTTTACATTTCTTGAAAGATCAAATCAGGAAGAACTCATAAAAAAAAAATTTAAAAAAAAAAACAGAATAAAAAATTCAATACCCAAAAAGTTATTTGAAAATTTAAAAAGTTTTTTTTCTTAAACTCAAATAAAAATTTCAAAAATTATTTCACGCAATATCACCTGGATCTATGAAATAAATACAACCGCAATCATTTTACAGCTGTATGGACAAACCCATAGACTTTCACTTATTTACACACAAAAATCTAGTCCATTTTTTTATGCATTTACCTTCCTTACAACCCAATTTCTGCCCATCCCTACATAAAAACAATGCAACTTTATACAAATTATATATTTGTTAAATCAATGAAATACACAATATGATTTTACTATATGGGCAACCATAGACTGTCACTTATTTACACACAAAAATCTAGTTCATTTTTATGCATTTAACTTCATTGCACCCCAATTTCTGCCCATTCCTACATACAATGCTATTTTATACATATTATATATTTGTTGAGTTATATAAAATAATCATCTAACGAAGCCCAGACGCCTAAAGACCGTTCCTTCCAACATTAGATGCGTTATCCAATCTTGATTCTTTGAAGAATTTTGATTTTAATGGAAGCGTCCAAGTGGAAACTTCTGGAAAACTGGTAAAAGAACATTGGCGTCATTAACTTCAGCTACCAAAGTTTTTTAGTATGGTGAGTTTAAAGTTGTAGTTCATATGTACCGTTTTGGAGCCAGAACAACCTGCTGACTAACAGTAGGGTGTGGTTACACTTCCATCGAGATCTTGTTTCTGCCCATTACAAAAAGTAGACAAGATACACCAATGGTATTAACCCTTTTCAGTGTTTGAATTTATTTTAATCTGTACTCTCCAAGCTTGATTCTGATTGGTCAACATTTATTAGGTACTAATGCAGAAATAACGCGCAAGAGATAATATCATTAGATTACGTATAAAAAGCATTGGTACTAATGTAGAAAAGCGCGCAAAGATAATATCATTAGATTACGTATAAAAGCATTGGTATAAAGCAGAAATAACGCGCAAGAGATAATTCATTAGATTATGTATAAAAAACATTACAATTTCACAGAAATACCCAAAACCTTTGAGATGGCTAGGGTTAGGGCTACTCTGAAGTTTCTGACATTTAATGCTATTTATATATAAAATGTGATTCTAATGATATTATCTCTTGCGCGCTATTCTGCATTTCTACCACGTTTTTTCTTCTCTTTTCTGGCTCTTCTTTCTCTTTCTTTTTTTCTGTGTCTCCTTTTTTTTTTAATATCTTTCTTCTTTCCCATAGAAACTCTTTCTGTGAGAAGAGACAAAAAGAAGAACTCAAAACTGCAGATTGCCCTGGCATGGTTAGTTAAAATGCAAAAGTGCGAGAGAGAGAGAGAGACAGAAAGAGAGAGAACAGAAAGAGAGAGAGACAGAGAGAGAGAAGAGAGAAAGGTAAGAAATAACCTGAACCTCATCAAATAAAGGCTGTTGCAATGCGAGAGAGAGAGAGAGAGAGAGAGAGAGAGAGAGAGAGAGAGAAGGTAAGAAATAACCCGATCCTCATCAAAATAAAGAAGCTGTTGCAATGCAAGAGAGAGAGAGAGAGAAGAGAGAGAAAAGGTAAGAAATAACCTGAACCTCATCAAAATAAAGAGGCTGTTGCAATGCGAGAGAGAGAGAGAGAGAGAGAGAGAGAGAGAGAGAGAGAGAGAGAGAGAGAGGGGGGTAAGAAAATAAACCCGATCCTCATCAAATAAAGAGCTGTTGCAATGAGAGAGAGAAGAGAGAGAGAGAGAGAAAGGTAAGTAAATAACCTGAACCTCATCAAAAAAAGAGGCTTGTTGCAATGCAGCCCCGCCCGACCCCCCCCGCCCGTCCCTACCACATTCTCTGATAAGTTTTATCAACACCTTTACCTGACACATCTTTACCTGATCTAATTCCTAAAAGGTTTCTTTTCTTATCTTACCCTTTTTTTTTTTTTTTAAACCCTTGAAATGTATTTAATTGGGCAATTACTTGTGCAATACAGGGTACACACACCCAATTATTCATCCGCTTAAAACAATTCGCGGGGGGGGGGGGTAAATTAGAAGACCCCCCCCCCTCTCACGTCTTGCCATTTTCAAAGATCTTGTTGCTCGAAGCATTTTAAACTTCGAATGTAGGTAAATAGACTGGAAGAAAAAGTAATTTATCCATTCTCTCCCTTAATGTCTTTGGATTATTTTTTCCGAGGTCTGTCAAAGAATTCCGCGTGTTTTGTTAAAGCGACTGTATTAGTTGTGTATAACACGTCAAACCTAATTTGGCCTCGAAAATTCGGAATAAATTAACAAAAAAAAAAAAAAAAAAGTATCATTAAAATTGCGTTGGTTGGGGTTGGAATATAGTGTAAGTACTCAACTTCGTTACAAGATGAAAGAATAATACCCTTGGGAAAGGTATGCAACCCAACTACTCTCCCTCCAGCGATATTAAAATAAGTTGGGCAGCCTAGGTTCCTTTAACCATGTTCGGCAACCAGTTAGAGAAGGAAAACTCTGAATTTAAACCTGTTAAAAACTCCACTTTGTTGGATTTTTGTGTAAAGTATTCCAAACTCCGTTACAAGATGAATGCAAAACTAAAAAAGAGTTTGGTAGGTGGGCTTATATTGAGCTTTGGGTTATTCCATTTTATGAACTCAGGCAAGTTCATTTCCTGAGTTCTGATTGGCGTTGGTTTTCAAGGTGAGTAAAGACAATGTACAATGTACCCACCCTTCAGCCATCACTTTGCATATGCCAGCAGCATGCAAGGACTGTATTTAAGTTACAGCTTGCCTGTTGTTCTCGTCCTAACTCGACGTAAGATCCACTGCAATGGTGAGTATCATATTGTTTCTATATCGGGGATGACTTCTACAGTTGGGTTTTATGCTTTCTCTCTCTTTCTGGCTCTTCTTTCTGTGTATTTATTATTCGATCCCATATTTTTTTGTTAAGAAAGATCTTCTTAGACGGGCAACACTAGGTAACCTTGCCAGCATTAACCGATGCTTATGTTTTTATAAGGATAATTAAATGCAAAAGAGAGAGAGAAAGAACTTGATGATTACCATGAAGAAAATGAAAAAAACAATGTTACTGTTTCCCTTTTCAAATAAATGAATATGAAGGAATGAAAGAAAATAAAAATGTTGCCTGTTAGAATTTATTGATTTCTTGGTTTATTCGCCCCCGCCTCCCGCCGTCCTGACAGTTTCATCATCGGGCAATCTGTCAAGGAAATGGGCTGAACCGAGAAGGGAAGGGGGGGGGAGATAGAAGAAGGAGAAGGCAAGGATATGTTTGAAAAAAGGATTGAAAGGAAGGGTAGAGAAAGAGAAAACATTAAAAAGTGAGAAGGGAAAGGAAAAAGAAAGGAGAGAGAGAAGAGAGAGAAGAGAGAGAAGAGAGAGAAGAGAGAGAGAGAGAGAGAGAGAGAATTGGGAAGAAGAAGAAGAAGATAGAAAAAAAAATGTAGAGTAGAAAAAGAGAAAAACATTAAAAAGAAAGAGGGGAAAGGGAGGAAAAAGAAGAAGAGAGAGAGGAAGAGAGAAGAAGAAGAGAGAGAGAGAGAGAGAGAGAGAGAGAAGAAGAGAGAGAGGAGAGAGAGAGAGAGAGAGAGAGAGATATCTAAGAATATTGGACAAAGAAGAAGAAGAAAATGCGGAAGAATATTGCAAAAAAAAAAAAAATGGTGGAGTAGAAAAAGGGAAAACATTAAAAGTGAGAGAGAGAGAGAGAGAGAGAGAGAGAGAGAGAGAGAGAGAGAGAGAGAGAGAGAGAGAGAGAGAGAGAGATAACTGGGAAAAGAAGAAGAAGATAGAGAAAAAAAAGTGTGGAGTAGAAAAAGAGAAAACATTAAAAAGAAAGAAAGAGGGGAAGGAGAGAAAGAAGAAGAAAGAAAGAGAAAAAGAAGAAGAAGAAGAGAGAGAGAGAGAGAGAGAGAAATAATTAAGAAGAAGATGAAGAAGGGGAGAATATATTAGAAAAGAAAATGGCTAGAGTAGAAAAGGGGAAAACATTAAAAAGTGAGCAGAGAGAGAGAGAGAGAGAAGATATATATATATATATATATATATATTATATATATATAATATATATAATATATATGTGTAAGAAACAGAAAGAAAGAGGAGACAAGGAAAAAAAATGAGAAAGGAAGTGAAGAGGAGAAAGGGAGATATTAAGGGACGTGACTGAAAAATGGGTTTGTGTAGATAGAAAGAGAAGATAAATAGAGGAAAAAAGAAGAAGAAATAAAATAAGGCTAAAAGAGAGAGAGAGAGAGAGAGAGAGAGAGAGAGAAGGAGAGAAGAGAGAGAAGAGAGAGAGAGAGAGAGAGAGAGAGAACTATCAGAAATAATTGGCTAGATAATTCCTGTATATTGGTCATGGGGAAATGGCAGCAGATATTATGGCAGATGATAATCTATGGTAAAGAGCAATGCCCACAAGTTTGGCATTTTTATGGCACTAACCTCAAATGATTAATAAGAAGAAATAAATTACCAAAGAGTGCCGAAGACGAAGGAGAGAGAGGAGAGGGGGAGGAGGGGGTATTTGTCCAAAATTTTAATTCCAAACACCATGAATTGTCCTTGGACGACTTTATACTCTTCCCAATTCTATTAATGACTCAGATGCCATCAAACCAGCAAAAACGGTAAAAGTCCGTTCAAAGATTTCTGACTTGTCTAGTTTTATATTCTTTTGTTTTTAGCATTTCATTATTCTTGCTTGATTCCTTTGCACGTCATATTTTCAAAACTATATTTTCTTAACCGTTTGATACTTTAACCCAATCCCGGACGAAGCTGATTGAATTCACATAGCGCTAATACCCTTGGGAAAGGTAAGATCCAATTGTCCCCAGCTATGGGTAATAGCGGGGCAGACTGGGCTCTTTAACCGTGTCTAGTAACGAGTCTAGGAGAAGGAAAGCTCTGATTCAAACCCCTAAACTCCGCTTAAAGAAAGTTGACCTGTGTCACATCCTGCTCGTGTGGAGGGGTGGTTGGTGTATAATATAATAATATAATATATAGATATGAAATCTTCTTTCCGGCTCCGAGCAGGATGCAACCAACAAGGTCAAATTTTAAGTGGAGTTTGATTCTGAGTTTCCCATCTCCTAACCAGTTACATACCAAGTGTAAAGGATCTAGTCTATCTTACTATATACCCATAGCTGGGGGGACGGGAGTAATAGTTGGATTCATAAACTTTCCTAAGGGTATTAGCAATAGTTGAAATGCAAACAGTCTTGTCCAGGATTGAACTGATTGAAATGTACATTTCCTATAACAATTTCTTTAGCATTTCATTTTTTCTTGCTTGCCAGATTGCATGTCAGATTTTCAATGTATATTTCTTAACCGATTAATTTTTACCCAACCCCTCTGTATAGAAAAAGGATGTGACACAAGGTTCAATTTCTTAAGTGGAGTTTAACAAGGTTTGATCCAATAATTTGTCCTTCTTTAGACTGGTTGCCTTATCAAGGTAAAGAGAATCATTTTGTCCTATTTGCTCATAGCTCAAGGGATAACATTTTGATCCATATACCTTTCCCAAGGGTATTAATGCTAGTGAAAATGGCATGATTGTCCAGGATTTGAACTAGGATTGAAAATGTCCATTTTCCTATAACAATAACCGTATGTTTTCGAATTTCTTTTCTTGTACATGTAGATTTTCAATATATATTTCATAACCACTGGAATACTTTTTGGTGGATTCAATAAATAAACCACCAGGTAATTGGTGTTAGGGTGATTCTAAGGTATGCCCTATTCTTAACAACTGAATGTTAGAGTTCTGGTATAAGTTTGAGAGTCAATGTGCAATATTTTTGAACATAGCAATATCTTATTATAATGGAGATTGTGTATTTTTTCTGTCTGTAACCGAAACTACATTACTATTCAAGTCATAATCCTTAGGTATTTACGTCACATTCTCCAGGATTGTTTTATTTAAAATTTAAACTTCAATAATTTATAAAATTGTTTTATATGATTAATAACTGTTGGCCTTATCTACATCATATAATATACAATGTATTTATTATACAACAAAATGGCGGTTTATGTGTGAACTGGATGGCTAATTTGCATATTGATATTAAAAATTTGATTTTAAAATAATGTGCTTAGTATTATTGATTGGTAATTGTTTGGTTTATTTTTAATAAATATGAGCAAAAGTTTCGTGATAGATCATAAAAAAAAAATCGATTAATAAGAACAAATAACTGTAATTATATTCTTACTCACTTCCTATTTTAACAAAATAGTTAAATTAGGAAAATTTTAGCAAAATGAAAAACGGGAGTGATGGAAGAGTAAGTTTCAGTTGTTCTATTTTTCAAAATTATACTCCCTCTGTTTCAATCTTTTTATCTTTCATTCTTATTTAGCCTTTATATAAAATTAATATAATATTATATTATATTAAAACGTATACACTTGCAACCCGGAGGTGCGATATATTTGCTAAGTATATGGTAGAAAAAAGGCTAAAAAATCGGCTATTTTAATAATATATATAATATATATATATATATAATATATATATATATATTATATATACACACACCCATATATATACATACATATATATATATATATATATAATATATAAACAAAAAAACAAACCACATTCCCTGCATTTTTTAACAGCCTGTCCATAGAAAAATGCCTAACATACTGCTTGGAAACCATCGGTAACAACTGCACCTAAATGTATTGTACACTATAATGAATAATAATATTTTCCCTTCTTGTTGATCCATCTTGACGTTATCTTTATCCCCTTTTTTACCCAATTTATACACTTTGACTTTTAATCGATCTACAAGTTGCAAACCTTTTGAAAATGCACCGGTCGAAAGGGGCCTTTTAGTGGTTTGAATAGTTGACCCAAGTTTAATAAAGTATGATACTGTTTGAGTTTATATATATATATATATATATATATATATATATATATATATTATATAAACAAATATGGCTATTTACAGCCGACAATATTTGGGAGAATATGTGCTTAATTGAAGTCAAACCTAATTTTTTTGAAAGTTAATTCATTAATTCATAAATCCCGCCTAATTAATCATTAATGAATTAACTTAAAAAAAAATTAGGTTTGACTTCAATTAAGCACATATTCTCCCATATATATATATATATATAGCCAATTTTTATGGAATAATAAATTCATTCTGATGACACTATCCCAAAAGTGAAACCTTTTCAATCTGATTTTGCATACCTTCTTCCATCTTCACATACTGCCGGATTTCATTCTAAACCTTACCCCTACTCCACTATGAAACATATTTACATTAGATATATCTACCCCCCACCCCATACACAATGAACATATAGAAATAAATATACTTTTCAAATTTCCAATACCCCCCACACACACCACCACCAGAGATAAGCACCTGTCAAATAAATTTGAAATGTCCATTTTTCAATCCGTAAGACAAGAATTGGTAATGTCCATATTTCAGATGTAAATCTATCCAGGAAGATATTGAACACTCTTTGTCCGTAACTTTAAAGTAATCACTCATTAGATAAACTATTTACCATGGAAATAATTAGTTTGTTTTGTTTTGTTTTAAGGCATATCAACCTCACCAATTTTTATTGTAGTAGTTATTAGCACAACATTTTGGCCACTGAGGAAGGCCGGAGGATACAGCGGTCGAAACGTTGTGTTAATAACTACCACAATAAAGATGAGGACAATAGTCCGAAAAAATCAAAATTAGTCAGAAAAAGTATTGGAATGTCCCTACAATAAATCAAACTGCACCACGGAAAAAAAAAAAAAAAAAAAAAATTGAAAAGAAAAAATAACTGATTCATTTTTTTTTTTTTGGGGGGGGGGGGCATTGTTATCTAAAAATTTCGTAAAAACTGACTAAGAACCCCCACCTCCTCAAAAAAGTTGTTTTTTTTGTTTTTTTTTGCAAATTTTTAAAATTTGGGGGATAATTGGTGCCGTTGTCCCCTTAAAAGTTGTTTTGTTAACTAATGATGAATTATTTAAGACAACTTTTTCTTTTCTTTTTTTTTCTTTCTTCCATTGTTCTGTGTATTAGTCAATTTAAATAACAAACAATTTTCTGCTTTTGATTGGGGGAGAAAAAAATTTCTTTGTCAAAAATAGCAAAGAAAATATTTTCTTTAACAAACAACTTCTAAAAATTATTCTAGAGTGAGTAAACAGTTTTGCAATATTTTGATACGTGCTAGTTCCGGTTTCTCACTAGATCACCGAAGTTAAGCAGCGATGAGCCTGTTCAATACTTAGATGGGTGACCATTTAAGTAGTAACCGGTACTGTAAACAAGTTATCCAAATGACTCGATTCGGCATTGAATGACCCAAAAAGGGTTGATATGCCGTAAAACAAAAAACAACCAAATTTTATATGTGTCCCACTTTCACACGATATGGCAAAGGCCGTTTTATGTGGGCACCACAAGCCGAGACTCATGGGGTGGTAGGTAGAAAAATTGCGTCGATCCCCGTCGGCATTCCCCCTCAAGGGGGCGCCTCAGGCGCTGGGCAATAAACCCAGCCCTGTCCCTTTAAGTACAATGAGGCAGGTATTGCCTGGAGGGCCGACCCTATGGATCGACGCTATTAATTTAGCATCCCACACCGTCCAGAGGCCGCGAAGCTCTCACTTGACCCCCATCCGAAAGACGGGTGGGTGGCAGCTGTAGTAGCTGGGACTATGCACAGATACTGGATGCTGCGCAGAAGACCCTCTCCAAGAACAATGAATGATTTAGCGAGAGATTATCATGGGTTACTAGCACGACATGATGATGTTTTCCTTAATATCTATCCTTATTTGTAACAACATTATTGGAACATAGATAAGCATTATAAAGAAAAAAATATGTTCTCATTATATTGTTCATACTGTAGCGATTCTTTTTTTGGTTTGGTTTGGTTTGTTTTACGGCATATCAACCTTAGTGGGTCATTTAATGCCGATAAAGTTTTGAAATAAATCAATTCTTAATAGATAATACAATTTTTTTATAAATACATTTTTCTATTTAACCCATAGATGGGACCCTAACAGGTACTACCACTCCGGGTAAGAGTAGACCAGGGAGCAATGGTGATGACGGGGTGCTCCACATTCCCCAAACCTCCAAAAATGGAACCTCACCATCAGATAGAGTTTAACGTCATTCCCAGGACATGTAGACCCGCAGTCACCGCCTTCTAGCACCCATGTGATAAAAAGGGGTTGGGGCTTGCCATAAGGGCAATAGGGTTGGGACAATCATATAGGTGCTAGGGCTTGACGTGACCAGCCGATTGATCGGAGGGGGGCCTCTTCGACCGCCCGTCTAGCCCAAGATAGGGCCAAAGTGGAGTATTGCATGTCATGAACTGCTCATCCACCGGGGCTCTATCCTTAAGCATCACGGGTCGCCACCCACGGCCAACAGGTGGCCCCATTGGGAGAGTCTTACCCCTCTGCAGAGGTGCATTCTAACGCCCAAGCTAACAGGGCGGTGTAGCGATTGTATGCCCTTGCCGAGATTGACTAGAGCCCAAAAGAATTATCTTCTCTTACCGCGATGGTTTCGCCACTAGGTGGCACTACTAGCTGAGTATTTAAACTCACCTAGAAAGTTCTCTCTCTCTCTCTCTGATCTGGCATCCACTAAGATAGACTAGATGAGTGGTGTCTCTGTCCACTAACGTGGGGGAGGGGCTTACCCCACGTTTAGGCTCGTACCCATGAGTGTACGTAGCCTTGTATAGACCCCTTTGTGTAGGTCATACACAAGTACGTGACTCTTATATTCAGTAAGAACCCTTTCTTCCCAAGGACATTCGTCCTAACTGTTGTGTCTTGTTATATATGCTATGTTCCATGTGCTCAGACAATAAAGTCTGCATTGTTATATAGTACTTCTTTGTTTGGATTTCATTATGTATGTATTCACCTACATTGAAGGTTTCTCTGAATCCTTTCTAACGTATTATAAGAGCCAGTCTTGGCCACTAAAAGCTAAAACCACATTTAAATCTTATAATGCCATTATGTTAGTAAAAATATTGCAAAACTTTTGACTCGCCTTAGTATAAATCAACCTGAATGAAAACTAAAAAGAAAATACAAAATTTACCCAACAATTTGTTTGAATGTAGATTCTTTTAATATCCCCCCAAATATTCAATAATTGTTAATTAAAATGACTCACGGCAACGAATAAGCAATTTCTTTCAAATTTAATCTTCACTCCGGAAATTGAATTCAGGAACTCTCCCTAATCGGGATTTTTCCGAAGTTTGTCCAAACTTTTTCCGATTGTAGATTTTGATCCCACATCAAATTAGGCTACAATCCTCAAAGAAATGGAAAAATTAAAATAAAAAAAAAAAAAAATTGAAATAAAGATTTCCATAGTAATATGTAGGAATAATTTGCATAATGATGTTAACAAAACTAGGTTTAATAAATAATTATTTGCTGTTACTGATTCTAATACTATCATGTTATTCTCAAATGTATTAAAAACAATTCTTTAATAATTATATATAGAAATCAATTAAAATAACATTGCAATAAGTAATATTTTTATATGCGTTCTTATTTAGTTTCGTTAGTCTTTCGAATTTAACAGATTTTATAACGTTAAAATTTGCGTATTTTTAGCTCAGTCGCTAGAGTGTTCGGCTAGGAATCACAAGGTTCTTGGTTCGATACCGGCCCTCGCCAACTCAGCGTATGAGTAGCACACGGATCTGTGCGGTAAAGTAATGAGCTGATGGTAGGTATGGCGCTCTACCTTAGATGCTAAAATAATCTCTTTTCCTTGGTCTAGCGCTACTGAAAAGGGGATAGACTCCCTCGCTGTCTGGCTGATACTGACATTAGGCCGCCCCGACGACTTTACTTTTTTTATATATAAAAATAAAATCTTTACCAAATCTGATAAAACAAGACAAAACAACATTTAACTTTTGAACCCCTTTTGCGACTCTCTACAAAAAAATGTTAATTTAAAGAAAAACATATTTGACACAGAGTCAAATAATTTAATTAAACACAAATCAGATATTTTTTGGATTATTTTTAAAAAAAAATTATTTCAAGTATTGTCTAATTATTTTTTTTAAATGTAAAAAAAAGAAGAAAAAGATAAAACGAAAAACAAACAAAAAAAATTGTAACTCTCTTTAAGATTTTCTCTCCTCCCCTTCCCTAACTCTTTGACTCCTTTCCCCCTCCCTCATTATCCTATCCTCCACCCTCCACTCAGACATAACCCTTCTTACTATACTTTATTGGGGTTCCTCTTCTGTGTGACACTTGATTTCCTTTTCACACCCTACCCACCCACCACATTTTAAAACCTCATCCTTCTTTTCCTCTTTTTCTTTCTCTCTTAAATTTCTACAACGCTAACCCTCCTCCCTCATTCAGCTTCTTTCTTCTATTTTCCCTCATCTTTTCTATCACTGTCCCTTTCTCGTCCTCCTTTTTCTCTCTCACTAATTCACATCAGTATTTTTTTTCTTCCATCTTTGCTAAAACGCTTCCTCCCTGAAATGAAAGTAATGTTATGTGAGTCACACCTAATCCGGCTTTCTGATTGATATCAAAATAGGAAAGCCTGAGAGCCAATGGAATTAGAGCGTTTCACATCCGCACGCCTCTTCATTCCAGTGGAAAACGAAAAAAGAAAGAAATATTGGACAATGATTTATATCCTTTAATAAACAACAACAGTGAATAATTTTTATGTAATGAAGTCATCCATATTATCTCCCCCGTTCGGCCTCTCTATAACTACAAAAAGGAATTCTCAAACCATAACTGGAACCCCAGTTAAATTTTATATCTGATAAACTGAAGTA